>BPLQ01010336.1:0-374416 GCA_021605075.1 Caerostris darwini
ATGTAGGGCTATGCCACGAATCGATAGCCACCATCCGTGTGTCTCTAAGAAATTATTTGTAGAAGTTACGGGCATGCGCTCGCCGAGCCCGAATTGGGCATTCGCCGATATACCCGGGTACCAAATCGGGAGAAATTAACGTGCGATTCCCACAATGTGTATATCGTTAAAGTAGATATAAGCAAGTATGCGTTTAAGTCACAAATACACGCTCTGGGCGCTCTCCGAGCTTTTTTTAGTGTTTTTAGCGTTTTAAGGGAGTAATTTTCGATCGATTTGGCTGAAATTTTGCATGGGGGTCCCTCAGATGAACACATTTCGATCGCCTATCAGCATGTTTGGCTGCGCCTAAAATTTGTCCCGGAAAATCCAGGATAACGGGAGAATTTGGCCAAAAATGGACTTGGCCATAACATAAAAAGTTACATAGGAATAATTTTTTTGATGTTTCCAGAGGATGTAGGGCTATGCCACGAATCGATAGCCACCATCCGTGTGTCTCTAAGAAATTATTTGTAGAAGTTACGGGCATGCGCTCGCCGAGCCCGAATTGGGCATTCGCCGATATACCCGGGTACCAAATCGGGAGAAATTAACGTGCGATTCCCACAATGTGTATATCGTTAAATAGCATTTCACGCCACTAGTTAAACCCCCCCTTAAAAGAATTGGTCTAGTAAATTTTTTTCCGTAGATATAAGCAAGTATGCGTTTAAGTCACAAATACACGCTCTGGGCGCTCTCCGAGCTTTTTTTAGTGTTTTTAGCGTTTTAAGGGAGTAATTTTCGATCGATTTGGCTGAAATTTTGCATGGGGGTCCCTCAGATGAACACATTTCGATCGCCTATCAGCATGTTTGGCTGCGCCTAAAATTTGTCCCGGAAAATCCAGGATAACGGGAGAATTTGGCCAAAAATGGACTTGGCCATAACATAAAAAGTTACATAGGAATAATTTTTTTGATGTTTCCAGAGGATGTAGGGCTATGCCACGAATCGATAGCCACCATCCGTGTGTCTCTAAGAAATTATTTGTAGAAGTTACGGGCATGCGCTCGCCGAGCCCGAATTGGGCATTCGCCGATATACCCGCCGATATACCACCAAATCGGGAGAAATTAACGTGCGATTCCCACAATGTGTATATCGTTAAATAGCATTTCACGCCACTAGTTAAACCCCTTAAAAGAATTGGTCTAGTAAATTTTTTTCCGTAGATATAAGCAAGTATGCGTTTAAGTCACAAATACACGCTCTGGGCGCTCTCCGAGCTTTTTTTAGTGTTTTTAGCGTTTTAAGGGAGTAATTTTCGATCGATTTGGCTGAAATTTTGCATGGGGGTCCCTCAGATGAACACATTTCGATCGCCTATCAGCATGTTTGGCTGCGCCTAAAATTTGTCCCGGAAAATCCAGGATAACGGGAGAATTTGGCCAAAAATGGACTTGGCCATAACATAAAAAGTTACATAGGAATAATTTTTTTGATGTTTCCAGAGGATGTAGGGCTATGCCACGAATCGATAGCCACCATCCGTGTGTCTCTAAGAAATTATTTGTAGAAGTTACGGGCATGCGCTCGCCGAGCCCGAATGCGCTCGCCGAGCCCGAATTGGGCATTCGCCGATATACCCGGGTACCAAATCGGGAGAAATTAACGTGCGATTCCCACAATGTGTATATCGTTAAATAGCATTTCACGCCACTAGTTAAACCCCTTAAAAGAATTGGTCTAGTAAATTTTTTTCCGTAGATATAAGCAAGTATGCGTTTAAGTCACAAATACACGCTCTGGGCGCTCTCCGAGCTTTTTTTAGTGTTTTTAGCGTTTTTTTTAGTAATTTTCGATCGATTTGGCTGAAATTTTGCATGGGGGTCCCTCAGATGAACACATTTCGATCGCCTATCAGCATGTTTGGCTGCGCCTAAAATTTGTCCCGGAAAATCCAGGATAAAATCGGGAGAATTTGGCCAAAAATGGACTTGGCCATAACATAAAAAAAAGTTACATAGGAATAATTTTTTTGATGTTTCCAGAGGATGTAGGGCTATGCCACGAATCGATAGCCACCATCCGTGTGTCTCTAAGAAATTATTTGTCTCTAAGAAATTATTTGTAGAAGTTACGCATGCGCTCGCCGAGCCCGAATTGGGCATTCGCCGATATACCCGGGTACCAAATCGGGAGAAATTAACGTGCGATTCCCACAATGTGTATATCGTTAAATAGCATTTCACGCCACTAGTTAAACCCCTTAAAAGAATTGGTCTAGTAAATTTTTTTTTTCCGTAGATATAAGCAAGTATGCGTTTAAGTCACAAATACACGCTCTGGGCGCTCTCCGAGCTTTTTTTTAGTGTTTTTAGCGTTTTAAGGGAGTAATTTTTTATCGATTTGGCTGAAATTTTTTTCATGGGGGTCCCTGGCAGATGAACACATTTCGATCGCCTATCAGCATGTTTGGCTGCGCCTAAAATTTGTCCCGGAAAATCCAGGATAACGGGAGAATTTGGCCAAAAATGGACTTGGCCATAACATAAAAAAAATTACATAGGAATAATTTTTTTGATGTTTTTTTGATGTCCAGAGGATGTAGCCACGAATCGATAGCCACCATCCGTCCGTGTGTCTCAAGAAATTATTTGTAGAAGTTACGGGCATGCGCTCGCCGAGCCCGAATTGGGCATTCGCCGATATACCCGGGTACCAAATCGGGAGAAATTAACGTGCGATTCCCACAATGTGTATATCGTTAAATAGCATTTCACGCCACTAGTTAAACCCCTTAAAAGAATTGGTCTAGTAAATTTTTTTCCGTAGATATAAGCAAGTATGCGTTTAAGTCACAAATACACGCTCTGGGCGCTCTCCGAGCTTTTTTTTTTTAGTGTTTTTAGCGTTTTAAGGGAGTAATTTTCGATCGATTTGGCTGAAATTTTGCATGGGGGTCCCTCAGATGAACACATTTCGATCGCCTATCAGCATGTTTGGCTGCGCCTAAAATTTGTCCCGGAAAATCCAGGATAACGGGAGAATTTGGCCAAAAATGGACTTGGCCATAACATAAAAATAACGTTACATAAAATGGACTTGGCCATAAAAAAGTTACATAGGAATTTTGATGTTTCCAGAGGGATGTAGGGCTATGCCACGAATCGATAGCCACCATCCGTGTGTCTCTAAGAAATTATTTGTAGAAGTTACGGGCATGCGCTCGCCGAGCCCGAATTGGGCATTCGCCGATATACCCGGGTACCAAATCGGGAGAAATTAACGTGCGATTCCCACAATGTGTATATCGTTAAATAGCATTTCACGCCACTAGTTAAACCCCTTAAAAGAATTGGTCTAGTAAATTTTTTTCCGTAGATATAAGCAAGTATGCGTTTAAGTCACAAATACACGCTCTGGGCGCTCTCCGAGCTTTTTTTAGTGTTTTTAGCGTTTTTTAAGGGAGTTTTTTCGATCGATTTGGCTGAAATTTTTAGCATTTGGGGGTCCCTTTTCGATGAACACATTTCGATGGGGTCCCTCAGATGAACATTTTGATCGCTGCATGTTTGGCTGCGCCTTTGTCCCCCGAAAATCCAGGATAACCAGGAGAATTTGGCCAAAAATGGAAAAATGGACTTGGCCATACATAAAAAGTTACATAGGAATAATTTTTTTGATGTTTCCAGAGGATGTAGGGCTATGCCACGAATCGATAGCCACCATCCGTGTGTCTCTAAGAAATTATTTGTAGAAGTTACGGGCATGCGCTCGCCGAGCCCGAATTGGGCATTCGCCGATATACCCGGGTACCAAATCGGGAGAAATTAACGTGCGATTCCCACAATGTGTATATCGTTAAATAGCATTTCACGCCACTAGTTAAACCCCTTAAAAGAATTGGTCTAGTAAATTTTTTTCCGTAGATATAAGCAAGTATGCGTTTAAGTCACAAATACACGCTCTGGGCGCTCTCCGAGCTTTTTTTAGTGTTTTTAGCGTTTTAAGGGAGTAATTTTCGATCGATTTGGCTGAAATTTTGCATTTTTTTGGGTCCCTCAGATGAACACATTTCGATCGCCTATCAGCATGTTTGGCTGCGCCTAAAATTTTGGCTCCCGGAAAATTTGTCCCGAAAATCCAGGATAACGGAGAATTTGGCCAAAAATGGACTTGGCCATAACATAAAAAGTTACATAGGAATAATTTTTTTGATGTTTCCAGAGGATGTAGGGCTATGCCACGAATCGATAGCCACCATCCGTGTGTCTCTAAGAAATTATTTGTAGAAGTTACGGGCATGCGCTCGCCGAGCCCGAATTCATTCGCCGATATACCCGGAAACCAAATCGGGAGAAATTAACGTGCGATTCCCACAATGTGTATATCGTTAAATAGCATTTCACGCCACTAGTTAAACCCCCAAAAGAATTGGTCTATTAAAATTTTTTTCCGTAGATATAATATCAAATTATGCGTTTAAGTTTCACAAATACACGCTCTAAAAGGGCGCTCTCCGAGCTTTTTTTAGTAAATTTTTTAGATAGCGTTTTAAGGTTTAAGTAACAAATTCACGCTCTGGGCGCTCTCGATTTTTTTTAAATTTTTAGCGTTTTTAGGGGGTAATTTTCGATCGATTTGGCTGAAATTTTCGAACATTTGGCTGAAATTTTGCATGGGGGTCCCTCAGATGAACACATTTCGATCGCACATTTTGGCGCATGCCTATCAGCATGTTTGGCTGCGTTTGGCTGCGCCTAAAATTTGTCCCGGAAAATCCAGGATAACGGGAGAATTTGGCCAAAAATGGACTTGGCCATAACATAAAAAGTTACATAGGAATAATTTTTTTGATGTTTCCAGAGGATGTAGGGCTATGCCACGAATCGATAGCCACCATCCGTGTGTCTCTAAGAAATTATTTGTAGAAGTTACGGGCATGCGCTCGCCGAGCCCGAATTGGGCATTCGCCGATATACCCGGGTACCAAATCGGGAGAAATTAACGTGCGATTCCCAAATGTGTATATCGTTAAATAGCATTTCACGCCACTAGTTAAACCCCTTAAAAGAATTGGTCTAGTAAATTTTTTTTTTTAGTAGATATAAGCAAGTATGCGTTTAAGTCACAAATACACGCTCTCTGGGCGCTCTCCGAGCTTTTTTTAGTGTTTTTAGCGTTTTAAGGGAGTAATTTTTTTTTAGAGCGTTTTAAGGGAGATTTTCGATCGATTTGGCTGAAATTTTGCATGGGGGTCCCTCAGATGAACACATTTCGATCGCCTATCAGCATGTTTGGCTGCGCCTAAAATTTGTCCCGGAAAATCCAGGATAACGGGAGAATTTGGCCAAAAATGGACTTGGCCATAACATAAAAAGTTACATAGGAATAATTTTTTTGATGTTTCCAGAGGATGTAGGGCTATGCCACGAATCGATAGCCACCATCCGTGTGTCTCTAAGAAATTATTTGTAGAAGTTACGGGCATGCGCTCGCCGAGCCCGAATTGGGCATTCGCCGATATACCCGGGTACCAAATCGGGAGAAATTAACGTGCGATTCCCACAATGTGTATATCGTTAAATAGCATTTCACGCCACTAGTTAAACCCCTTAAAAGAATTGGTCTAGTAAATTTTTTTCCGTAGATATAAGCAAGTATGCGTTTAAGTCACAAATAACGCTGCGTTTAAGCGCTCTCCGAGCTTTTTTTAGTGTTTTTTTTTTTAGTGTTTTTAGTTTTAAGGGAGTAATTTTCGATCGATTTGGCTGAAATTTTGCATGGGGGTCCCTCAGATGAACACATTTCGATCGCCTATCAGCATGTTTGGCTGCGCCTAAAATTTGTCCCGGAAAATCCAGGATAACGGGAGAATTTGGCCAAAAATGGACTTGGCCATAACATAAAAAGTTACATAGGAATAATTTTTTTGATGTTTCCAGAGGATGTAGGGCTATGCCACGAATCGATAGCCACCATCCGTGTGTCTCTAAGAAATTATTTGTAGAAGTTACGGGCATGCGCTCGCCGAGCCCGAATTGGGCATTCGCCGATATACCCGGGTACCAAATCGGGAGAAATTAACGTGCGATTCCCACAATGTGTATATCGTTAAATAGCATTTCACGCCACTAGTTAAACCCCTTAAAAGAATTGGTCTAGTAAATTTTTTTCCGTAGATATAAGCAAGTTTTTCCGTAGATATAAGCAAGTATGCGTTTAAGTCAAGTCATCACGCTCTGGGCGCTCTCCGAGCTTTTTTTAGTGTTTTTAGCGTTTTAAGGGAGTAATTTTCGATCGATTTGGCTGAAATTTTGCATGGGGGTCCCTCAGATGAACACATTTCGATCGCCTATCAGCATGTTTGGCTGCGCCTAAAATTTGTCCCGGAAAATCCAGGATAACGGGAGAATTTGGCCAAAAATGGACTTGGCCATAACATAAAAAGTTACATAGGAATAATTTTTTTGATGTTTCCAGAGGATGTAGGGCTATGCCACGAATCGATAGCCACCATCCGTGTGTCTCTAAGAAATTATTTGTAGAAGTTACGGGCATGCGCTCGCCGAGCCCGAATTGGGCATTCGCCGATATACCCGGGTACCAAATCGGGAGAAATTAACGTGCGATTCCCACAATGTGCATATCGCCGATATACCCGGGTACCAAATCGGGAGAAATTAACGTGCGATTCCCACAATGTGTATATCGTTAAATAGCATTTCACGCCAGCAAACCCCTTAAAACCCCTTAAAAGAATTGGTCTAGTAAATTTTTTTCCGTAGATATAAGCAAGTATGCGTTTAAGTCACAAATACACGCTCTGGGCGCTCTCCGAGCTTTTTTTAGTGTTTTTAGCGTTTTAAGGGAGTAATTTTCGATCGATTTGGCTGAAATTTTGCATGGGGGTCCCTCAGATGAACACATTTCGATCGCCTATCAGCATGTTTGGCTGCGCCTAAAATTTGTCCCGGAAAATCCAGGATAACGGGAGAATTTGGCCAAAAATGGACTTGGCCATAACATAAAAAGTTACATAGGAATAATTTTTTTGATGTTTCCAGAGGATGTAGGGCTATGCCACGAATCGATAGCCACCATCCGTGTGTCTCTAAGAAATTATTTGTAGAAGTTACGGGCATGCGCTCGCCGAGCCGCTTGGGCATTCGCCGATATACCCGATATACCAAATCGGGAGAAATTAACGTGCGATTCCCACAATGTGTATATCGTTAAATAGCATTTCACGCCACGCCAGTTAAACCCCTTAAAAGAATTGGTCTAGTAAATTTTTTTCCGTAGATATAAGCAAGTATGCGTTTAAGTCACAAATACACGCTCTGGGCGCTCTCCGAGCTTTTTTTAGTGTTTTTAGCGTTTTAAGGGAGTAATTTTCGATCGATTTGGCTGAAATTTTGCATGGGGGTCCCTCAGATGAACACATTTCGATCGCCTATCAGCATGTTTGGCTGCGCCTAAAATTTGTCCCGGAAAATCCAGGATAACGGGAGAAATTTGGCCAAAAATGGACTTGGCCATAACATAAAAAAATGGCCAACATAGGAATAATTTTTTTGATGTTTCCAGAGGATGTAGGGCTATGCCAGAGAATCGATAGCCACCATCCGTGTGTCTCCATCCGTGTTATTTGTAGAAATTATTTGGCATGCGCTCGCCGAGCTCGCCGAGCTCGGCATTCGCCGATATACCCCGATATACCCGGGTACCAAATCGGGAGAAATTAACGTGGATTCCCACAATGTGTATATCGTTAAATAGCATTTCACGCCACTAGTTAAACCCCTTAAAAGAATTGGTCTAGTAAATTTTTTTCCCGTAGATATAAGCAAGTATGCGTTTAAGTCACAAATACACGCTCTGGGCGCTCTCCGAGCTTTTTTTAGTGTTTTTAGCGTTTTAAGGGAGTAATTTTCGATCGATTTGGCTGAAATTTTGCATGGGGGTCCCTCAGATGAACACATTTCGATCGCCTATCAGCATGTTTGGCTGCGCCTAAAATTTGTCCCGGAAAATCCAGGATAACGGGAGAATTTGGCCAAAAATGGACTTGGCCATAACATAAAAAGTTACATAGGAATAATTTTTTTGATGTTTCCAGAGGATGTAGGGCTATGCCACGAATCGATAGCCATGTCCGTGTGTCTCTAAGAAATTATTTGTAGAAGTTATTTGGCATGCGCTAAGAAATTATTTGTGTTGGCATCCGTGTGTCTCTAAATTATTTGTTATTTGCCGAGGCATGCGCTCGCCGAGCCCAATTGGGCATTCGCCGATATACCCGGGTACCAAATCGGGAGAAATTAACGTGCGATTCCCACAATGTGTATATCGTTAAATAGCATTTCACGCCACTAGTTAAACCCCTTAAAAGAATTGGTCTAGTAAATTTTTTTGGTCCGTAGATATAAGCAAGTATGCGTTTAAGTCACAAATACACGCTCTGGGCGCTCTCCGAGCTTTTTTTAGTGTTTTTAGCGTTTTAAGGGAGTAATTTTCGATCGATTTGGCTGAAATTTTGCATGGGGGTCCCTCAGATGAACACATTTCGATCGCCTATCAGCATGTTTGGCTGCGCCTAAAATTTGTCCCGGAAAATCCAGGATAACGGGAGAATTTGGCCAAAAATGGACTTGGCCATAACATAAAAAGTTACATAGGAATAATTTTTTTTTTTGATGTTTCCAGAGGATGTAGGGCTATGCGCCACGAATCGATAGCCACCATCGATAGCCGTGTGCTCTAAGAAATTATTTGTAGAAGTTACGGGCATGCGCTCGCCGAGCCCGAATTGGGCATTCGCCGATATACCCGGGTACCAAATCGGGAGAAATTAACGTGCGATTCCCACAATGTGTATATCGTTAAATAGCATTTCACGCCACTAGTTAAACCCCTTAAAAGAATTGGTCTAGTAAATTTTTTTCCGTAGATATAAGCAAGTATGCGTTTAAGTCACAAATACACGCTCTGGGCGCTCTCCGAGCTTTTTTTAGTGTTTTTAGCGTTTTAAGGGAGTAATTTTCGATCGATTTGGCTGAAATTTTGCATGGGGTTTTCAGATGAACACATTTCGATCGCCTATCAGCATGTTTGGCTGCGCCTAAAATTTGTCCCGGAAAATCCAGGATAACGGGAGAATTTGGCCAAAAATGGACTTGGCCATAACATAAAAAATGGACTTGGCCAGGAATAATTTTTTAGAATAATTTTTTTGATGTTTCCAGAGGATGTAGGGCTACGCCACGAATCGATAGCCACCATCCGTGTGTCTCTAAGAAATTATTTGTAGAAGTTACGGGCATGCGCTCGCCGAGCCCGCGAGCCGCCGATATGGGCATTCGCCGATATACCCGGGTACCAAATCGGGAGAAATTAACGTGCGATTCCCACAATGTGTATATCGTTAAATAGCATTTCACGCCACTAGTTAAACCCCTTAAAAGAATTGGTCTAGTAAATTTTTTTCCGTAGATATAAGCAAGTATGCGTTTAAGTCACAAATACACGCTCTGGGCGCTCTCCGAGCTTTTTTTAGTGTTTTTAGCGTTTTAAGGGAGTAATTTTCGATCGATTTTTTAGGCTTTTAAGAAATTTTGGCTGGGGGTTTTGCAGATGAACCCATTTCGATCGCCTATCAGCATGTTTGGCTGCGCCTAAAATTTGTCCCGGAAAATCCAGGATAACGGGAGAATTTGGCCAAAAATGGACTTGGCCATAACATAAAAAGTTACATAGGAATAATTTTTTTGATGTTTCCAGAGGATGTAGGGCTACGCCACGAATCGATAGCCACCATCCGTGTGTCTCTAAGAAATTATTTGTAGAAGTTACGGGCATGCGCTCGCCGAGCCCGAATTGGGCATTCGCCGATATACCCGGGTACCAAATCGGGAGAAATTAACGTGCGATTCCCACAATGTGTATATCGTTAAATAGCATTTCACGCCACTAGTTAAACCCCTTAAAAGAATTGGTCTAGTAAATTTTTTTTTTTCCGTAGATATAAGCAAGTATGCGTTTAAGTCACAAATACATGCGCTCTGGGCGCTCTCCGAGCTTTTTTTAGTGTTTTTAGCGTTTTTTAAGGGAGTAATTTTCGATCGATTTGGCTGAAATTTTTGCATTTGGGGGTCCCTCAGATGAACACATTTCGATCGCCTATCAGCATGTTTCGCCTATCAGCATGTTTGGCTGCGCCTTGTTTGTCCCGGAAAATCCAGGATAACGGGAGAATTTGGCCAAAAATGGACTTGGCCATAACATAAAAAGTTACATAGGAATAATTTTTTTGATGTTTCCAGAGGATGTAGGGCTATGCCACGAATCGATAGCCACCATCCGTGTGTCTCTAAGAAATTATTTGTAGAAGTTACGGGCATGCGCTCGCCGAGCCCGAATTGGGCATTCGCCGATATACCCGGGTACCAAATCGGGAGAAATTAACGTGCGATTCCCAACAATGTGTATATCGTTAAATAGCATTTCACGCCACTAGTTAAACCCCTTAAAAGAATTGGTCTAGTAAATTTTTTTTTTTTCCGTAGATATAAGCAAGTATGCGTTTAAGTCACAAATACACGCTCTGGGCGCTCTCCGAGCTTTTTTTAGTGTTTTTAGCGTTTTTTAGGGAGTAATTTTCGATCGATTTGGCTTTTCGAATTTTGCATGGGGGTCCCTCAGATGAACACATTTCGATCGATGAACACATCAGCATCGCCTTTGCATGCGCCTAAAATTTGTCCCGTCAATCCAGGATAACGGGAGAATTTGGCCAAAAATGGACTTGGCCATAACATAAAAAGTTACATAGGAATAATTTTTTTGATGATGTTTCCAGAGGATGTAGGGCTCGATACGAATCACCATCCGTGTGTCCCGTGAAATCTCTGTAAAATTTATTTGTAAATGCGCTTAAGCCGAGCCCGAATTGGCATTCGCCGATATACCGCCGGTACCAAATCGGGAGAAATTAACGTGCGATTCCCACCAAATGTATATCGTTAAATAGTGCGATTCCACGCCACTATATTAAAAATAGCATTTCACGCCAAAAGTTAAACCCTAAAAGTAAATTTTTTTTTTTTAGTAAATAAGCAAGTATAAAAGTAGATTAATTTAAGTTTAAATACATAAGTCTTAAATATCCGAGCTTTTTTTTTTGTTTTTTTTTTTTTTTAGGGAGCTTTTATTTTCGAGCTTTTTTTAGTGTTTTTAGCGTTTTAAGGGAGTAATTTTCGATCGATTTGGAAATTTTGCATGATGAACACATTTCAGATGAACACATTTCGATCGCCTATCAGCATTTGGCTGCGCCTAAAATTTGTCCCGGAAAATCCAGGATAACGGGAGAATTTGGCCAAAAATGGACTTGGCCATAACATAAAAAGTTACATAGGAATAATTTTTTTGATGTTTCCAGAGGATGTAGGGCTACGCCACGAATCGATAGCCACCATCCGTGTGTCTCTAAGAAATTATTTGTAGAAGTTACGGGCATGCGCTCGCCGAGCCCGAATTGGGCATTCGCCGATATACCCGGGTACCAAATCGGGAGAAATTAACGTGCGATTCCCACAATGTGTATATCGTTAAATATTAACGCATTTCACGCCACTAGTTAAACCCCCACTTAAAAGAATTGGTCTAGTAAATTTTTTTTTTTCCGTAGATATAAGCAAGTATGCGTTTAAGTCACAAATACAAGTATGCTCTTTAAGCTCTCCGAGCTTTTTTTAGTGTTTTTAGCGTTTTTTTAGTGTTTTATTTTTTTTTTATCGATTTGGCTTCGAATTTGGCTGAAATTTTGCATGGGGTCCCTCAGATGAACACATTTCGATCGCCTATCAGCATGTTTGGCTGCGCCTAAAATTTGTCCCGGAAAATCCAGGATAACGGGAGAATTTGGCCAAAAATGGACTTGGCCATAACATAAAAAGTTACATAGGAATAATTTTTTTGATGTTTCCAGAGGATGTAGGGCTACGCCACGAATCGATAGCCACCATCCGTGTGTCTCTAAGAAATTATTTGTAGAAGTTACGGGCATGCGCTCGCCGAGCCCCAATTGGGCATTCGCCGATATACCCGGGTACCAAATCGGGAGAAATTAACGTGCGATTCCCACAATGTGTATATCGTTAAATAGCATTTCACGCCACTAGTTAAACCCCTTAAAAGAATTGGTCTAGTAAATTTTTTCCGTAGATATAAGCAAATTTTTTCCGTAGATATAAGCAAGTATACACGCTCTGGGCGCTCTCCGAGCTTTTTTTAGTGTTTTTAGCGTTTTAAGCGGTTTTAATTTTCGATTTTAAGATTTTTTCGATCGATTTGGCTGAAATTTTGCATGGGGGTCCCTCAGATGAACACATTTCGATCGCCTATTGGCTGCGCCTAAAATTTGTCCCGGAAAATTTGTCCCGGATAACGGGAGAATTTGGCCAAAAATGGACTTGGCCATAACATAAAAAAAATTACATAGGAATAATTTTTTTGATGTTTCCAGAGGATGTAGGGCTACGCCACGAATCGATAGCCACCATCCGTGTGTCTCTAAGAAATTATTTGTAGAAGTTACGGGCATGCGCTCGCCGAGCCCGAATTGGGCATTCGCCGATATACCCGGGTACCAAATCGGGAGAAATTAACGCCGATATACGATTCCACAATGTGGAGAAATTAACGTGCGATTCCCACAATGTGTATATCGTTAAATAGCATTTCACGCCACTAGTTAAACCCCTTAAAAGAATTGGTCTAGTAAATTTTTTTTTTTCCGTAGATATAAGCAAGTATGCGTTTAAGTCACAAATACACGCTCTGGGCGCTCTCTCGAGCTTTTTTTAGTGTTTTTTTTAGTTTTAGAGTAATTTTCGATCGATTTGGCTGAAATTTTGCATGGGGTCCCTCAGATGAACACATTTCGATCGCCTATCAGCATGTTTGGCTGCGCCTAAAATTTGTCCCGGAAAATCCAGGATAACGGGAGAATTTGGCCAAAAATGGACTTGGCCATAACATAAAAAGTTACATAGGAATAATTTTTTTGATGTTTCCAGAGGATGTAGGGCTACGCCACGAATCGATAGCCACCATCCGTGTGTCTCTAAGAAATTATTTGTAGAAGTTACGGGCATGCGCTCGCCGAGCCCCAATTGGGCATTCGCCGATATACCCGGGTACCAAATCGGGAGAAATTAACGTGCGATTCCCACAATGTGTATATCGTTAAATAGCATTTCACGCCACTAGTTAAACCCCTTAAAAGAATTGGTCTAGCAAATTTTTTTCCGTAGATATAAGCAAGTATGCGTTTAAGTCACAAATACACGCTCTGGGCGCTCTCTGGGCGCTTTTTAGTGTTTTTAGCGTTTTAAGGGAGTAATTTTCGATCGATTTGGCTGAAATTTTGCATGGGGTCCCTCAGATGAACACATTTCGATCGCCTATCAGCATGTTTGGCTGCGCCTAAAATTTGTCCCGGAAAATCCAGGATAACGGGAGAATTTGGCCAAAAATGGACTTGGCCATAACATAAAAAGTTACATAGGAATAATTTTTTTGATGTTTCCAGAGGATGTAGGGCTACGCCACGAATCGATAGCCACCATCCGTGTGTCTCTAAGAAATTATTTGTAGAAGTTACGGGCATGCGCTCGCCGAGCCCCAATTGGGCATTCGCCGATATACCCGGGTACCAAATCGGGAGAAATTAACGTGCGATTCCCACAATGTGTATATCGTTAAATAGCATTTCACGCCACTAGTTAAACCCCTTAAAAGAATTGGTCTAGTAAATTTTTTCCGTAGATATAGATATAAGCAAGTATGCGTTTAAGTCACAAATACACGCTCGCGCTCTCCGAGCTTTTTTTAGTGTTTTTAGCGTTTTAAGGGAGTAATTTTCGATCGATTTGGCTGAAATTTTGCATGGGGGTCCCTCAGATGAACACATTTCGATCGCCTATCAGCATGTTTGGCTGCGCCTAAAATTTGTCCCGGAAAATCCAGGATAACGGGAGAATTTGGCCAAAAATGGACTTGGCCATAACATAAAAAACATAAAACATAGGAATAATTTTTTTGATGTTTCCAGAGGATGTAGGGCTACGCCACGAATCGATAGCCACCATCCGTGTGTCTCTAAGAAATTATTTGTAGAAGTTACGGGCATGCGCTCGCCGAGCCCCAATTGGGCATTCGCCGATATACCCGGGTACCAAATCGGGAGAAATTAACGTGCGATTCCCACAATGTGTATATCGTTAAATAGCATTTCACGCCACTAGTTAAACCCCTTAAAAGAATTGGTCTAGTAAATTTTTTTTTCCGTAGATATAAGCAAGTATGCGTTTAAGTCACAAATACACGCTCTGGGCGCTCTCCGAGCTTTTTTTAGTGTTTTTAGCGTTTTAAGGGAGTAATTTTCGATCGATTTGGCTGAAATTTTGCATGGGGTCCCTCAGATGAACACATTTCGATCGCCTATCAGCATGTTTGGCTGCGCCTAAAATTTGTCCCGGAAAATCCAGGATAACGGGAGAATTTGGCCAAAAATGGACTTGGCCATAACATAAAAAGTTACATAGGAATAATTTTTTTGATGTTTCCAGAGGATGTAGGGCTACGCCACGAATCGATAGCCACCATCCGTGTGTCTCTAAGAAATTATTTGTAGAAGTTACGGGCATGCGCTCGCCGAGCCCGAATTGGGCATTCGCCGATATACCCGGGTACCAAATCGGGAGAAATTAACGTGCGATTCCCACAATGTGTATATCGTTAAATAGCATTTCACGCCACTAGTTAAACCCCTTAAAAGAATTGGTCTAGTAAATTTTTTCCGTAGATAGCAAGTATGCGTTTAAGTCACAAATACACGCTCTGGGCGCTCTCCGAGCTTTTTTTAGTGTTTTTAGCGTTTTAAGGGAGTAATTTTCGATCGATTTGGCTGAAATTTTGCATGGGGGTCCCTCAGATGAACACATTTCGATCGCCTATCAGCATGTTTGGCACACGCTTTTAGAGTTAATCAAATTAAAAAATAATTGTTAACATAAGAATAAAATGACTGACGAGAAAATGAATGTCACTGTTCTAAAAGCGTGGGGTGCACGATATGAATCGTTAAAACATTTTTCACTAGTTTCATTCCGAAATGCAGAGTTAATTTAAAAATGTCATACAAAGCACCCCACGCTTTTAGAACAGTGACATTCATTTTCTCGTCAGTCATTTTATTCTTATGTTAACAATTATTTTTTACTTTTTAATTTGATTAACTCTAAAAGCGTGTTTTTTAGTTTTTTTAAACTATTAATTTATTTTTTACTTGATTAACTCTAAAAGCGTGTTTTTTAAACTATTAATTAATTGTTGTTTTTCTACTGAGTTATCTGCTAAGCCCAACTAGTACGCTCGACCGAAACCTGTTTGAAGTAGCCGCATTACATTAACCCTTTTTGAGGGAAGGAATTGAAGAAGAATACCCCCTTCCCCCCTTCGAATGGCGAAGGGGGAAAAAGAAAAACCCGAAGGTTCTTCAGCACCTTGCGAAGTAAGATTTTCTATAATGAACTCTCCTAGAGAAATGAATGCCTCTGGCTTTTCAAATCCAACTTCGATGGTGCTCATAATTATAGGCATGATTCGACGCCAAGTAATACTTCTATTTTTACACCACGCCATACTCCAGAATCGACCCCACGCAGAGACTCGCCCAATACGAGTGATAAATGTCCAGCGGACACATTCATACCGAAGTTAATGACGATTTTATCTACTCAAGGGGAAAATATAATATCCCAATCAACATCTGCGGCAATAATCATGGATGTCAGGATATTACAAATTACAGGTCACATCTTTATGAATGCTACCTCAATTTAGCTAGCGAACGAAACTGCTGTAAAAGAATAAACATTCCAGAGAGTAAGAGCAGGACCTACAAGGACATTTTCTTATTTGAGAAGAACCTGGTTCTCCTACCACACATCACTTCTTACTTCAAATCAATTCATTTCGTATCCTGATTGACATACTTCAAGGCAATCAAAATTGCAACTTACGAATCACGCGAGTCATAAAATTACTTGGTCAAATTTTCAAAGCTTTAAACATATCTTCCATCACATTTTTGTGGGTTCTACGAAATGTGGATATCACAGAAACGAATAAGCAAACTATTTAAACCAGCATCAGATCTCATTTTACTCTGGATATCGCCAGAAAGTCTAATCAGCCATAAAAAAAGTGTTCTATAGAAAAGTAGAATTAACAAGGCTAAACTGCAAACATGCAAAGATTACAAAGGTAATGAGTTTTCACATTTAACCAATGTCAAAGCTAAATATCAACTTCATCCTTCAAACAGGAAAGTAGGTGTATTCCCATCTTTTTTAGTACCAAATTCTATCCATCGCGTGCCGAACTCCATAGATTTGATTTAATCTCCTCACCGTATGTTCTATTGCAACATGTTAAAAACGATGGTATTCTAATGTTGGTACAGTGGTAAATCTTATGTCTTTCGCACTGGAACAAGTTCCAGTGCAAGAGACAAAAAACTACAGGACATTTTGAATAAAAGTTTCTCTCGCTCTCTCTCTTGATTAAACCGACATTGTTTATCTTATAACTAGAATAATGAGTTCCTTCCAACATGCACAATAATTTAGACTAAAATTGTAACACTTCTTCACAATTTAGTCTTTACTATTTCATTTTCTCTCGCTTTACTTTAACGACTAAAGAGGAGCAATTTATTACTTATGAGATTCAAAACAACGACCTTGTAACGTTTGATTTATTTTATATTTTCCAATCAATAGAAGGTGGTTGCCGCTCGAGGATATATCTCCATTAGATGTGTACGGGTCTCCGACGCAGAGATTTTTGCCCTGGTTCCTTTTTGTTCTTGTTTTCTTTTTTTCATTGTCGAAAATAAAAATTTCTTTTTCCAATTTATATACTACTTTTCGTTCATATTTTGCATTCATATTAGACGGCTTTGATAACTTTTGTACATAAGTACATATAATATTTATTTAATATTCTTAATTTTGTTGATTATATGGAGTGTTCGTCTTTTTGAATTTCAGTTTTACCTTATTAACGATATCAGTAATATTTGTTTGTTAATCAAATTAAAACGTATTTGAATGTCAAATGTCAGCAATCTGACCCAGGTGTTTGCCGTCGTGGTGACGAGTATCCCAGGAAAGGGGAATCCTGGCGATTGAGTTGTCCTCTTTATCTTCCGCGACGTATCTTTTTGGTCCCCGCTTCCAAAAGATGGGCGGTAAAGCTCCGTTCCGGGTGCAACAACCAGCTGGTATTATAAATCTTTCGTGGTTGAAGCTGCTTAGAATTCAAACCAAGGAGCACTTGGGCATTTTGCTAAGAATGAAGGTCGTCCAAGTGGCACCATTGTAAAAATTCCCTTTCCCTTGTTGAATTTCATGGTGGGTGGAACAGTATGGAAATAATTTTTAATTCCTGTATACTTTTCTTTAAAACATATTATAACCATAACAGAGATCTACAAATGCTCCTAGCTATTACCCAAAGTTTAGAAGAATCAAAAGCAGTGAAATTTGAGAATGGTGCATTTGACGTTTCTTCCTTATATGCTCTTAACAATGAATTCAAGGCCATGGCACCTTCAAAATTAAAAAAGATCCACGGGCAGTTGTGGTGAATCCAAGAATACAAGGTAACTAAAATATGGTGATTTACAGATAGAAACTAACACGATTTCTCAGATAAAATCTTTACCCGGACAGCAAAATTTTTTTGATTTTCTGGTAGTAATTGAACTTCACAAAAACCTAAATTGTTTTTTTGGTGCAATTTCTGAAGCTTGCTGAACTTTCTAAGCTTTAGTTTTCAAGTGCAACTGAACTATTGGAAGAATTTAGGCTGCAAGGTGTTACAAAAGTTTAAAAAAAAAGAATTTTTAAAAGGGGCCCGAAACCAAACAAAGCGTGTAATATTAATGTTCCTTGATTCTATTATTCTGAGAGTGTTAAAGCTGAATACCTAAACTGCTCTGCAAGACCCCACATCCCCATCCACTGTTGTTTCAATTGTCAAAAATGTAGGCACATATACAATACAGCACATAAAAATATAGACACATATATGTGCTTCCTCCGTTCATTCATACAAAGCAGAATACAAACCAGAATCAATATCTGCGAATATCCGGCAACCTCATCCATTCCAACTTCAAAGCTTACCCTCATTTCACTTAGAAAAGAAAATCCAAGAATTAAAAGTTACATGTAATACACCTTATTCTGAAGCCTGATAGTTTAACCTGATAGTTCTAATTCTGAAATAGATAAGGAAAAAAAAAATTCCTACAATCACTACAGTAGTTCACCCTGCTTGTTCAGATTCCTTAATGCTCGACATCAATATAAATGGTATAAGCTGTCCATCATTTCAAAAACTTAATCGTTAATTCATTCTGTCATCTGTTAATTTCATCGTTAATCGCCTAAGTTTATTGGCTTTGCTACTTCCGTCAACATCATTTCTGCTCCTTCAACATTAATTCGGATCATTGTTACTTCTCCGACTTCTGCCTTTACTACTCAATCTGTTTTGGATTCTGTATTAGTAAAACAAGCAATCTACAAAGACTATACGTCATAAAGCTTAAAATAAAGGGAAAAATACGTCCAAGTCTTCTAATTCAACGCTTGCCAATAAGTACAAGTATCCTATTGGCAATAAATTCAAACCAGTGGTTAAATGTAACTGGTAATACAAATATATTTAAGCTTTTGTGGGCTTCAACTATAGAAAACAAATAAAAAACAGAACCGATATTTCTTCCATTAGTTATGAGGTGATTGAATACAATGAGAGAGACATGATTTAAACTGATTTTTACTCTTCTGAAGCATGCAACATAATGTACCATTGTAAATAATTAACCTCTTTTCCTATAAGCTACAAAGCTTTAAAAAAAAAAAAAATTATGAAGAAATGATTTGTTAGAATATGAAGAAAAAGACATGATTTTAGATTCTTCAATTTTAAATTTGTATAAATTAAATTTTTGCTAAATTTTTATCTACTCTGAAAAGTATTTAATAGTATTTTATGTTTTATTTTACCTTCTACTGCAAGTTTTATTATAATGCAAGTATTATTTAACACATTTTTTGCCGCAGCCTGTCTTTGTGCCAATAAACAATACAAACCAATCAACTTTCACATATCAACAACTATTACAATAAATAATTAATGTATTTTTATAAAGAAGCCATTTTATTAAGGTTAATTAAATAAAGAATTTTAGACCTTGATGGTATATGTAAATATGAAGTTTTAACAAATCTTGAATATTAGTATTATTTATATGAAATTCTTTTTTCAAGTATGAAAATGCAATTTTCTGTGTATTATTTTCATATAATACAACAAAAATGCTATTGAGGATTTCCAAGCTTTATTACAATGAAAATAAAATACAGAACAAAAATATTTTTAAATATAAATATTTGCATCCTTCAATTTATCAGATGAAGTTTTTTTTTTAAACAATTACAATCAAGCATTAACATAATTCCATACAACAAAGTAATTTTCAACAATTATTTAATAACTAATATTTTGGTAGATCGATTTTTCGTATTTACTACTGCTAATTAAACTACTGCAAATCAGCATTAAAGGAACATTTAATTGTAGTCAATACATTACAGTGTTAAAATTTTTGACAAAGATATATATAACATTTATAATTAATTTTATTATTGTATAATTTTGTAAGTAGCTTCATAACAAAAATATCCTATAAGAATTACAAAACTAAAACCAACTACTTTTCAAATATAAAAACTGTGTAAAACATAAGAGTAATTTATTATAATATTAAATTCATAAATATATATAATTTTAACACTGATTTATATTAAAAACAATTTTGATTAGATCAAATAATTTAATAAATTTGCATGGTGTGTAAATAAATTAATATACCAAAGAAAACAAATTGATATAAATGTACATAAATTCATGTTATAAGGTTATTTATGTCCTCAATTAGTACTAATGCATAATAAATGAAAATATATAACAATACAACTAGACTTTAATTTTTCCACGTTCAATATTAAAAAGCTCCCTTAATTTTTTTGTGACAAAATAAAATTCAAAAATAAAATGCTGACATAAGTATCATATTTTATATATTTTTATCACAATTATTTATTTTAAATATATCAAGCTCTCTTAACTTTCTTTTTGCACATTTACCAATGTCTTTACTCACAAATCTCTCTAAAAGATTATAAACTAACATATAATTTAATAAATCTCAATATAATGTTTTAATTCACAATATTTATCATTTTATTTTCAGCTTTGTACATAAATCAAAATCCATTTAAACTTTTGCAAAGCAATAAACTTTTAGCTCTAAAAGAAAATTAAAATATAATAAACTTGAGGAAAAAATAAAAGTTAAAAATAATATTTATACTATAAATAAATGCTAAATATAATTAGAAAAATACTTGAGATTCCAAACTTCATAATATATATTACATTATTTTTCTTATAATTAACATTCAAAAATTTTATTACCGTGAAAAATATTTTTTAATTAAAAATATTTCATTTCCATCATTTTATTTTAAATATATATATATTTTACTCTCAAAAATTATTTCTAAATAATATATATATATATTTTTTTTACAGATTAGCTGTATTGTAGAATACCTACTAAAATACTCATTCAAACAAAAAATATCAAGTACACGAAAAGTTATCTAGCACAAATAATTTTTATACTTTTTTGAGTATCACTAATTCTAAACTCAAAAATAATTTTAGTAATTACATAGGGATTAATAAAAAGTTCTATTCATAAATTATAACAGTGATACAAATTTTAATGAAACATCAATAAATGTTCAGCCTTTATTAAAGTTTTTTTTTCTTTTTGTAAATGTAATTCTGGAGAGACAACCTGTTAATTACATATTTGAAAAGAAGAAAAAAGAAAAGAATTCTAAAATATAAAACATGAAACTCTTAGGATTTCGAAAATAGTACTAAAATTGTAAAATGAGAAATATACAGGTTAAAAATTTAACCAGATTAAAAAAAAAAAAACCTATCCTTAGTTCAATGGGAAAAATATATGTAAAATTCTAATTGCAAAAGCGAGAAACTTTAATAGCTTTCTATAGAACATAAAAAATTATATCTAAACTTAGCATTTTAAGACTTTCAAGCTTAAGAACCCCACAAATACATGTATGAAATGTAATCTATTCGTTAGAAGCTCTAAATTGCACATTCACACAGTATTATATGTATGTAGATATATGGAAAAAAAACTTATCAATAAATGCAGACATCAACAATAAAAAAAGTTTGATTATAAGACTGAATGGGAATTCACAATGGTATATAAAGAATTCCAACATAACAAAGAAAAGTAAAAACAGTGTTAAAGCTTAAAGATATCAAAAACTTATCTGTAAACCATATACATTATCTTTTATAATTCTTTATCAGCAACTAACATAAAAACAAATATGTGTTGCAAACATAGATAATTAGAGGCACTTATATGAAGCTTCATACATAACATTATATAAAGCTTTATAATGCAATATTTTTCAAAAAGATTAACAACAGTTAGAGAGATGCAACAGTTTAAGGATAACAGCAATAGCATTAAGAAAATAAATATGAAGCAATATAAATTGAAATATTCTTACGTTTTCATGATGAAAACAATTAATATGAAAGTACATAATAGATACATATTATGAAGAACAATTCAACTAGTTCCATATAAAAATTTAAATAGTTTATCCTAATTACAAAAAAAAAAAGATACTACAGTTAAAAACAACAGAAATTGAAATACTTTAGTTAATTTACTTTATTAAGTGAGTGACTAAATACTAAGTATTAGCATATACATGCACATTCATGAGTGCATCGTAAAGAGCAGATTCATAACACACAATAATATGAAGGAAACTCTTTTTGTAACTGTAAATGCTAAAAGTAGATGAAAATATTGGGAGAAAGTAAAAACTGATTGTAAATATTTCATTTATAAAACGCTTAAATCAGTGTAAAAAAATCTCTATCAAAGGAATAATTCATTAATTTATACAATGCTGCTTCTTATAAGCTATTTGAATCTTTTGCATATTGGCTAAAAATGAATTATAACTCAACAAAAGCCTACATTTTCAGGTAAATATCTTGAAAAACTGTTAAATTTAATCCTTGTATAAAATAAAATTTCCTAAAAATTTATGATTTAATTTTATTTAAAATAATAGTTAAATAAAATTAAATTGAAACATAACAAATTATAGCAATATAAAACACAACCTATTCACAAAGAAAAAAATTGATTGCACATAAATTCGCATTAAACCAATGAAACTGGGTGGTTAAGAACTTTTCATAAAGGACGGACAATTTGCTTTTAATGCACAAATAACTAAATTAAGAAAATAGATAAGTGAATAAGGAAAGAATGCTATTAAAAATTGAAAACTAGCAAAATGCATAATGTTTCTGTTAAGAATAATTATGTCCCTTTGTTGCTAATACTGATACCAGGGTTGTTTCCTTATCCAGCGTACTCGCATACCCGAATCGGTACGAATTTTTATAGAAGCTGCTTCACATGCACGTACAGTTTCTTTAACAGACTGCATTAAGTTTTGAGCATTTCCAACCAGCATCTCCGTGGCTTCTAAATCTTCATCAGTTCCTAAAATAAAAAATATATAACAATTTAAATGTTCATTGGCATTTATGAATACAACATGAATGCCATTGAATAATTTTTTTCAAATTAGACAACCTGAATAAAATCGAAATTCATAAAAATAAGAACAAACTCTTAAATTTTGAAATAAAAATACTAATTGTATGCAAAACTAAAATTACTGGATAGCATATAGTAAAATATAAACAAAGTAATGATGTTCTACAGAAATCGAATTTTGGATAAAATGCTCTATATTCTACTACCTAAAAATATTCACTTATGGAAAAATTAACATTTTTACTGAAGTAATTATAAACCAATTATCCAAAGAGATTAAAGACATCTATCTACATAAGTGATTTTGACATTTCCTTTGTTATTTAATAATTTAAAATGTTTTGATATTGCTTCAAACAATGATTTAAAGCATTGCTAAAGACTTTAGGTTCTTTATTATTCTTCTTTTCATTTCGAAAGTTAGAGTTTAGTTAGTGTAGTTTTTTTAGAATTTTTTTTTTATGTAATACATAAAGCAAAAGCTACAGAAAATCTAAAAGTATCCTGAAGAAGCCTGCATGCTTTTAAGACAATTAAGAAAAATGTAAAAGGGTACTTTACAGAAATATAATGTTAACATAAAACTAAAACTATGAAAATAAAATTTAAAATACAACAATTAGTGCTTAGTGAGTCCCATAAAAAATTTGAAAATGAATTGATTTAAGATTCAAAGTAAGTCTAAGCTAGAATGACAAACTTAAAATAATTAAACATACATGATCAAAGAGTAAATGGCAAAAACTGCAGAGATGGATCAAAAAGCAAGTATATATTCAAAAATTGGATGAGATACAATTCTGCCAGGAAATCAGCAAAACACCATAAGGAATTAATCAAAATATACTGAAGACTTCTTAATCAAGAAATTCAATAGCTGAAGACATTTATAACAATAATATTTCTGATTATAAGATATTTACAAATTTAAAACTAAGAAATATACAGTCTAAGATCAGTATGGACAATAAACTTTTATATAAAGATAAGACTGAATTATTAATATTTTTTAATTAGTTTGCTAAAATGAAATTTATTGGAATTTATTTTTAAAATTAATTCATCAAGAACATCAATGATTTTTCCTTTTGATTATTAGGATATATTTATACAACTAAATATTAAATAATACAGAAAATACTACAGCAAAATTGAAGACAATTTAATGGATTCACAAAATTGCAAAAGTACTGAAAATATTGAAACCACTTTTTAAAAAAATTATCTTAGGTATACAAACTGAAATACTCACTACCTTGTCCAGCCAACATTGTTGCTTTTACAGTAGATAAAATTCGAAGTTGGGTACCAATGGTAGGAATACGCTCGCAAACTTGCAAAATGTTCTAAAAAATATTCACAATGCAGTAAGAAAACATGTAATTTATTTTAAATACACATCATATAGCCCTTTTATTCACCTTTTAAATCTATAGATCTATTCATATAAGAATGTATGGCTAAATTAAAAATAAACACTTAAATAAACAAGTAAATGTATCTAAAATGTCTATTAAATATATCTGTTGGTATTTAAAGTTCACTGAAAAATACTTAAAGTATAATTTTGAAAAAATTGCTTCTTAGCTATAAAGGAACACAAATACAAATGAAAAAAAAAGGACAATATACAATGGTGGCTAAATGTCTAACATTGCTTAAGCCTATGCATCTTTTATTAATATATGACAGTATTTTGGATAGTAATTATTTCTTTTAATCGAATAATACCATCTTATGGCATTTTTTCATGAAGTTATTTGAATTTGTAAATTATATTTAAGTGTGATCAATGATAGAAAGTAAATTTAATTCAGATTTTTTTTTAACTTTAACAAAATTATAAACCAATCATATTTCTCCAATTGACTGAACAATAAAACAATATTGGCAAACATTATAGAAGGATATATATTATTCATTACTGGTTTTTTTGCTAAAACAACAAAGCAATCTAATATTTCAAGAATACAAAAGACATTCAATGAAAAAAATCAAATATGTGGCATATTAAGAAAAGAACATCTAAGAAAATTTTACTTAAAATACATTGATCTAAACAATCAGCATTTGACATGACTGAACTTGCTTATGGTTAAATAAAACTAATTTTGAAGAAAACAACATTTCAAATCGTATAGAGAGGCATAGACTTCAGGCAACATGCTTCAAGGGAAGTAGCTCGAAAGAAACCTTTTACCATATTTCCAAATATTGCGACGAGTAACAAAGATCTATAATACAGTACAAATGGAAAATAATACAGTACAGGGAACAATGGCATGAATTTGTGACACCTGTTCAAGTTTAACGGGTCCATTAATCCATCATTTATATTTTGAAGTATGCATTTTGGTAAGGCATTAAAGCAACTTCAATGATGTAAATATGATTTTTTTTTTTCCTTCGTATGCACAGTTAAGTTTGCTTTTGTTAACACAAATGTTTGTAAACACAATGAATTTCCTTTCATAGCATGCAGTGACATGCTGATGACTTTTCAATCAGAATGGAATGGAATGGAAGAAATAAAGGGGAAAATTTATTAATGGAATGCAATGCAGGTATTATATACAAGTTAGTACTTTAAAAATACAGTTAAGATTACCTTTTAATTATATCCAAATAAAAGTGTGAAAATAGCATATTTTTATTTTAAGAAACTGGCTGTTTAAAATCGATTAATTATAATGCCAAAATTAGCATATACTAATTATAAAAGCAACCAAAATGGCAAAGATTAGTAATTATGCACACCACTTCTAGAAGAGATACCTTTCTTATGTGGTAAAGATGGAGGGGCAGTAGTTGAAAACAAATTTGCCTCAACTTTAAATATTTGATCAAAATCTGGAACATTCACTTCTTTTGTAAGTTGTTTCTCTAGTGATAAAAATATATATTCTGGTATATTTTCCTTTTCAATACATAAAATAGAAGTTTAAAAATATATAGATAAACTAAATACTTTTCTAATAAATTCAAATATTTTATTATTATGAGGATATTAAATGAAATGATTTTAGTTTTTTAACATCATACCATTTAAGTTTAGCATATTCATATCAGGTGGTGGTGGAATATCTGGTGGTAGTTCAGGGGTAACCATTACTGCATATAAAACTTGTCCAACAGCAGTAATTAGCTAAAAGTTTCACATAAATATAAGTATATATATATATATATACACACATATTATAAAAATAAGGATGAATAATTCAAATAAAGTTAAAATTCAAATCCTAGTTATAAATTTTTTAATACTTTAAATAAAGGTATAACTAATTTTATTTAAATAAAAGCTTATGTTTATAATATTAGAAATAATGAAACATATTAAAAACATTAAACAAGGGCAACCCTGATTTTTCTAAGCAGAAGGAAAGAAAAACAAAATAAGGATTCTATCTAAAAACAGTTTAAAGAAGTTTTAGTTTTAAAAATAATATAGTTTGTAAAGTAAATCATAAATTTTTCTTATTAACTGCATAAATAATGTCTGTTATTCACAATGGTGACCTCTCAAAGCGAATTCTGCAGAAAGTTCTTTTGATAGAACAATGTAAGATTGATCATTTTAGAAGTTTTATTGTACAATAAATTCATTACAGTAATTTAAAAAAAAGGTAGACATTAAAATACATTTATTTTAATATAACTTTGTTAACATTTTTAGTTAAGGAAACCTACAAAATGAAAAATCTTGCTAATGAAGTAATTTAAAAATATTGAATAAAAATGAATAAATATTTTGATGGATTCATAACTAAAAAGCATTTATAGATAGATAAGCTACAATATTCAGAATTAAAAAAGGAGACTGTTCTAAAAAGACCAAATTGAAAAAATTTGAAGCATGCTGATTAACTTATAATATTAAAAGTAATGAAACCTATTGAAAACATTAAACATGGACAACCCTGATTTTTCTAAGCAGAAGGAAAGAAAAACAAAAAAAGATTCTATAAAAAAAATGCTTTTTTAAAAAATTTTTAAATGTTAATTAAAAAAAAAAAAAAAACAAGTATTTAGTTAAAATATTTTAAACATGAGTTTTATATCTCATTTGCACATATATATTAAAACATTTTTAGAGCAATACTTACACCTTTATTACTACTTCTCCAACATGAAACTGCCTTGGGATCATTTATATTCAGAGTAACCATTTTTGCATCATGGACCATAGGAGTTACAGCTATATAAAAAAAAATTAGATTATAACAAAAATTATAACTGAAAATCAGAATTAAAAAAAAATTATTTACATTTTTCACTTAAAACTTAGGCTAGACAGTATTTTTTCATATTATATATTCACCATTATGAATATTTATTTTTCACAATTTATTACAAAAATTAGTGACAGTTATTTATCTCTGAAATTATTTTTGTATAAATTCAACTTCTAATAAATAACAGAAAATAATAAATGGATCCATTCTAGTGATAAAACTATAGGATTGATACTTTATATATTTATAAGGACATTTTAATTTAATATAACTTTTATGGTCAAATTAACATGTAAAGACTTAGATTACTGGTTTCAAAAATACAATAATATAAAAGAAATTTATAAGATACTTATTATTTATTAAAAATTTATCATTTTACACTTATAAAACATTTAAATTCTAACTAAAATATTTATTTAATTGGAAGAAGTTGCCTCAGGACCAGGTTTATAAACTTCTAGGAGGATGTGATTTGAACCCTATTTTTGTTATGCGATTCCAAGTTGTCTAGGTAGGAAAATCACATAACAAAGCAGGGTACAAAATGCTTTTCTGATGAGATAGTGTAAATAGAAAACACCAAAAATGATAGGACATTACCTAAGAAAATACAATGTTTGCTGATAAATGCACATCAACAAAAATTACAGCGTTAATGTGTAACAAAATTGAAATACAAATGTAAATTGTATTCAAACAGAATCCTCCAAATTCTGCAGCAGGACATCCTGGTACATTATAGTTTGTAAATTCAAACTTTGAGGCATCCAAAGAGACTATGATTGGAAGTATGTCTCCTTGGATATAGGTGTGCATATAAGCACTAGGCAGACAGCCCATTCCACTCTACAGCCCTGTAAACCAAATGCATGTAAATTAGTTGTGTTCATATGATCAAGCATGCTATTCCTGCTGTATCAATGTATGAAATGAAGAGTCTCTACAAGAATACTCTGAATTCCTAAGCCTGTGCAATGTCATCTACCACATCTGGAAAGTACTAACCTAACATAGCTATGTATTTCTAAGCTATCTAGGCATACCTAACCCCTCCTACAAGTTTGTAGATCTGGTATATCTATAACAACCATCAAGAAAATGCTATTTAAAATCTTAATGATGTACACTGTGTGTTTGTGTAATTTTGCTAAACCCCTAATTAAGATTTTTTAAGAATTAATAACTTTTCTAAACTTTCTAACAAACTAATATCTTTATAATTTTTTTTTTACTAAACAAAATCTCAAATAGTCTGAAGATTTTTTTAATATTTTAAAGGCAATTTCAGAACTTACTTGACTGCAATAAGTCAGCAGCCTGATTGACCCGCTCAACAAAATAAGGATCTTCAGAGTTGTCAGATTCTTGTTTTGCAACCATCAGAACTCTATTTGCTAATCGAGCTATAGATGATGTATTTTCAACCATTTTATCAGGAGCATGATTAACAATTGAATCTTCGCAGGCCTTGGTATGCATCAAAATACTATCCTCTGAAAAAAAAGCTACATTTAATATATTTTATTACAAATAGTATCAACAAACAAATTTCAGATTGTGAAATTCTTAATATAATTGGATTATTATTCTGCATACCATTCATTTGATCCTTGGCTATCCACAAAAGTATTTTCAATTGCCCAAGCACCAAACAAATGATAACATACAATAAATTGTATAACGGATAACGCGCCTGACTACTCAGGCGCGTTATGCGTTGTGCCACTGTCCCACGTAGTTTTGAATGTCTTAGGTACTTTCATTCCACATGGGTTAAATTGCTCTTCATAAGTTAAAATAAAATAATTAATCCTGGCGATCCTAATCATGATGAGATAATAAACTTATCAAAATATTTTACTGTCGTCGGTCCTTGATAAGTCTACAACGTTTAAATTAAATCTGATCGCTTAAAGTAAGGCAAAATCGAGCCCAAAGGGTCAGTTACAAACAAACATACAGGTGAAACTAATAAAAGCGTATTAATAATATTCCCTTTTATAATTGTTTTAAACAAAATAGCTGATTGTTTCTAAATTAATTACAATGCACAAGCCCATTTGTACCCTATAACATTACAAACGAACATTTTTAAACTAAAGAAAAAGTTGATCAATGAAAAAAAAATGATTAATTGCTTTTATGCTTTGGTATTACAACAATTATATCAAACATAAAACCACTTAAGCATCAATTTCTTTACATACTTTGTAATATATGCCATTTATTTTTTGTTATTATACTTAAAAATATAATATATAACAGTTCTATCGTTTTTTCCTTTCCCAGCTCGTGAGCAAGTTATAATGAGTATATGAAGCCATCACAAGTCTGTGTTTCTCTTATTTAAATTAATGTTGTTATACAAAGTAAGGAACATTTTATAAGTTTCTGATAATTAAATAATATTTTGTTTTTGAATTAAAATATGCATAATTTAATAATTATTTGTGTAGGTTAGCACTAGTCTACTTTGATTAACCTAATAAACTTTTGATGAGGAATCAGTACTTTATTTCTGTAATTCAATGATTGTACTTATAAATTATAATAAAATTGAAAGATAACAGATAGCATTACTTCTGGTTATATTAGCAGAAGCATTGCAGAGTATTATTAAGTTCAAGTTCAGTTAAGTATTAAGTTACTTTAATAAAGTAACATGAACTTTGTCAAATAACTTGCAGTATTTGCATAACTTTTAGTCTTATTGTTTGCATTGTTTTACTTTCAGAAATTCATCATTAAAAGTTTCATAAAATTCTGGAAAAAACATAATGGTAATTCCAAAAACTTGGAACTGTATGAACATACTTCCTAGTAACATTTGAAGTATGCCACCAGATAGAATATGCCAATTGCTCTTGAATACAATTAAATATTATATATACATTGTGTGTGTGTATATATATATATATATATATATATATTTACCAAATCATAATTTGGTAAAAAAATAGATATTTTCACTATGCAAAAGAAAATAGTATTTATTACCTCTGTAACCATTTAAATTGTATTGTTTAATTTAAATAAGTGTTGTACGAATTTATTTTTAATATTTCATCTTTTCATACTTACCAGACATTTTTATGAAGCTAACAGTATCTGTTGCTTCATCAGCAAGTGCACGCATCTTTTGAACACTATCTGCATATTGCTCTCTCAAATTTTCAAAATTTTCATCAGCAGCCTATAATAGGCAAAAATATAAAAAAATTAATCTTTAAAGGTAATGGAGTTTAAAAACAAATATGTACTATTAAAAATATAACTTTCAAATTATTAAAGTTCACAAGTGAAAAAAAAATTTCTTTAAAATGCTGAAATCTCATTTACTATTGAATCATAATAAACTCTATGCTAATTTTGGCACTCAAAACCATGAATCTTCTAGCAGATTTATAGAATGCCGCTTTAAAGGAGATCCAAAGTACCTTTTGGCTTTGGCTTGGTTTAAAACATGGGCGGCTAACTCGCAGCCCGCCTTGAATATTTTTCCGGTCCGTGAGATTTATGACATTTTTACAAAATATATTTTATAATGGTCGAAGTAGTGAAATCCAATGTATTAAAAAAATACATTATGTTTGTATCCATATATTCAAAAATTAATTGCCGAAATTATGAGACAAAATTAACTTTGATTTTAAAATAATATTCTTGCGAATATATGATAGATATTGTCTGTTTACAGTTATGAATTCGCAGAATAATTAAATTATATTCTGCAAACTCATGATGCAAGTGCATTTTGGAACATCTAACATAACAGGTTCTATGGTTTCAATTTAAGTGACCATCCCTAGATACACACGGTTGATTGTTGATAGCAAAGAAAATCAGACTCTTAGTTGAAGTTGCTAGCGCTTTTGGTTCATCTTACACCTGCGAATCGTATTTTCTCTAAAATAAAATTGACCAAACACAAAACACGCTCATACATAATGGATGTTAACCTGAAACACCAATTACGATGCGCAAATACCCAAATTGAGACCGATTTGCAAAAGCTAAGTGAAAGAGTAGAGAAACAAATATTGCACTAGTAAAATAAATATTTTTTATTGATATCCTTTTTTTTCTCATATATTTATATATTTTCTTTATTTAATTTTTAGTGATGTGCGTTTAGTATCACTATTATTATATTATCTATGTTTACATGTAAGAATAATACAAAATACAAAAATTAACTCATTATGTTTCAATTTTTTAATCCAATTTAACATGGGGATATATAATTTTATATGTGACCCACGGAGTTGTGATGCATTTCCAAAGATCATTTGGGTTGGCCACTCCTGGTTTGCAGGATCTATCAATTTAGATTAATATATATATGTATGTGTGTGTGTTTTCACTGCATTTTAAAAATATCTAGAAAAAAATTAGAAATTATCACAATTATAAAAATGTGAAATCAATGTAGGGTGGCTACAGAAACGGAAAAAAAAAAATATCCTTGACTTATAGCTAGAAATTATATTAGTTTCCCGGTTTTCTCTTTACTTAGTGTATGTGTACAATATACCTTATAAAAGACAATTTTAACAGTTATTTAATATAAAAAAATGATACATTTTTATTAAAATTAAATTTTAAAAAAAAATCAGAATGAACATCTTAAAAAAAAAAAAAAAAAAAACTATTTAAAACATTATATTACAGTAGATCCCCAAAATATTACAATATAACCACTTATACTAAAATAAATACAAATCAATAACTACATTTGAACTATTTTTAAGAGGGGCTTTAGGTTTTTTTAAAAAGGAATTTATACGATTTATTTTAACATTTGTCTTCTTTTCTAAGAAACTCGAGAAAAGAAATAGCAAAATAGACAATTCTTCCTGAATGTGTTTTTTAAATATGACAGAAAACTATTACAAACTGTGATATAGTAAGTAAAAAATATAATTTTTTGCTATGTAAGCAAAAAAAAAATATTATAAAATGAGACAATATATAATGTGCTCTAGTAAACAAGTACATAGACTTTTCATTTGGTTGAGTTTAGGTTTGACCAACTATAGTCAAAACTACTTTTTACTTTTACATAAGTGACAAATATTTACATAAACTATTATTTCCAAAAAAATGAAACTTTTTAATAATAATTTATTATAATTGTTCTTTTGAGAAATTAAATGATTTTAGAATAGAAAATACAATAACAAAAAATACTTTGTTATCAGGATAAGACATTCTTATACGTCCCGCATTGATTAGGTGAGGAGTCAAACTTTCCACCTAATAGAGAAAAAAAAATTAATAGTTATGCCAAATAATTATAAATTAATTAAAAATATAATTTTAATGCATACCTGATTTGCAGAATTCAGCAACATTTCTGCAAGTTTCTTATTTGCCGAGCCCCCAGTAGCAACACTTCGAGCTGTACGTGCAACTCTTTGAGAAAAATTGCTCAGGGCTTGGGCTTTTTCATTAAAATTGGCCTCACGATTTGGTGTATCTATGAATTATAAATTTAAAATTCCCAATTAAACATATCTTGTATAAAAGCATATATAACAAAAAGTGTGTATTGGCACACAAATTTGGTATTTTTAGTTAACAGAAAACTTCCTGAAATTGCCTATTCATTTTTTATCTGGTGTACAGCCAAAAATTATGTATTAAATTTCTTAATTAAATAAATATCATATTTTTATTAATGACAGGCCCCATCTGCTGGCATGATGATTCAAATTATACGATTGTGTTCTTTTTTATAAATTTTTTTAAAAATATTCTATTGTATTTATTTGTTTTCATTGAAAATTCTTTTAATTTATAAATAGTATTTCAAAATATTTTTTCCTTCATAATTTCGATAACAAACGATAATTTTTAATCATTATCATAGTTTTCACTTGAGATTTTTCGATTTCATTGTACTTTTCACAGATATTTTTTTCTTATAAAATTTACGAAAATAAAAAATAAAAATGTTTTATTTTCTGCAGTGGGGCAATGCCAAGTCATATCTGCTAGTGTTTAATAAAATGATAGTCCTATTTATCTATAGTTACACTTAGCAATATATGTGGACTTGTTAACCAAAGAGTACCAATCATTTTTGTAATTCTTAATTTAAAATTAACATATAGCCAACGGCCGTACCATGCTGAATATACCGGTTCTTGTTAGATCACCGAAGTTAAGCATCATTGGGCGCGGTCAGTACTTGGGTGGGTGACCACCTGGGAACACTGCGTGCCGTTGGCAAATTTGGGACCTGAATGGCCGAGTGTCTAGCGCTCTGGCGCTCGGTGCCACAGGTTTCGGGTTCGAATCCCGGCGGTGCCATGGATGTTTGTAGTGGTTCGGAATCCACTTTAAGCCGTAGGTCCCGGTCTTCTATGACTGTAAGAGCGTCACGGAGCAAAAGTCAGGCTTCTACCTACGGGTGCTCCATCACAACAGAAGCTGCTTCCTTCCCCTTCAATCATGAGTCCATATGGGCTCGTGGGCTTGGCCAGCCAAGTGGGATAAGAAACAACAAACAACAACAAAATTAACATATACATTTTACTAATAGTCAATAAATTCTTACCTTCAGAAGACAGTACAGCATCAGTAAATTGCTTAAGAGGTGTTGTGATGTCAATGAAATCTTTAACAATCTAAATTAGAAGAAATTAACACTTAAAAGAAATAACAGAATATATACCATAAAAGTTTTTGCCAACTTTATTTCATTTTACTTAACAAGTTTTTAGGTTACAATTCAAGAATCTGAAAATCACAACTAAAAACTCATTCACAAACTTAATATAATATATAACTTATATATAACTTAATATAACTTATATTTAATACCCTTACACATTAATTTTAGTTTACAAATATGACTAAAATTTTTAACATGAAATGTATTGCTTGTAATAGTCATACACAATACATTTAAAGGAATCCTGCATGTAGATCAATTAAAAAAAGGTTAATTTATAGATAATTCCCAAATAATAATTCCAATTATTGCTAAATATGTCCTTCCTTTTCATCTAAACATAGTTGCTTTCTTGAATTTTCAAGAAATTGAAAGTTTCCACTGGAGATAATAGATACAAAAAAGGTTACAATAAAGAAATTCAATAATTAAAATAATTTAATATGATAATATGCAATTTTTGCAGGCAATTATCACTATTGTAAACCAAAGGAAGGCAATGTAATTATTATAATCTAATTCAGGGTATGCATAAGATGACTGGAAAAAATCATAATTATAAATTGTTATATTTTTAAAAATAAGTAAAAGATGAAGGTTAAAGTAAAATAACCTAGTTTTTAAAAAATGTTTCATATGCTTTCATCTATTTATAAATGTAATAAATATCAAGATAAAACAAAAATTATTTCCCAATATGTTTTCATGCGTCATTAGTATAATTTTGTAAAGCAACAAAAGACATCCAATTTTTTTTATATTCCTGGAAGTCATAAGACATTACAAAGGCTTTTAAAGTAATTCTCACATATTCAATGGTCTCCTCAAATATCCACAATAGTCTTGATTTTTACTTTTAAAAGACATTATAATAATGAGAATACTTCAAATCTTAATTTGATATTGTGTACAAATCCCAAAGAATAGGAATTATTTGCTAACATCATAAATGACAACACTGATAGAGACATTTTTTCTTCTTCAAATTAAATAAAATATTAAAACCATTTACTGTTCATACACTAAAAATTCGACAATTTCTTATATCATTCATGCATTATTTACAGTTATTTTTTGTTGTGGAAAAAAAATATAATTTTTTTTCTGAATTGCCCATTATTTTTATGAATGAACTATAATGTTCATTTGATATATAATTCTTATAAAGAAAATTTTCACGTAGATATACAAGTCTAAAAAGAAAATAATGAAATATAAGACAGTTAGTCAGCATTAGATAAATGACTTACAGTACAATAAATTCTGTTGTATTCTGTAATATTGCTTCTTCATTACAATTAATGTAATGAAGAAGCAATATAAGCATACTTTTTATTTTTTTAAAAAACTGCTAAAATAATGGTCAATCAATATGATATCTAACAAAAACAGCAGACCATTATTGTAATTTAGAAATTAGTTTTCAGACAAAAACCATAAGAAGTGCAATATAAGTCCATTCATGCAATTGCTTAATATTTGAATTAAGTAAATGTACGCAAGATATGTAGATTTTAAAACACTTGAGCATAATATTGCATTATATTATACAAAACTAAGCCTACCAAAAAGCCTAAAATGTAATCATAATTTAAAATTGAACTTGCTTATTTAATTTTTTTTTCAGCAAAATAAAAAATTACAGAAATAAGTATTATTGAGTCATTGATACTGATTTTTTTTATTATCAAAAATTCTTACTTAAGAAAAAGTTTTTTTTATATCAATATAACACATTCTATTTGAATGGTGCACTAATTTTTAAACAAATGTACTAATCAAAAAAATTTTTGCAATGATACTAACTTTGCTGACAATTGTTTCCTGGATCTTATTTTTTCAATTCTTGCAATTTTCCTGATATAGCTTGAGCTACTGTTATAGCTTGATAACTGTTACCCTAAATAAATAAAGTCATACCTTACAAATTGAATAAAAATTTGAAATAAAAATCAAGCTGAACAAAATATTAAAACAAATAGAAATAAAATTTTAAGAATGATTTGCATTTAAATAAATTATAAGAAAAATATATTTCACTTTCAGTAACAAAAAAATAATGCATTTATTTAAACATGGCTAACTTTATATCGTTATTAAATTATATTAGCGTAATGAGTAATGACTCTTTATTACATAACTTTTACAAATGTCCAAGATGTCTTAAAATATATTTGTTTAATTCATTAAGAGAAATATTCCCAAAATAAATGAAATTAAAGATAAACCAATTTTAAAATAGACGAAATAAATACCTTTATACCAAATTTTATATACTTACTTGACCATGACGACACATTTCAGCAAGTTGGCGGGACAGATTTTCAGTTTCTGAACATAATTTTTGTACAGTCATTTGCTCTGATGGAGGACAACTGTTGACAATTTTTCTCCCATCTTCAACAATAAGCTGTATTGCTTGATGACCTAAAGGCAAAATATCTCATAAGACAACTATTAAAAAACAATATTAAGTAAAAGAGGCCTGTATAAAATAAATCTTTTCCTAACTAATATTGCATAAGTAGAGCAAGAATTATTATATACTTCTTTATTCATTCATATATACTAAAAAGAAACTACAAGATGAACAAAAAAATATATAGGACAGTTATATTTTTGAATCAATAAGAAAATACTTATTTTACAGAAATTCATGCTGCACTTCAATTATATATTTTTATGCATAATTTTACCACTAGTTTGTAGTATATGAAGTGGCATTTCTTGAAGAAATTAGATATCTCCTAAAATGCAACTATAATAAATAAATTGATCTTTCTACAATTTTAGTAGAAATAAGACAAAAGTATTCAATTTCAATCTCAAATAATTGATTAACAATAAAAACAAATTTTGCACTCTTTTAATATATAGAAAACAAAATGACACATATTGCCAGATCAATTCCTATCAACAATATACCTAATATCAATGCACAAAATGCCAATATATATTTCAACTAAAATCAAATAAATCATTATATTCAAGAATCACTTTATTTTTGACAAAACATGACCAATTTTAAAACAAATTTTTCTTCATTTAAGTTGATGAATCCAAATTTTAAAAAAATATATTCTGTGATTCTGTCGAGGTATGGTTATTTCCAAAAATCATATTTTTGTTTCACTTTTTAATATTATAGATTGATGTAATAATTATATATTAATAGATAATAAATTAATATCAATAATACATAACATTAAATAAATTAACACCTAAAAGAAAAAATTTCCCAATGTGTTCAATTTAAATATGGATGCATTAAATATTACACTAGCATCATCCAATATTATACTATGTATCATTCTTAATAAAATCAAGAACTCTGCTAGGAAAATTAGAAATTATGGTCAAGTTCTTATAAAGTAAACAAAAATATTTATATATGTATTTGAATGCTTAATGTTATTGAGAGATCAATAGACTAAACCAATAAAATAATACAACCATTTTGCATATGTTTATAAATGAATATACAATATCTTACCCAAGCCATTATCATTAAATGATGGATTAGTCAACCAAGCACGAGCTTGCTCCATTCTTCCTCTAAGAGTATGAGCAGGTTGTTGAATACTACTCCTTTCAACATTAGATATACCTTGACTAACTAAGCTTATTAATTCTCTTAGTTTTTGACTGATTCCTCTAGATAGTGCTTCAGCTTGAGGTGTTGTACCCTAACATGAAATAAAAATTTAGGTTAATAAAAGGATGATTCATTAAGGAAATTTAAATACATCCAAGAAATAAAGATAAAAACAGGAGAGCTATACGATTATAAAAAACACCAAATTGCAACAAACAAAATACAAAATTGCACAAAGTATTTCAACAAATGTTTATTGAAATTATAAAAATGAACACCAATTATTCTTCACTGTACTATTTTTCTGAACTTTATAATATATATATATTTCTAAAATTAGAATTTTTTAATTACATAAACAACAAAAGACATTAAACTTCAAAGCAATTAGATGGAATACAAAAATTTTTTCCTATATTATGAAATTCTTAAATTTGGTATTTATCCATTATAATTGAACCCAACTACTTAGTGAATGCTATGAGCAGCAGTTAATTAGAAAGGAAATACTGATGTCAACATTTCACATGGAAAAATGCTAAAGTTCTATTGTAATAAATTATATTTTCTTACTTTCAAACTAGTTTTTTTGAATACCTATAGAAATTTTACCTCTTCTTATAATGCATTTCCACTGTTAATTTTGCTAAATACATAATAAGATTGTGCATTTTTTTTTTTTTTTCATATTTCTTTAGATATTTTTCAAAGAAATAAGAGGAAAAAACAATTTTCAAAATGTTTATAAAATTATAAAAATGCATGCCTCTTTAAACAGAAAATGCCAAGAACATATATCATTAACTACACAATTCATAATGTTGCCCAGCAAAACCCTCCTGCAGTGGGGTTCAATTATAATGAATACTCAAATAATTTTATTTGTACACAAAGACAAAAAATTTTCAACAATAACTTGACTTATTTTTGTTAAAGCAAAATTACATTTTTAGACAATCACTTTAATAATTTAAAACACAAGATAATTATAAAACAAATGAACTAAAAAAAACTTTACATATAATGAATATAATTTGATAAGCTTCTAATAATTTATTTATAAAGTTACCTTTCCTTCTTCCCTCAGCTCACAAAGGGCATTTGTCATAGAAGTTATATCACCACACATTTTTTTAATCACAGCATTATCAGGGGGTAGACATCTCTCTGCGACCCTCATAGCATAATCTAATATATAGCGAAGTGACTTTTCACCAACTCCTCCAACAACAGTTGTTGGATCTTCCAGCCAATCATGGGCAGCAGCTAATTTTCCATCTATAGCATTCTTAAAAAAATATAATAAATATAAGAATTTGGGAAATTTTGTTACAAAATATGAAGTTTTAAGATAAATATATAGTTAAAATAAATATTTGGTTCCATATATTACAAATATATTGAATGTTTTCTAACTGAAATTTTTTTTTTGTTTGTATATATCATTTAAAAAAAAAGCAATTTCTTGAATTAAAAGTTGATTGAGAAAGTTAGTGAATTGCATATATTATAAAAACTATTAAAAAAATAAAAATTAACAAAAAAAACTTTCTCTTGAAAAGAAAATAATCTACAGAATAGAATTTTAATTTAGAAGCTATTAAAATAAATCTCTTATTTTATTTTTCCAGTATTCATTTCTGGCATATAATTTTAATCTAACTTCGCTCATTGCCATTACTTAGCATGACATTAGTCATTTTCCTATCAAACATACAAAAATGATTCAGTGTTCATACTGTATGATGACCAGTCATACTCCAATGTTTCTTATAACACTATTTCGAAGAGTTCTATAAGTGGTTTATTATCTGTTTTTTTTTTAACATAGTTTTTCACCTGTGTGATGATGGGTTGCGAAAGAATAGTCCCAATGTAGATCATGCATGCTGTAAAAGGTGACTAAAATGTGCACCTAATGTCTGGAGGTATATTTATAAATTTGGAAGCCTGGTACTACAAGTTGGGTGTTGGGCACAGGGTTAACAACTCTGTCCTATAAAAAACCTCCAGTTACAAAACCTTTAGGAGAAAATAATTGGATTGCTGATTACCTGGAAATAGAAAAAGGTCTAGGGATTTGTTTATGGCAAGTTGAATGTCTTTCGGAGATAATCTATCTCCGATGCGGCACTGCAAGAATTTAAATGGAAGAATAGCAATATCATTGATTGTAAGGAAGCTAACAGAGAATGGAGACAGACATGAGTTTGGAATAGGATTTATTGTATTAAAGACTAGGAAAGAAAATATTGACTTTACACCAATTAACAATAGAATGTGCACTTTAAAACTGAATGGTAGGATATTTTATACCACGGTAATTTGCGCACATGTCATGACCGAGGATAAAGAGGATGATTTTTTATGATAATTTAGAGTTGGCATGGAACAGGGCATCAGAACATGACAAGAATGTCCCAGGTGACTTTAACACTAAATCAGGAAGAGTGCTGCTTTTCGTCTATGATTGGCTGAACTGGTTTTAGGTTTTACAGTGATAATGACAGTGGTGTACACTTTGCCTATCATGTTCACAAATATATTTGTTGGGTCTTAAAATCAATACATAATATTATAAACATATCAGAAAGCGAAAGCTTACAAAACGAAGAATTAACAAACCTGGGCCTTCTTCATAACAGTAAGAGTATCCGCATCCCATTCATCTTCATCATAATTAGTTAGCTGCAATACTCTAATTATTTCATTTATCTCATCAGTCATTCGTTGAGCGAGATAATTTCGATTTGCAGCTGCTTCCTCGACTCCTTTACCACCTAGATTTAACCAGTATAATAATTATAAAATAATTTTAAAAGAAAAAAAAAAGAATTAATTAAAATGTTTTACTTTTAACATAGTTTTTAAAAAATTGCAAATTTAATAGAGATTAAGTTAATTTCTACTGAGTATCAACAATACCACTTTTAAGAACTTACCTTGATTCAAAATTTGAACGAATATTTTCATACTACATATTAAAATGGGAGCTAATGATTTGACAGACTCAAGACATCGTATGAGAATATCTCTGTGTGCTTGGTGGATAAGCTCTTTTTCTCTTGCATCAACCTCACGAGAAACTTTTGTTAAACATGGACTCAGATCCTAATTGTTGTGAAAATAAGAATACAAGGAAAAATGTAATGTTATGCTCTTATATAAGTTTAATTTTCATTGAAAAAATTATAAAAGGAGATAATAATAAGGAAGACAATACTGGAAAAGTAATTAATACAAGGTGGTTTGAAAAGAACAGGTAAAGTGAAATGGTACCACTGGGGTATATCAAAGTTATTTCCAATTAGTAGTATCTTTATTACAGATAACCAATTTTTTAGCTTCGCTGGGCCACATTGGAAACAGACAAGTTGTTAAGCCTCACATAAAATGCAACAATGATAGCAAATGAGGAAAAAAACATAGAATATAAAGATATTTAAACTTTAGTAATTAATTAATTTTTTTATAAAAATGAAAGAGAAGATGACAAAATTAGCAAGATATTTGGCATTATATTTGATGAAGTAACACTAAAGCAATGAGAGCAGTAGCAAGTCTCAATGAATTCTCATCAGATGATATTTTTGTTCTACTTTTATTCTTCATGCATTTCATCCTGGAAAATTGCTGTTCACAAATGTAGGACCTTGTTAATAGTGATTAGATCAATAAGTGTTAAGTTGAGCTACATTGAAAAATAAAGATTTACAGCAAAAATAATATTCTTTTTTGCATGAACTTCTCAAACCACCATACATTTATATATTTACCTTATATAAACTGATAATTAATACCAATTTTTAAAAATTAATTTAATGAATTTGTAATACCTTTACAAATTGTACCAAATCTTCCATGCTTTCAATCACTTCTGCAACAGCTAAATAATCTAAAACTTTTTTGCATTCCCTAATAATTTTTCTTACTTCTGACTCATCGAAAGACAATAATAATGCATAAGTATCCTGTAATATACCTATAAAAATAAAGGCATGGTAAAAAAGAGTTAAAAAGTAAATTCATTATAATAAAATTCTTAATAGCAATTATAGTATTCAAAAAAGCAACAAATATAAAAAAATATCTAATTTAATTATACAAATGTGTGAAACATTTTGTATCAAATTTATAAAAGTATGCATTCTCACAGGTAGAATTATAAAAGAATAATATTTCTGGAATACCTTTAGCACCCTCGATAAGTTTTTTTCTAGCTGGTTGTGAATAAGGATCACGTCCTAGCAAAATTGAAGCTTCTTCAAGAAGTTTTGATGCCTTTTCAACTCTATGTAATGCTGTAGGCATGTCTTGGCGAAAAATTGGGTCATCACTACTATTTACAGTTTCTCTTCCAACCTGGAAAAATAAAAGTTTTGAATTTGCTAGTGAAAATGTATTCTAATTTTTAATTAATTATGTTATATGGTAAATTCATTTTCAATTACTATTATTTTTGCTATAACACTCAAATTATATATTAAAAGGTTTAGAATTTATTTGTATGAAGCAGCCTGTTATGAACACCATCCACTAATTTTTTAAAAATATCCATAAAATTTAAATTTAAAATATGGGTTATCTAAGGAAACTCTTTCAAATAATGTATTGAATCAGAGGAGAATTAGCAGATATTTAAAAACAAAAGTGAGGAAACTATGGATGATTGAAGATCTCTGAATTTTTATTGAAGATGACCCATTGAAAGGGTAAATGAGGCATTTCAGTCAAAAAAGTAATCTCAAATTGTATTCTCAATAGCTAATCAAAATTACAGAAACACAAGAAGAAATGAAAGACAGGAAAAACATGGAAGTGAAGTTGTAGAAAATGAATATAAGTTAAATTTGTTCCATGAACAAAGGTTCCATATGGTATGGTGTGGTTATTTTGACAAGAATTGCAAATTTATTAAAAACAAATCAGGTTATTGTTTATAAAATGCTTACAATCTGTTCATCTACTGCAAGTGTAAGGCAAATATATTATGTACGTTCTAATGTTTTGTAAAAATTAAAGGCAAATTCAAAAATTTAAAGGACAGTGTACAATGCTGGGAGATGAAAAACTGAGAAAGATTATTTAGGATGCCATCTGCAGAGAAGTCAATAAATAAAACCAGTTCAGAGATAAAGTGTGCAAAACCAGAATTTGGCTTAACTCCCTTATTGTTGCTAGCTTGGAATGTTAATCACTGTACCAATTCAGCTTCTTACTTTGGTGGGAGTTGGTCTATGTTAATCTAGAAGAGGTACACTAGTATTAACCAGATTTTTCAACAATGTTGTTGATGATTAAAAGAAGGAGGGGTAAAAAAGTAGGATGGATCATGTTAAAAGAGGGACAATAAATTAAGGCGTTAGAGGTCATTGTCTGCAACATAAATGAGAAAGAGAGTAGGCCCACATCACCAATAGTAGAATTTTATAGTTCAAGAGATGTTTTGAGTAAATAGTAACTTGGGGTCAAAGGTTTGCCTGTAAGCAAGTGTGGTGGATAATTGTTTAATGTTGTTCTGGTGGTGGTAATAGTGATAAGATCACAGATTAAATGTACAAGTTATATATGGGTTTAGTACAATTAGAAGAGAAAGTTTTTTATTTTTTGCATTGCTGTGGCACAGATGATTTGTGGATAAATAAAATTAGGGGATTAAATAACAGATAGCAATTAAAAATGTTTTCCAAAAACTAATATAATAAATATATATGATATTGATTACAAGTTTTATCTCTAGCAAATACAAAAATTACAAACTACATAATTACTTTTTAAATTTGTGGCATTCAGAATCTATTTAAAATTTAGATTTTTTTAAATATTTTTATTTGTTTTTGGAATTAATTCTTACATTAGCATATGAAGATTAATTTCCTTTCACATATTTCTATTGAATGCCTGATAAATATTTTTTTTTTTGTTCAAGTCATGGCTTTTACAATACATACCTTCAAATTTCCATGATCCTTAATATGAAAGTTACTTTTTTTATTTTTAGTTTTAAGTTTTATATTTTTATAACATCTAAAATATACATTTTTTTAATGTTATACAAATATCTCTATTATGGATTCAAAATACTATTCAAATATTATATATCAAAGTAAACAAGTGAATAAGTTTGAATCCTCTGCAGACTATTATATAAAATTATGGGTTCCTGTTTAGCTAGGCAACAATAACAATTATTAATTATATGCCATTATGAAAGTGACAAGTCCTAGGATCAAGTTAAAGATAGACGTTTTTTAAAAAACAAAACAATAAATTGAGATATTTACGAAAAGTTCCATTTATTCCATGAATCACATGAACAGAAATATAAATACATATTATCCAGAATTTTAAAAAAAAATTTCCATTCACAAGTAATTAATTTTAAAAAATTGGACAGATTGTCAATAAATTACAATACTTTTTAAATAGAATTATAAGATTCTACAAAACTAAGATTATTTTTAAAATTTGCATCACTCTCCACAAATATGCTTTTCTAGACTTTAGTTATTTCATTTTTTCTACCTTTCGAAAAAACCTTCCCTTTACCTTCAAAAAAACCTTTTGTTACCCCTTTTCTTCAAAAATACTACCCTTTCAAAATAAGTATTTTTAAATCTTCAGAATTTGTGTTTTCCTTTAACCAAACAAAATTAAATCTTTTAAATTAAACACTTGAAAATGAGTTTTTGTTAATAATTTACTTAATAATGTAGTTGTGGGATATATATATATACATATTATATAATAAATCCTACAACTATTAAATATTATGCATGAATAATTGAATGATATATTTTAATTATAATAACACAGTTTAGTTTTATTAACATAACATGTATAGACCATGTCATCCACACATTTTCATTTCTATTATTTTTAAAAAAAAACTTCATACATATCTCACATCTTCACATCTCATAAAGAGAAATAATTAGTATTTATAAATATAAAATAAATTATTAACAAGATAAGAGTGAACAAAAAATCATTTTTAAGTGTGGAATTTAAACAACTTAGTTTTGTTTAGTTGAAGGAAAGCACAAATTTCTAAAAAAAAAATCATGAAATGGCCAGTATAATTCATATAACATTCTATGTAATTAAATATGCTGCGGTAATTAATATGGCTGATTAATAGAAATTTAAAGAGAAAAAAAAAGCATGGTATGAAGTTTTTTTAAAAAATAATAGAAATGAAAATGTGTGGATGACATGGTCTATACACTCCTTAATAAACAAATTAAACAATAATAGATGAAATATGTAACTCTTCATGTGTATTCACAATTTCTAAATTCTACAATAATTTGAAATACAACTTAACCCTTCCCCTACCTAAAATAACATTTAAAAGCAACTGAAAAAGAAGAAATATTCACAATCCCAAATTGGAAATTCAACTCATAAAATCTTAAAAATTAGGACTAAATAATTTATTACTACCAAAGCTGTTTTAAAATATAACTAGTGAAAGTCATTTCATTACTTCTCCTCTATGAATAAAACATTCATTAAAATAAAGTTAATTCAAAGGTAAAATCTAACCTTCACTAAGTTGGCAACAGCCTTACTGACAGCTTGAACAGGTCTGGATAAATCAGGCATAGCATTTCCATCTTCTGCTTCTTCATGAAGAATAACTAATCGACTTACCTAAAATTAAAAGAAAATGGATAAATAACTGGGTTTTTTTTCGCCATAAAGGTTTGTTCAAGGAAAATATATTTGAAAAAATCTTTTCATTAATGGTACAATTAAAGCATATGCATTAATTCCTTAAAAAAACCTTTAATGAAAATTAGTTGTAATCCTGAAAATTAAATAATTCAAGATAGAATGAATCTTTGTAAATTTGTTTATCAAATGAAACTAATACAATATTAACTAAACAAAATCACTGAATACAATAAAAACGAAAACCTTGAAAAATTATGAAAATAAAATAACAAAACAAGGATACTGTAAGAAAATAAGATAGAGAGCCTTTATCAAAGACTATTTCAGAACATTGTTAGACAAAGACTTAAGTTTCAGCAAACCCAATAAAATTCAACATCTAAAAATTTCACCAATCTTACCAATTTTATATATAACAGAATATAAATATATTATTTTAAAACAAATATGAAATTATGATTATAATGAATATGTATAAGAATTAAGTTTAACACATAAATCCAAAGAAAATAAATTGATTGTCAACAAATATTAATTTTTTTTTAAAAAACACTGTAAAACTCAAAAATTAAGTAAAACACTGTAAAACTCAAAAAAATTATTATTGCAATAATGCTATATTAAAAAATAACAAAAAGGAAAAAGTGTAAAATGCATATTTAAACATAGATAAAATCTAAAAACTAAAATCTGAGTCAAACTATAAAAGTTCATAATTCAAAATACAACTAAGCACAAATCAGATTCATATTTTACAGTATATATTTTGTAATTAAAAAAAACTTGATTTTAATTACATCCATTGATTTTAAGTTTTGTAAAATTTTATAATAATTTTTTTGGCTAGTTAAAATTTTTTTTCTAGCAAGCAAGTTCCTATTTGATAAATTTGATGAAAGATGATTTAAACTCCATTTAATATATTGCCTTTTTTAAATTAACAATTAAGTCATGATCAACATATATTTAAATATTCACTATCATTCACATGATTACCATTGCAAAATAATAAAATCTTTAAAAGTTCAATGATACAAACTATAAAAAAATTCATTATACTATTCAATAATCAACACCACACTACATACAGATTTTTTTATTGATTTTTATGTAAAAAAATTAAAAAAACATGAAAATAAATATTTTTTTAAATGCCAAATTTTATAATCAATAAAGTTCATGTAATAAAAATGTAATATAAGAAATGAATTAAAGAAAAACTTTAATATATTATTTATCAAACCTATTTAATTTATCACACATCAAATAAAATTATTTGAAAATGAATAACAAACTGTAAATGATTGATTTTAAAATAGAAAATGCATTAGTATGTAATAATGAATAATACTTAAATAAACAACTAATACATTAAAAAGTATTATCAATGTTATGATAATAGTACCAAAACAAAATAATTATAAATAAGTTTATTATTATAAGTTTATATATACAGAAAAGTTTCCTGCATATCAGTGGCAAAAAATAAATATTGAAACATAAAAATATGAAAAATAACTTTTCATCTGTTTATATAACAAATAATTTTACAATGAAAAAAAAAAAAGAAAGAAAGAAAGAAGCATACTTGTTGGGCTACTGGTTCAAGAATACTTTCTATTGTTTTTGTATGAAAAACAGACATGATTTTTTGATATTACTTAACAAGAAGTTTGAAACAGAAATACAAAAATTATAAAACTCTAACAGAAAGCATAAAACAAAATTTGAAAGAAACAGAAATCGAACCACAGAAACAGGTGTGGCACACTATCAACCCATCCGTCTGCTATACCGTAACGTCAAACCATAAATGGAAACAACACCTCGTGTTCCCAGGAACCACAACAAGTGATCTCATTGGGTGATCTTAGTAAGCCTACGCATTCAGGAAATCCAGATAAATATTTATTTTAAGAAAACAGCAATGATTTATAAAAACATAAATAAAATTTAAATTAATTTTTAAAAATTCATTTTATAGGAATTCAGAATAATTGTTTAGTTAATAATTAAAGATTAATACCTTAATTTTTAAAGGATTAAGAGAAAATCATACTGTTTATGTTTTTTTTCTTCTTGTTATTCTTATTTCATAAATTTTGAAAATGAATCAATAAATGCATTTTATATATTTCATATACATTTTCAACGTAAATCAGATGCTATACTAATTTGAGCTGTTTTCAAACTCTTAACCTTCTCCCTTTTAAGTACTGAATAGAATGTCCCCGTAACTATGTAGTTATATTCGGTTTATTGTGTTTTAGCTATTATATATATTAAAAGTAAGAATTTATTCTTTACATATAAATGAAACATTTGAAAAGTAGGCTTCAAAAATTAATTTGTTTAATTACAATCTTCACATATGTTTGTTGAAATGTAAGAGCAATTAATTATCCAATATTTATCTTTTCCTTTCAAAAATAATCACATATTCATTGCCATGAGCCATCAACGTAAGAGGTGACTCTGATTATGGGTGGTTATATTCTCCGTTGAACTATGACTTTAGAGCAGCCATAACACAGACACACACACAAACCACTCTCGCATACATAGACTTTTGTAAAATGAATTAGAGCCATTCAATAATTTGTATTTAACATCCAGAATTCCCATCCAATAAAGACAAAAAGCTTATCAGTAATTTTGAAATTCATGATAATTAACACCTGTGATCAGCTCTAAATTTTTTCTTAATTTTAGTTTTTTTTTTAATATTTTTAAATGATTTCGTACGGTACAATTTTTGTTTGTGAGAAATACTTCTTTCACTTGGGATTATTGGAATCGGGTAGGTTGAAATGTGTATTTATAAGCAATTCTTGTCAGCAATTTTTTTTAAAATTAGAACAAAATTTTTATTTTTAAAATATATTCTGATTGTACTTATATACTATATATGTATTTATATACTGTTTGTCCCTTTTAATTTTTCTAAAATATTTATCTTATGTGAAAAATAAACAATAAACATTAACTACGTTGACGGCAGATTTTATTTTTTGATCGCTTAGTTCAGTGACGTAGGAAAATTGCCTGGCTTGTCCATTTTTTTTTTTCCCCTGTTATGATTGATATCATGTCTGTTGGTGTTCTTGACCAGTGTTCTCGTTTTTTTCTTGTGCTCATCCTATATTTATGTTGCAAGCTTATTTTTTTATTATACTTTACGTTTTACAAGTTTATACAGGGAAGTTTATGTTTTTTTATTAATATTTAGTGGTTATGTTTATTTAATTTTTAATTACTAGATTGTTAATATTATTAAGCCTAAATTGTGCCAGTGAGTCCACTAAGTTCATTAAAAAAATTTGTTGACAAATTATACAGTTTGTTGTTTGAATAAAAATCTTAAGATTCCGAATGTTGATAAATTTCGTTGTAATGCTTGTGTAGAGACTGCTGAAATATCTATGATGTATTTGATACTTATTCTTAGAATGCAGGTTTTATAAGATTTTTTTTTAAATTTATAAGACATTAATTAGATTTCACTTTCTTCTTATTAACGATGCAATTTACTAACTAGTAGCACTGCTTTAGAACTCGTTAATTAACAACACTTCTTCAGTACAACAGGAAATAATAATGTATCTCTAAAGTTCCTCATCACTTGCAATGAACTGTACCGAGGCTAATGACCAAATTTATTTAGCACTAGGTTTCATACAAGAATGAAGACTATATATAAAATCAGTAAAACTTTGAAACATATATCTATTTCAAAAGCGCAGTATATAAATATGTATAATATTTATATATTGCTAAATACTGCTAATATATATATAAATATGTCACCTATTTGCTTATACGTAATTCTACGAGACTTTTTTATATTAATAGCGTAATTCAAGGAAACTCCTAGGAAAATTGGTTGAATAATTTCAGAAAATTTCCGAAATTCTATTGCTGTGTTTCGACGAAGTGTTGAACATGATTGTTTTGCCATGCGCGTGCATCAAATAATAATTATATTTTCATGGCCTGCATGTGAGCTGTGTAGATCTTCAAAGACGATGAACAGAGACCACTTCGAAAACTATTGTTTTCTCTTAACTGCGATAGATATTGGAAAGTCCAGGCCTGCAAGGATAATTTATTGTTTTTAAACTTAGCAACTAAACAGATAAATCGGCCAACAAGCAAATAATTCATGACAAATAAACGACATGAGAATGGGTCAAAATATGAGTGTTGTTCATTGAGACATTGTGTATGGTTAATGTCCTGAATTTTCTAAATTAGAAGAGCGGAGTTTAAGATCGATTAGTATAATAATTCAACAGTAAAATCTGCCATTTCAAAGCAATTTGTTCAATTAACGTTACCTAATACATTATGACCAGTTGTCACTAATATCCTCTTACCATTCTTTAATTGAGTGATACGTAGGCACGTACGTCTACGTGGGCACGTGTCTACGTAGGAGATGTTCGAATATTCCAGAGTTCTATGAAAATGCTAGGAGGTTAAGTTTTATTATTATTTTCTTTCTTTCTCTTTTAGTATTTATTTAATGAATACGTTTATTTATTTCTTGATAATTAGTCATAAAAATGACTAACTAAAATAATAATGTATAATCAATTTAATAATTTAATTAAATTATTAAATTGATTATACATTATTTCTAAAACTATTATTTAGTTATAGTAACTTTTATTTAATTGAAATTATACAATTAACTAAACCAACAAACAAGTGCATGCAAAATACATTAGAAAAATACAGTTTGAAAAAGCAATGACTTTTCTTTTATTCGATATATCGTCCAAGAATATATATGGATAGGTAATATTTATCAGATAATTATTTGAAAATGAAATGTTAGTAAAGATCATTGATAGGCTATCACAGAATGATTGTTTTTAATAATTGAACAATCATTCAATTTAATCTGATTATCACCTCTCATACAAATCCGATGATCGGGAGTTATGGTCTGGGAGGCTATTTCATTTCATTGCCGAATCCTTTTGGTTTTTGTCCATGACACTCTAACAGTACAGCGATATTCAACAACTTATTCTGTTAGTTCTTCCTATCTTGGACTCTCGAGCTTACATTTCAACAGGATATTGCCAGGATGCTCACGGCAATCCTTTTTACAGATTGTCTTCAGGCTTGAATAAATGAGAACATTTAACATATTACTTCCCTGATCAGCTAGATCACAAATTCTTTCTTCCAATGGAATACATCTGGGATCTGATTAGCTGGCCTCTTTCATAGTCCCAGTATCTAACACAGCGTTTCCCAACTTTTTTTGTGTTATGCCCCACCTAAGCTTTGTGCTCTTCCCCTAACATATATATAATTTTTGATATTCAAAAATTGAAATGTTCACTAAAGAAACTTGAATGATAGGTTTTAGGAAGAAATCATAGTAAGTAAATAGCAAGCAAACATAGTAAGTAAATTTTCAAAACGTATAACAGAGAATTGAAATTCAAGTACAAAATAATTTTAATGAAAGATTTTTCTATATTATTATAATTATTTATTATTTAAATTTAGTGAAATCCTTGCGCTTGCTGCAAAGAGATTTTATGTCAGGTTCCAAATTTGTTAACTTCAGTCTCAAGTCTCCCCGTTTTGTTATATCGAGTCGATTTCTTTTTTTTTAGCAGCAAATCATTAATGACATTAAATTAAATATGAAGATGGAAATTATAACATTAGTTCTCTTGCACATTTGATTGCATTTGGATATTTGATTTCGGTTTCCTCACAAAGCCATGCCACATCCGTCTTTTACACTCATGTCCATAAATTAAGGATAATGAAGTTCAGGCAAAGAAAGAGACAGAAGCAAAACAAATTTCACTTATTTGTAAAGTCTATTTATTAAACAAAAGGTAAAGAGCAAAAAAGATGCTATATGTTTGACATAATTAATAAAAATTGCGATTTTTACTCCCTGGAGCAAATTTCAAAAAAGAACCTATTTACAAAAAACAGTATAACATGGTTAATATGATGGTTAATATAGATTATGTCTCCCGGACGATGCAATACAGGCCTTAAAACGCCTAGGCATGCTGAGTATCAAATTATCAATCTGATCTTGGGGAATATTACACCACTCATCAAGCAATGCCCTCCGAAGTTCCGGTTGACAGGTGGGAGGGGGTTGACGGGCTGCAATTCGTCGGCCAAGTATATCCCCCACATGCTCTATTGGATTCAAGTCCGGTGAGTATGCTGGTCAATCCATACGGGTGATATCCTCCAATTGAAGGCATTCGTCTACAATGTTTGCACGGTGAGGACGGGCGTTGTCCTCCATAAACAGAAATTCAGCACCCATGGCGCCCCGAAACAAACGTACATGTTGTTCCAGAATGACATCCCGATAGATGTGGCCTGTCATCGTTACACTCTGAACATGCAGGTCAGTTCTGGAACCAAGAATAATTCCTCCCCAAACGAGCCATCCTGCTCCACCGTAACGGTGTCGTTCAATGGTGTTCTCTTGGTGGTAACGGGTACCTGGCGCTCTTCATATGAAAGTCTGGCGAGAATCAGACTGCAAACTAAACCTGGACTCGTCTGAAAACATCACACAAGACCACTGTTGCGGTGTCCACAATGCATGCTCTCTACTCTAGGTTAATCGCAGGCGACAGTGAGTTGCGGTAAGTGGAACACATCTGACAGGCCTACGAGCATATAGACCAATGTGCCCTAAGCGTCTGTACACGGTCTGCCTTGAAACTGTCGTACCGGTAGCTGAAGAGAGCTGACGAGACAGGTCTGATGCTGTGCTCCGTCTGTTTCTTTTGGCAGTAACTGCTAAATACCGGTCCTCATTCGGCGTTGTATCTCGGGGACGACCTGTGCTGTAACATCTACTCACATTACCATCCTCTTGGAATCGTTGCCAAAGCCTGGAGATGACACTCTGGGTGATTCCAAGTTCCTCGGATACTTCCAGCTGGGTACGTTCACATTCCAGTCATCCGATAATTCTATCACGTAAAAAATCATCCAAATGCTTCCTTTGTGCCATAACTATGCGGTTATTGCACTGAAAGGCTTTTAAAGCGCTTGTGAACAGTTTTACTTCTTTGCCACCATTCCTTATATACCCCTCTCTTACACTCTCGTCATTGTGACGTACTATCCGCGCCATCTGGTGGTTTCCTGTAATTTGCATATTCTTCTTCAAGATGTCTGTGATAATTCTACAGGTGAAATTTTTATTTTAGAGTTCAATTTCTGTGTGATTCTGAATTATCCTTAATTTATGGACATGAGTGTATATTAAATAAAAGTTTTAATTGACACGTGATTTTACCTTTTTGCAAGTTTCTGATACTACATATTTGAAATATCAGACAAATTCACAAACATTGGGGGAATCATCTAAGTTGGGAAATCAATTTGTTTCAAATCAGAAAATTTTTCTTTTTAATCAGCCGATAAAATTTTCAGATGATCGACATTGACATGTATAGCGGTATCAGTTACTTCATATTTTTGGAATCAATGAAACTTTTCAAAATTTTTGTCTTAAATATAGGTCTAACATAATTCAATAAAGGTAATGAAACCAAATATTTTCGCTTTTGCATCGAGAAGAGTTTTATTTCTTCCATGAAGTTATTTAATTAATATATTTAGTTTTTCAAAGATATCCATTAAATAACTCCCAATGCCTTAACATCTATCGTTAACAGATTTCTCATTTCTGGTTTGTCGTTTAAAAAATCACTTAAAGTATCAAATAGTTCCGTAAATCTTTTCAAGCAATTTCCTTATGAGAGTCATTTTACTTACATCTCCTTGCATTCTTCTACAAATCTCAGTTTTAGCATTGCAATGAAATGTAAAGACTTTTTATAATCTGAGAATTAATTCAAACATGGTTTGGTCAATGGATTGTAGTTAAGTCGTGACTTTTCGTAGATTGACATATGTTCATATTGCCAATGTGCATGTCAATTTACCATTTTAAGCAGCTGGGTCTACCGTTATCATTTTAAGAGGCTCTTTCTAAACAGATAGTATCGAATTCATAACTTCTAATCATTACTTAAAACATCAGATTGAAAACATGCTTTGTTGCCATTGGGGTGGCTGTGAGGGTATTTTCTTGGTTTTATTCATATGTAACACAAATGGTTAGTCAGTCATATCCCTAAAAACAACTTCCAGTTTTCCTTTCCTTTTTTTTCTATTTTATGGGTGTGGTACAGCATCCTTTTCCCTTTAAGAGCACTTTAGGTATTATTGAATCTTCTATGAGCATGCTGTATCAGTGACTTCGAGATTAAATATCTAGTTTTGAAGGGGGGGAATTATAATTGTGTTTTGTAGATACATTCTCCTTCTTCTTCTTTTTTTTTTTTTTCTTTTTTAATAATAATAATAATAATAATAATAATAAAACTTTTCTGTAGTATTTGAAATGAATGAAAGCATTTAATATTATATAAGTTTCTCTAGAAAAATTTAAAAAAGAAATATCGCTGTTACTAGTTTTTAACTTGAATGTTTTGTTTTGAATGAAATTCCACGTTTCATTCCCACGTACACGATTTCATTCACAGTTTCAAAAGGACAACTGGCCCTGCGTTCCTACGCATTTCTGACGAAATGTTTAGAACGTGACTTCCTACGAATAAAGCTAGAGCTACTACTTGCTCCTACCCACTCGTTGCTGCAGTTTTTTTTTATTTATTTATTTTTTATTTTATTTTATTTTTTTTTTATTATCAAAGTAAAAAGAATTTGCTATCCGATGAAGAACGCAGCATAATAATTAAAATAATACTTGACATATGAAAAAGAAAATGAGGATAGTTTTGTTAAAATTCCAAAATTTTGAAACATTTTGAAAATAAATTCAAGCCTCGATTTATGAATTTTATTCGTGCCTAACCAAGATTCATTTTTCGACACCAAGTATTCTTCGTATCCCTTGAGAAAAGTAACAAATAGTATTATGGATGATTGATCGTTACAAATAATGTATGGGATAACTTTTATAAAGAATACTAAGGATTGTTAATTATAATAAACGAGATAGGTATTATAAATTTAAAAAAATAGAAATAAAAATACCCAACTTAAAGGAAAATGCTTGAGTGATAAAGGGGTTTTATTTATCTCTCTTTTTTAATTTCCAATCCGCTGTAGCTGTATGCTGCCATTTGCCATCGCTGATATGGCTTCTGTGGCTGCAAATATCTGCCATCGCTGATACTGTTCGCCAATCACTCCATAGATGCGGCAAGCTCATAATACTAATGATGGTCGTAATTTCGGCATTTGTTGCAAACATTGCTGTTAAGAAGTACTTTTCGATAATGTTGTTACAAAATAATGTTGATTTTTTTCCCTTTTATAACACACTTTTTATCGTTTATAAAAGGGGAAAAAAAAAAAATTGTTGATGAGCTGTACCACCCCTTTAAAGTTTGTTCCATAATTTTAGAATTTGTTAACCTGTTTAAAAGATTATATATCTTATCATAGTTTGTAAATTATTGTTCCAATTTATAATATATTTTGTCACAAATATTATAGGGCTTTTCAATTGTAGTGTTTAATTTAATTACAAATCTGTTTTCAACATTGATAAAAATTATCGATGTTCTTCATTTTATCGAAAAGTTGTTGCTAGAAAACAGAAGTGCTGAAATAGACTTATAGGTTTTGTGAATCAAACCCATTTTAAATTCTGTAAGTTATTACAAATATATGCTTGTCTAACAATGCACATCACATGCTAAATCTCAAAAAAGAAAAAAAAAATGCATGCTCAATAATTTTCTTTGAAACATCACCACCGACAACAAAAAAAACTAAATTTCTTATTTGCATGTACATGTTATTCGACATCCATTTTACTGATCATGGGAGAATTTCGCAGACAACTGCAGTGAATCTCGTTAGCAAGACACTGTTGTTGCAATAAATTTATAACTGGTCACTTGGTGTATTTATCATTCATTTCTAATGTAAATTAATTCAATATTATTTGATTTTTTTGTTTCACTTCCGATCAAAATTCTGTCATAATTATCTTTGGACATTTTCACTCAGGATGCATTTAATTAGGAATTTACACAACTTTAGGAGATAAGGTTTGTGTAAGAGATTTATAATTGTTTTATTGTGTGAAACCCAAACGAGTAGATTTCTCTCTGCAAAGCTATGTAAAAATCAGTGTCTAATTCTTTATTTTTCTCGAAAACTTTTCGATTATGGGGAAAAACAGTTTACATCCTCATTGTTATTTTCAGCATTCTACTTTTGATACACTATTAAAACATAAATTGTCATATTCTTGTATCTCTTATACCTCTTTTAGCCTAAAACAGTTTGTCTCTAATTGGATGGTAATAAAGATGTTTTTTTCTTGAAGAACTTTAAATAAATTGATTTTGTCGTCCTATTTGTGATTAAAAATGGGCATTAATAATCTTTTTGACCCTCAAATTAATGAAAAATTTCAGTTTAAAGAGAAAATCATTTTTAAATAATCGTCAGAACAATGTTAGATTATCGATTAGTGTATGTGAAAGATAACTTTGGTAAGAAAAATTTAAGAACACAAATTACCAAATGGTTGTAGAAATTCTATAAAATTATTTTGAAAGCAAAAATGACCGCAGAAATTCTATATTTATCACAGAAGAAAAAAATCTATAACAATTCAATAATATTTTGTAGTTATTGAATTGTTATAGATACAAAATTACATTTTACATAATATTTCTCTATCAAAAAATAGAAAAAAAATGTTAAAATATTTTCAAGACTTAAAAATATAAATCTTAAGACTTTAAAAATGTTTAAAATTGTATTAAAGTAATAACAAAAATAACTCAGAAAGATAATTATAAAGGAAAACGACAGCAAAAATTCTTTGTAAAATTTCGAAGAAATAAAAACCCTTCTGTTAAAACACTTTTTTGTATAAAACATTTTTCTAGATATAAAACTTATTCACATTTTATGTAATTTTCTTAAAACTTATATTTTAAAAATACTTTTAAAAAAACTTAAAATTTATTTAAAACTTTAAAAACGTTGCAAATTATACAAAAGTAGTAGAGGAGGGGGGGATGGAAATTAAAACAGCATTAAATATCCTATACAGGAAAAAATTTTTTTCCTATATCAGTATTTTTTAGCAAATAATATCCGATTTAACAACACACATTATTTGAATTTCTATTTTTCAAAAATCTAAAAATGTTTGAAACTAAAAAAATTCTAAAACTATAAAAAAATTTAACTCAGCATTAGGTAATAAATGGAAATGAAAACGACATCAAAAATCCTTAAATCACAACCCTAAAAATGAACTTTTCTATTCGTTTAAAACTACTTTCTCCCTTTTACTGGAAAAGGTTTAAAAAAATAATTCTCGATTTAAAAAAAAATTATTTAAACAAACGTGGTAAAGAAAATTATTTTTCTTCAATAGGCAATTTTTTTAGCGGGAAGAATTCCATCTTTTACGAACACAATTGATCGGACTTCTTCCCAAATAACTTCCTTCATTTGCAGATGAAGGTATCGTAAAAGATGTTGTGGATAAAAAATGGATCAATTTGCACATAAAAAAATAGTTCTAAAGTATTAAAGCTCAGGGAGCAACTGCGAAACTGAATGTTCCTAAGCTTCTTTTCTATTTTATAAAATAGGTTGATATAAATAATAAAATGTCATTTATTTTATTATTTATATCAAACTTTTTGAAGAGTTAAAAACAAGATAACATAATTCTCAAAAATTATTTGCGGGAATATTTAAAAGTAGTAAAATAAACTAAACTAAAATTCTGTTCTAATAACTTTGATGTCATTTGCTATTTGAATTTAAGTCTCTTTTGTTAAGAAACATAATATTCTAATTGATAATATTAGATAATTATACTAAAATAAAGATAAATTCTGATAACTAATGTGGTGCTCTGAATTTTGAAAACTAGACAGTTTTAAACTTTTGTCTCATTTACGAAAAAATTATTCCAGTAAACTATAGGATGCAAATTGTAATGTTTTATTCGGTTGATTTTTACATTAGTGATATATGAATGATATAAATTTTTAGAACTCCAAAATTGAAGCATTCAAAATGTTATCTATATTGTATATAGATAACATACAATATTTTATTTTTCATTACTGAAAATACAACATAATTATAAATGTATGTATGCATATATATATATATATATATATATATGTGTGTGTGTGTGTGTGTGTGTGTGTGTGTGTGTGTGTGTGTGTGTGTGTGTGTGTGTGTAGGAAATAAACTGAATTCTTTTTTTGAACATCCCCAGTCTTACAGGCAGAGAATCAATACTTTATCTTACTCTTACCAGCATTTCTTCGCAGAAACAATTTGAACAGAATTAGTGGAAACCAATCTCTTTCATTTTTTTCATGTGCACCGTTGGGCCCCGTGTTACTATCCCCTCTTTTAATTAATTGAAAAAGAATCTCCAGTTAATTAGCGATCAAAGCGTCACTTGCATATCGCATGACCCTCTGTTCCTTTCTGTGTCAAAGCGAACAGTTGCGACATTGAAACCCAAAATCCAACTCCAAACTAGTCCTTGAGAGTTGTCTGCCCATGCACTTGATTTTTGACTCCGTACGTGACTGGAATGCGTCTCGAACACACTTAGCCGATAAAAAAGCTTTTTGAAAGATAATTGTCTGTATCTCCATGCTGGAATGCCACCGCCTTTCTCTTTCTCAATCGCGCCAACACAAACCCGAAAGACTCGCCTTCGAAAAGTCCGTTTGGCATAATGTAGGGCAGCGCTGTCTTAAAGGCCTGACTGAAAAGAACATTTTCGAAGAGCAACGTGAGGGTGAGGGGTGGTGAAAGATTTAGAGGTATTTCCGGGAGGAGAATGAAGTGAGAGACTATTATTCAACGAGTGATTCATAGGTGCAGCTACGATGAATTGCGGTATGGGAGCGTGTTTTTATATGAAAAACTTCTACCGGGATTACTAGTCAGACCAGAAAATGGACATTCTTGGCAACCTCACTCAGTATTTCTGATATTTTTTGAAAAGTTCGGGGTGTAAAAGTTAACAAATGGAGTATCAATAAAAACATCGTTTTATATTCATATCATGTGGTTAAATTAAAAACAAGCATTAATTAAAAAAAAGTATATATTTTTTTTCTTTTATATATAAGAATAAAAAAATATATACTTATATATATATATATATATTGACGATCAATCGCAGAAAATTTAATTATTACTAGTTATTAACTTTTGACTGCGGTTAGTTTTTTTAAAATTTATTATTACCTAACATTTTCGAGTAAAGTTCTTCGCTCGAAAAGATTTGTATTTAGAAAATAAAATTTAAGAAGCAGCTTTAACCTGTTTTTCCTTTCCACTACTTCGAAATTATTATTTCTATTTTTTAGCCTGAATACAATGATTAATTGATGTAGTATAAAAACTTGAAATGCCCACGGCTAACCGATGTACGATGTTCTTTAACTTCTATTGGTTACAACACAATTTTTGTTCATGTAAGCTTTGTTCAATAGTACAATAGGAAATTGTACTCACATTTTATAGAATGCATATAATATATTTATTAAAAAAAAATTTTATTTTATTTTATTTTATGCAAGTGCGTATTTAAAAAAGGTTCCGTTGTGGTTTCTTGTTTGCTTTTTGAATAATTTATAAGCATTTTTTTTTTTTCAATGTCGGTTTCCATGTTGTTGAGGAAAAAAAAGAAAAATCATTACAGAAAAGAAGTTGAAATTGTGGAAAAATATGAAAAGAAGTTAAAAGAGTTGATCTATGTACAATTTATTTATAGCCACAACAGTAAAAAAAAAAGAAAAAAAAAAGAAGATTACAAAAGACAGGAGGCGGCCAAAAAAGTAACTGATCTTGTCATCTCGCCAGTTTAGAGCTTATTGTTATTCTTCTTAATTATATATATATATATATATATTTATATTTTAAACTGTTTATTTTAATTATTTTGAATTATTGTTTTAATCTTTTAAGACTTGTGTATGAGTTTACAATTTATAGAAAATAAGCTTTCCACATATAAATTACGGTTTGGAACAAATTCATTTCGTCAGCCAAAGTTTGACTCTGATTTTAATGGAAATAAACTTAGTTTGATTACGACAATATACAAAAGAGCTGTGAACTAGAGAAAATATTTAAGGGAGTTCACAGTTCACAGTTCAAGGAATGATTCTTGATAAATACGAATTTTGTTATATTTTTATATATCATGCTGCTCTTCTACTATTTACTACTACCATTCTTATCTACAAAAATTGTATTACACTTTTATCCTCATTGCATAAAGCTGTCCTAATAATAATTACGTTTTTTATTAGATCGCTATCTCGAGGGTGTGCTGAAAGAGTTATCTGTAGAGTATGGGAGAAGTTTCGTCAAGAGGGATGAAAAGATGTTTAGAGAGTTATTTAGAGTTCGTTACTTTATTTTGATATGATATTAAAAAGATGAAAAACTTCCCACTTTCTTTACACATTTTTTATGTTATTAAACTGTAAAGTAAAAGAATGCCAACATAAAAAGGATTTTAAAAATTTCAATTTGTAATTAAAAAATAAGCAAAGTAAACGAATAAATAAAATAAACCTTCCAATTTAATACTAGCAACGAAAAGAGCTTTTAATTAACTCAAAATAATAGTGCTAAAAATAATTGGATTAAATTAAATTTTTTTTTTTTTTTTTTTTATTTATTTTTTTCCCCCTTTGAAAGAGCGTTTAATTAATTTTTTTTTTTTTTTTTCGGAATTTATAGAATATTATTACAACTGATTGTCTTTTAATAAAATTTGTTATGTTTAATTGAAAAAGTTATTTGCATGTCGTAGATCAAAATAATTAAAATGTATGAAAAATTGATTAAATCCCAAACGAATGTATTGAATTTATTATTATTTAAGTTAAACTTATCATCAAAAGATCCTTTACTAAACTATCAATTATGTATTTCTTTTCAATTAGGTTAAATAAAGAGGAATTTTATTTGCTGTGTGTTTTTAATGAGAAGAAATATGAATCATGTTTTCTATTAAAAATAATATTGTGACAGTATACCTTTCTTTCATATTAGATATAATGCTATTCATTGATTTTTATTGAATTTTTGTGTCTAATCATCATAATTTGTATTTTTTTCTTCTAAAAAACGAACTGTTACGTCGAAACCCAGCTTCTCCCGCCTGGGGAGGTCAACGCCCTATGCCCGGAAAACATCCTGTTTGTGGGGGTGTCTGGCAGGGGGTGAGGGCCAGGGAGAGAAAGAAGGAATGTAGGTAAAAGGAGTTGAAACTTAGCGACCGAAGGAAAAGGTTCGTGTTAGCGGTCCATCCATGAGTTGCGATGGCTGCTTAATTCATTGAGTTCAACCCCAGCGACCATCAAGAAAGGTTGCTTGTGGCAGTCCATCCATGAGCGCGATGACTGCATAAATAATTGAGTGTAACCCCAGTGAAAGGTTATGTGGGCAGTTCCATCTTCGAGTTTGATTACTGCCAAAAATAAAGGAGTTTTTAAATACAGTCCATTAACTGAGTATGAGTCATTATTGGAGTATGCTTCTTGAGTCCGAGCTATCGAACATTTGGTCCAGTCTCCCGGAGACGGATTAGTTCATAGGATTTCCACGAATCGTTGGCTGCATTCTACCATGAGTTCGGTAGGTGAAGTTTAATAATTCTAAAGTATTGGACATTTAGCTTGATTTAGTATATAGTATAGTGTGTCTATTACTAAAGTATAATGTCTTTGATTGTGGATATTGCCTAATTAGCCTTAGTTTGAGTTTTTATGTGTTAATTGCCGTTGTTTGTTGTGTTAATTTAGGTTAATTAAGGTTGAATTAGAGTGTTTAGTTTGACAGGTTTTGTTAAGTTCTGCAGTGCATTGTTTAGTGAAGCCTTTAGTTTGAGTTTTTATGTGTTAGTTGCCTTTGTTGTTGTGTTAATTTAGGTTAATTAAGGTGTTGCATTAGAGTGTTTAGTGTGACAGGTTTTGTTAAGTTCTACAGTGCATTGTTTAGTGAAGCTTTTAGTTTGAGTTTATGTGTTAGTTGCCTTTGTTTGTTGTGTTAATTTAGGTTAATTAAGGTGTTGCATTAGAGTGTTTAGTGTGACAGGTTTTGTTAAGTTCTGTAGTGCATTGTTTAGTGAGTTTAAGTGAATAAACAATGTCTGTTACTTTAAATCTAAAGAAAGATGAGCTAAAAGAGGTAGCGGAAGAATTGGGCTTAACCATTCCAGTCAATGCAACAAAAATAGATCTGATCAAACTAATCGAATCCAGTGAAGTATATAAAAACAGAATTGAAATAGTGCGCAATTTTGTAGATGATGTTTTAGAAGAAAGGAGGGAAAAGAAACGAGTAGAGAAAGAAAAATCCGAGAGGGAGAAACGAGAATGTGAAATAAAAATAGAGATAGAGAAAATTCATTTGGCCAAACTTGAAAAAGAGTTGGAACTTGCAAAATGGAAAAGGGATTCTGCTAAAACTTTCCAATTTAGCTATAATAAAGGAGTGAGTGATGACTCTTTGTCTTCCTCAACTGAAGATGAGTCATGGCCCAATAGTTTAGATTCTTCAACTTCTAATAAGAAAAATGTTAATCCATTATCAGTTGTGAAGCCAACATCAAACGTGTGTAATCTTACTTCCCGACCATTTTCCAATGTTTATAATTCAAGTTGTTTTGCGTCAAAGAGTTCTGCACAGCAAAACAGTGCAAAAACTGACAATGTTCCAGAAAAAGGTGTTTCTAACAAAGTCAGTACAAAAGAGAATTTGAACGAATCTAAGAAATCAAGTGATTCAAACAACAACACTTCTCTCCACCAAACTCGAACCCCTCATATTCCCTCAACATCATCATCTGTGTTAGAAGCAAGTAAAGAGAAACCTAAATCTATTGAGTCTCGCAGTGTAGAACCTGTAGTTCCTTCTAGGCCTGCATTACCTGTAAAGCCTATGATTACTAATCGACCACGTACTTCTGTGAAAGAAAATGAAATTGAGGAGAGAGAAATAGAAAATTCAAATCTTGTTCTTCAGAATACTGTGTTTGGCTTTGTGGTGTCTGGGTGCAGCACCACAGGAAATGTAAATAGAGAGCATTGTGGACTATCCACAGATATAGTTGATTTTCCAGTGAGAAAAATTTACCCAATAGAAGGGTTTGAGAAATTGGAATTAACAGGTGATAGTGAAAATTCTACATGCGAAAAAAATAATTGAGGAAAAGGTACCAGTTGATACTCATGCAATTCAACACGGCGTTTACTGGCCTGAGAAATTACGAGTATTTGATTGTTCCTCAAAGACCTTGAATGGAGCTACTATCAACGGATCAGAGATAAGAGTGGACCCATCCCGAGGTGGTGGAGCTAAACGAGGAGACCGTGCTGATGGAGACATCCGTGGCAGTAAAGATGGTGGCTATTCCAGTGGAGATAAACGAGGAGACTGTGGAGGAGGAGAATACCGTGGAGTCAGAGGAGATGCTTTCCGTTATGGAGGAGATAGAGGAAGCAGATATGGTAAACCATCATATGGATGTGGCGGAGTCTATAGGAGTTCAAGCTACAGGAGCCGTTCAACTATGGGACCGTCGAAGAAACAGAGGTGGCTGGTAAGGGAATATGCCCTGAACCGCAAGTGCCATTGCCGAACCTCAACTGTTCGTGTGAGAGTATAACATCTGTTACAGTTGGTGTTTAATATGCTTCAATGGTCCTCAGTGTTTTAATTTTGAGAATTCATCAACTTCTTTTGTGAATGTGCCTTGAAGCTTAAAACATCTAAGTAGTTTATTGGAGTGATTCGAAATCAAGTGATCAAGTGATTAAAAGACTTTCGTGCTCATCAGAGTTGCTACAATTCATCGATTGTCATCTGATTTCCAGTGATACCACATTAGGTGAGACTAGAGTTCCTGGCTGGAGAAAAGTATCCTGATCAACCGATCCAGATCCTTGAAAGACAGGACGAGAACTTTTCTGAACTGAGTGATCCAGTGTTGGTGAGAACAAATTGTTTATGAAACAAGTGACTGAAATTTCATGAACTATTTATTGAGTTTAAGTAATAATTATATAAAAGTTTAAGTATCTAAGTTACATATTTAGATTTATTAAAAATACTAAGTGTTTGTCATTTAAATTAAATTATTCAATTGATAATTTATTTATATTGATAATTTATATATATTATTATTGCTTAGTTATTCATGCATGATAGAAATTAATATTGCTGAGATATTTCTGGTAAAATCTATTCAACAAGAAAAGTTTTCAAAAGTCTATTGAAAGATAAGAAACTTATGTCAAAGAGTAAATTAAAATCTTTCAATTCCCTTTTAGATTTAGATGGAATCTTAAGAGTAGGTGGACGTTTGAGTAATGCGGAATGTAGTTGTGATAAAATACACCGTATAATTTTGCCTAAAAAATCATGCATTTACTGAGATGTTAATTTCTAATTACCATATAAAATATTATCATGTAGGATTATCTGCTCTTTTGTGTCATGTACGTGAGAAATTCTGCCCTAAAGGTGGAAAATCTATTTGTAGAAAAATAGTGCATAAATGTGTTATTTGTTTAAAGTAAAACCTATAGTGTCAACACAACTAATGGGTAGTTTGCCAAAAGATAGAGTTACCTTGAGTATCTATTTAGTGTTTCAGGAGTAGATGTCTGTGGACCATTTTGGTTAAAATTGGTACGCAAAGAAAGAGTATTGTGTGTAAAATGTATGCATGTTTATTTGCTTGTTTTGTGTTTAATGCAGTGTATATTGAGAGTGTTTCTGATTTATCATCCGAATACTTTATAGCTGCTTTAAAAAGATTTATTGCACGTAGAGACAAATGTGCTAAATTATACTCTGATAATGCAAAGAATTTTGTAGGTGCAAACAGAGAAATTCAAAAGTTTCATGAGTTAGTTATTAATCCTGAGTTCAAGTTATCTTCATATTTGTGTGAAGAAGGTTTGAATGGAAATTTATTCCCCCTCGAGCCCCAAATTTTGGTGGTCTCTGGGAACCAGCCATTAAATCATTTAAGTTTCATTTTTTAGAAGAGTAGTTAAAGGTGCTAGTTTAAATTATGGAGTTTAACTGTGTGTATACAAACTGAAGCAATTTTGAATTCTAGACCATTGAGTCCAACTTCTACTGATAGTGATAACTTCAAAGTTTAACTTCAGCCCAATTTTTGATCAATCGATCAATGAACGCTATTTTAGAGCCTAATTTAATTGATTTAAAAGATAATAATCTCAATAAGAGGCAAAGAGTAACTAAAATAGTTCAATTAGTGTGGAGAAAATGGCACCGTAGCTATTTAAGTGAATTGCATCAAAGAAATAAATGGGTCTTTGAAAAAAGACAATGTAAACATTGGTGATTTAGTGCTATTGGTTGATGATAATTTACCTAATTACAAATGGTCTCTAGGCAGAATAATTGATATTTATTATGGTGTTGATAATAAAATCAGAGTACTTATTAAAAACCCAGAGTGGAATTTTAAGAGAACAGTATCAAAAGTGTGTGTTTTGCCTATGCCAGAGTAATTTCCTTTAGAGTGCTTTTATTTACATTCATGGTATTATATTTGTAATTTGTTTAAATTTAGTACAATGTATACATATATATATTCATTTTTTCAATGATTTATTGTATGTTTAGAGTTGTCAATTTTGTATGTTAGAATGTATTGTATATTATTGAATGTTTAGAAAACATATCAATGGGTGGCGGTATGATACGTCGAAACCCAGCTTCTCCCGCCTGGGAGGTCAACGCCCTATGCCCGGAAAACATCCTGTTTGTGGGGGTGTCTGGCAGGGGGTGAGGGCCAGGGAGAGAAAGAAGGAATGTAGGTAAAACGGAGTTGAAACTTAGCGACCGAAGGAAAAGGTTCGTGTTAGCGGTCCATCCATGAGTTGCGATGGCTGCTTAATTCATTGAGTTCAACCCCAGCGACCATCAAGAAAAGGTTGCTTGTGGCAGTCCATCCATGAGCGCGATGACTGCATAAATAATTGAGTGTAACCCCAGTGAAAGGTTATGTGGCAGTTCCATCTTCGAGTTTGATGACTGCCAAAAATAAAGGAGTTTTTAAATACAGTCCATTAACTGAGTATGAGTCATTATTGAGTATGCTTCTTGAGTCCGAGCTATCGAACTAATAATATGAATTTAAATTTTTCACTTTTTAATAGTTATGAATATTAATATTTAAATAATATTACATCTTTAGTTTTGAATTGAAGTATATGTTTTCATATAAAACGGTGCTGTTCCTTTGCGTGCACATGAAAAGTTGTTTAAAGTTTATCAAAGAGATTGCTGTTATGATTTATGGTAAAAGCAAACTTTTAAATGCAGTTCCCTATAAAATGTCAGTAAATAAAAAATATTTTATTAGTAAAACATTTTCTAATTGACGAGAAATGGGTTGTCTACAACCATGTTAAACGCAAGAGATCATGGAATATAAAAGAGGAATTAAAGGCGAAAAGATTAAAAAAAAAAGTGATGCTATCTATTTGGTGTTATTTCAAGGGAATCTTTTCTAGTTCTTTTTATTTTTTTAGCTTCTACTGGAGAATACCACCCTCAATTCTGAAGTGTACTGTCATCAACTGGACAAACTGAAGGATTCACTCAACCAGAAAAGGCCAGAATTGATCAATGGAAAAGGTTCCGCTATGATGATGCGAGATCTCATGCAAGTTTAATAAGTCGCTAAAAGCGTTTGCAGCTTGGATGAGATGTACTATTACACCCACCTTATTCTCCAGGTGTGGCACCTTCGGATTATTACTTGTTCCTGTAGCAACGAAATTTTTTAGACTGCAAAAACTTTACTTCAAATAAGGACGTCAGAAATGACTTGGATCAGTTTTTTGCCAGCAACCATCAGAAGTTTTATGAACGTGGAATCACGCGATTGCCGGAAAGATGGCAATAGGCATTGGACCAAAATGGAGAAGATATAATTCAATAAAATATTTATACAATATAAGAAAAAATATTTCATTTTTAAAAAAAACCCGAAATTACTTACCAAGCCACCTGATATATTTAACATTTGTAGTTAATCCTTTTTTACTTAATGAAAAACACACTTATAATGAAAATCTTCAGATTGTGTAGTTATAATTTCGTTTTAAATATATATTATCTGTCTTGAAAATATTAGGTATTTTCGTTACAGTACGGTTCACAATACACTATTTTTTAAAAACGGAAAAAGATAAATATTGAAATTCAAATTGTAAATAAAGTTTATTTTATATATATATATATATATATATATATATATATATATATGAGACTAGAAAAATGAAGGAGGGTTTGGGAAGTCACACTACAAATTTTCTGAATACAATGCGCCCATAATGAAATTTCTCCTTTTCCTTAAATTATCAACCAAGATTAATTGAATTTGGCAAATCAATAGAGAGTGTACACACTTAACTTGTTGATCATACCTGGAAAGTAATGTGCTAAATATTGAAGCCGAGAAAGCCTGGCTGCCTGTATTCTGAGAGATTCGTCCTCCGCAATTTCGGAAAATCTCAATCGATGCAACTCTTTTATTGCGCTTCTACTTTAAGAGCGAAAATTTCTTCAGAAGAATTGTTAACATTTTTTAATATCGTTCGTACCTTCCGTTCAGTAGAAATGTCTCAAACGATCGATGAACTAAATGTAAATAATGGGAAGTTTTTAATACCAGAAAATGCAAAATCTAGTGAATTTAGCCAGGAGAGGTTTTTCAAATGCACTACTTTGACCGATCTTAATATTTTATTTGACATGTTTTAATCTTAATTACAAAGGGTGTTTGCTCACTCCTTTTTATAACGATTTTGATTTGGGTGGGATGCATTGAAATGGAATAGCCTTCATTTCGCCTTGATTACTCAATTATTTATTTTTTTTTTCCCCAAATAAAGAACAGGAGATTTAGAGGTATGACTGGTAGCCTTATCTTAATGAAACTACATTTAAAATTAATCTTAAAGCCTTTAACAAAACTTTCCTTGTTTTCTCTGAAACAACATTTTAGAAACTGTTCTTTTTTTTTTTGTAATTAATCAATATTTTTTTATTGTAATATGACAAATATATCCAGTTCTCATTAATTGTAACTACATATTTCTATTTTACGCCTGGTGAATAATTTTCGTACAATAATATGCTCATAGTCTTGCACTGAGAAACATGTTTTGGCGTCAGACGGGGAACATCATGCTCACCGATTAGCTTTAAAAAAAAATTAAAATTTTGTTTACAGTTTCTATGGAGATGTTTAAAGATTTAGCGATAGTTTTTTGGATGACTGGAACTTTTTTAAAAATATGAAATTGGACTATAGTTATAATAAGAACTTAGTTTTTATATGTACTTACTTACTTTTGTGGGTTATATATTTTTTATCCTTTATCAATTCAATTCTAAACTCTGACGTTTTTTCCATTTTTTTTTATTATTATTTTTTTTTTTATAGGGCCTTCCAAGTAGACTTTTAGGGCTAACTGCCCCGTATTTATGTGTAATATAGCAGAAACCCCGGAAAAGTCCTACTAGAAAGCCTGACTATCGATGCGAAACGCTTTACAACTGTCACACACAACTGTCATCGCATCAATTGTCACACACAACTGTCAGCGTGTCTCCTCGATTCTGATAGCAGTGAATGCAACAATGTCACCAGAGGGTTCAAGCTGCAGCTCTCCTGCACGTTAGCTGCGCACGTTGCCACTGGGTCACGAGAAGGCTGGAACTTTGATCTCGGGTCATTCATCAATAGATGGGCAGATACGTATCAGATTCAGAGCTCATCATGGGGGACCTATTGCATTGTGCATTGTGTGGCATCGTGACCGTGAGGCTAGTGATTGGTCAACGCTTCACGGTTAAACGCCTCACGCCTCGGTGGGAACGAGCCTTTAGAGTTCAAATGTTGATTTTGTTGCTCGACTATAGATTTAATTTGGAAATTATCACATCTACAAACAAAACCAAACTGACATCTACTTTCCTTTGCATCTACCTTTAGTCTTTGATAAATAACACATGTTATATATTTTTTTCATTAATTGCAATGTCTCACAATTTGTTTATCCTGGATTTATAGGACTGAAGTGTGGTAAACAATAGCTGCAGAATAATAATTTGGGTACTAAATAACTTTTTTCTTTTATTCAGTTTCTTCAACCTTGTGAGTTATGTCTGCTTTTCTTCCATTTCTTTTGCTGTTTTACATTCCTGATAAACATATCCTGTCTTTAATTACATTTAAACTTATTCTCTTATTATCTTCACGTATGCAATACAGTTTAGCCTAAGCTTGATTTTCTCTATTTGTATGTAATTAAATTAATTTAAATATCTGAAGACTTCAATTTTTTTTACGAAATATATTATTGTGAATTTTATCTTAACGAAAAGGAAAAACTTCTTTTTAATTTTAATTCAAATGATTAAAAAAAAAAGATTAGCCATATAAAAATAGATCTTGATATAGATCTTTTTATTTTAGGCCAATAAATTTCACAAATACTAATACATACATATACTGAATTAAACGGAGTTGTTCAGATGAATTAAAATACCTGGACTAACTCTTAACAAAAATATACAACTGAAAAAAAAAATAACGTTTCATACATTTATAAATAGAAATACAGATGTACAAATCTTAAAAACATGCTTTCTGTTCTGTAAAATTAACAATGTATCTACTTTTTATGATTCGTAAAGATTACGAATGCAGTCATTTTGAATTTTATATAACAATTCTAAAAAATAATATTGAATGTCTTTCATAAATGTAAACATATTATTTCATAAATTCTTAATAATTTTAGTTATTGCTGAATTGTGTCTTTGTTTTCTTAGTTGAGTTTATTTAATACACTTATGTATAAAATAAGGCTGGATATTTTTTTTGTTAAATATTAAATCAATGAGTTTTTATTTCTTTTGAAAATTTAAGTTTAATTAATTAATGAAGTAAATATAATTATGTAGATGTGCACTAAAGCAAATAATGTTAGCAGAATAGTACATAAAAAAAACTTCCTTTTCTTTTTTTAGAAATAGAACTTTACTTTTTCCTTATTATTACTATTTATTCGAATGTGTAATTTTAAATGTGGAGTTATGTCTTTAGAGATCCTGATATGGTTCGGTTGCATAATTATACAAAGTACTTAACCTTAAATGTATGAATTCTATTAAGAAATTATTTTTTTTAGTTAAGAAAACTTTTTCAAATTTTAGGTAAAATTTACTGTAAAATTCTCTATTTTTCTCATTGATTAATTCTTTAGATTAGAAATTTTTCACTTGAAAACAATTTTGCAATCTGCTGTTTATCAATTATCAACCAACTGCCAAGTTAGTAAGCAATTGCTAATGCAAATAAAAATTAATTACAAAATTTTATTTGTTACCTTTAAAAACATTCGAATCAAATAAAGCACGTATTTTTTTATTATTTATTTGAAGAAGTTTTTAAAATATTAAATGATCTAGCAAAAATGTCATGTGTTCTTGTTTGAAATTTATTTGCTTAGTTAGGCTTTGAAACGTTTTATATAATTTTTTTACAAATTACACATAAAGTAAATTTAGTCACTTATATTAAAAATATCTTTACTTTTATAACTTAGATTATTATAACGATTTAAATCTCTTATACTAAAAAATAGACAGATTTAAATTATGTTGGCAGGTAATTTTATTTCTTCATGCCTATGTTATCGAAAGTATTAAAAATCAAATATTTGTTTTCTGTTATTAAAAATTGTTCTATTTGATATAATATTGATATTTTAAATTTTTAATAAGAATTCTGTAATTTCTTTATTTTTATTTCAAAGAAATTTTTTTTATTTAAATATTTTATACTTAAATGGTAGAATCTGTTCTCTTCCATTTTCTAATTTTATCAAATTTTCGCTCATAGATAAATGAATTTTTATCTACTGTATTATACATATAATCATTAGTTTATTTTTCATTTGTGAATAAAAGCATAGAAGGTCTAATTTTCAATGCTTTGAAGTTATAATTTTCTCAATAACTGTTTTTTTTTTCCTTTGTGGCAAGAAGAAATAGTTAAAATTATAATAAATAGATGGCGCCATGAATTACCCTCAAATTGGATGTAACGGAGGTGTGCACATGTTACTACAAGTACAAAATTGATGTACTAAGTAACCAATTAAAATCCGATGAAAGAGCTTTAGTAACAGCTGATTTTGAGACTACTTAGAGCATGAAAAATAAAAGGTGAGCTATTTTGAAATAAAATTGCTCTTTTAACTTGATTTTCTCTTTTAAAGATAACATTTTTAATTACTTTTCTTTTTATTATTTTTCAATTCTCTGAATTTCTTTAACGAGTTGCATTTTTTGAATTTTCTATACGAATTACAGTGAAAGTAATTTTTTCAAAATATGTATTACCGACATTATTTGTTTAGTCTTTTAGACATTATTTTGATAGGAAAACACCAAAGATAATTAATTAATTAAAAAAAGATTCTCAGAAGTATTAGTAATAATAATAATATTTTAATTTTGAATGGAAGCCGCATTTAATTGAACGCATTTGCCCAAAGCAAAATTCAAATTTTGCAATTGATATATAAAAAACTTGGATACTTTATGAAGTTTTTTTTAACTGTAAGAAAGCCAGTCAATTTTAGTAGTCATACTGTAATCTTTTTTTTTTTTTTTTTTTTCAGTCAAGGGAAGCCAAAATTCAATTGATTTTGCCCAAAAAACAAAATTTTTTTTTTTTTTTTTTTTTTAGAAGTTATTTATCTCAACGAGACGACAAGTGTCATTCTTTTTTAGATTCTTTACCATACAGGCTTTTCATTGGCTGACGTACGCCGCGAGTGTCTCGTGAGAATCAAGTTTTGCCTCAAGTTCTGTTAGTTGAATCCCCAGTTGCCAGCCCTAATATTTTCATTCCACGTTTCAGTACTACATAGTACAGGGATGGGCCAACTCCAGCCAGCCGGAAGGTTATATCCGGCCCCGGCCCGGTGGATAAAATTTTAATTTGCCGTCCGAGGAGGCAAATTAAAAATATATATATATATTATATATCCATCTCTTTTTCTACTTTGATTAAATATTATTTTTTTTAATATTATTTTTATCTCATTTCCTGAGGTTAAATTCAATACCCTCACTAAATGAAGAGAAGCTTAAGAATTATGAAGATAGCTTGAAAAAACTACATTTTGAGTTCGAAGTCATATTTCAAGATTTCAGTGCCATTCAAACAGAATTGGATATTTTTACCATGCCTTTCAACGTAAATTGTGAAGCATTTGAGGTCAGATTTGCAGGTTGAATTAATAGAGTTGCAATCTAACAATCATCTCAAGCAGTTGTTTCTAAATATGCCAAAGTTAGAGTTTTACAAATCATTATCGAAAGTAAATTTCTCAAATTTAATATCTCACGGCCAGATCACGTGCTATGTTTGCTTCATCTTATATATGTGAACAAGTGTTTTCAATTATGAACCTTAGAAAGAATTATTTCAGAAGTAGACTGACAGATGAGCATTTAGCCTCGTTCCTTAGAATCAGTGCATCTCACTTTGAACCTTAATATAAGGAACTTTTAAAAATGAAATCGCAATTTCATTCATCTCATTAACATATTTAAATTGTAATACTTGTATATTATTTTTAAAATTTTAGAAAAATTTATCTTGGCCCGCCAAACGTGTTTTTATTTTTTTTCTTTTTTTCTTTTTTTTTTTTTTTCCGATTTTTGGCCTGCGACCGAAAAAGTTTGCCCATCCCTGACATAGTAGGTTCAATGGTGAATACTGATCTGCTTGCTACTTATTACATATTATCTGCTACATTCTAGAAGCAAATGACTTCAGGCCAACGTGTCCGAGAGCAACAATAGTGTAAGTTATGTTTATTTTAAATGCTGTTGCATTTAAAAGTAAACTTTTTTTTCAATATAAATTATAGTATAGTATTAACACTAGGCAAGCATTTAATGTAAAGTGAAAAGGAACAAGATTATTGATTATTGTTTTTCGAAGTAGGGAAAAATAATTACATTCACTAATAATTACGTATAATTGCGTTTACTTATTACGTTACATACTTTTAAAAGCAGTCTAATTAGTATCGTTGATACTTCTAATTTTTTAAATGGACTTAATAATGGCCATCAATTAATATTAAAATTTCGAGATTTTTCGAGGATTAATTATTCAAAAATTTAAAAATAATTTTTGCATAAATCGACTTTTTATTGTTTTTTTAATTAAATACATTAAAAATAGCTCTTTATGCTACAAAAAGCCAATCAAAACCTAAGAAGAAAGCTTTTTGAATTAAGTTTATGAAAAGGCTGTTTTTTGTACGATGATATTCACAGCTTCTATACATGTAAAAAAAACTTTGGATTTAACTTAAATATGAAAGAGATATACGCAACTAAATCGAATTTTAAAAAAATGCTGTAAAATGTTCTCTGTCTGGTGTCAAAATAGTTTTATGTCAAATTTTGTATATCTGTGTGATTTAATGCTGGCACTGCAATCTGCACACGCACATTTCGTTCGTCTTTATTATTATTATTTATTTATTTTCCTTTTAAAGGGTGTCTTCCAGGAGTAACTTCCTCACATGGGAGAAAACCTGAATAATTTCTATGAAGTCATCTGACTGTAAATGCAAGATCCTTACCTATGTCACAATCGAGTCTCCTCTTCTCCGAAATCAGCGACTGCAATACTCGATACCTGCCGATTTAAAACTCTCCTGTAACCTTGCTGCAACACACACACCGCTCATTTTAGATCTGGATTCTCCAAAATTTACATTTTTTTTCACTATATTCTTCTAACAATAGATTAAAATGTTTCTATAAGCACTCTAAACGTATGGTTAAAACCTTAAAAGAAATGCATCTTGTTTCTTTCGGATTACATTTTCTTATTTTTTAATTATTTTTCGAAAATTTTAGATTTTATTAAAGAAAAATGGAACGGACATGAAGAAAGTATGGAAAAAACTTCTTATCAAGTGCAATCCCCACCTTTTGGATGGTGGTTTTCTCTCCACCCCTATGGGGGATTAAGGGTAGAATCCCCCTCCCCGACCGATCCACTCTAGATAACTCCCCTCGTAGCTCCCCGCTTAGTCCTTATCTGCTTTTAACCATCAAGGGAAAGCTTAAAATTGGGTCTCAAGCACGTTTGCAATGCAATTTTTTTTGGGAAAGGGGGATTGTATAAATGGTAGGAATCCTACAGTAATAATAAAATTGCTACTCCTACTCTATGATAGGAAAAAAAGTTTTGCTTCTTTCTTTCTTTCTTCATATTAATAAACTTTACTATTTTTCAATTTTTATAAAAGTCAATATCAGTGAAACGTTCTAAGTTTCTCTTTTTCTCGACAAGTTTTTAATAAAATTTATACACTTCAAAGAAATTATTTTAAGGTTTTATTAGATGAGTGATTAATTTTCGTCCACTACGATTTTTTAATAACATTTTTAAACTATCTGCAAGGAAAAATTGTTATTATTATTCTTTGTAAATATCTGGTGCTTGCTTATTTTTTTTTTATCTGGATTTGCATTTATTACTTTCTTGCTAATGCTAACAATTCAAGAGTACTTTTATTAATTAAAAGATTATTTGATTTTAATTGAAACTCTCTTTTGGAAATTGGAAAGGACTCTTGGAATAAATCAAACATACATTATTTACTCAATTGATATGTAAAACTAAATATCAAAGTGTGATAAAAACAAAATTGTAAGAGCAAGTATGAATATGAATATGAATTATTCTTTGGAGGGAATTTATGTACATATTGGATGGAAATATGTAATTTTAAATAGATACATAAATATCACACAAAATAATAATGAACAAGCAAAATAAACAAACATTTGATGATCTCATAAAAATTATTTAATTTCTATTTGAAATGAAATCAAATTAGAAAAAAACTAGAGATGCGAAGGCTGTCAAACTGAAAATCCGAATTGTCGTAAAGGAATTTGCAATTCTTCGTTTTTAAGTACAGCTTTTCTGTATTTTTGTACGGCGTAAAAAATATCAAAAAATATCTTATAGCCCTCATAACAAAACGCAAAAAGGTTTCTCTTATTACGAAGTACTTATGGGGGTGGGAAGGGGGAAAATAATAACCCACACGAAAATTTAGTCCAGTAAGCAATGAGGGTAATCTTCAGTATTTTAACTTGTAATTCATGAGTGACCTTATGGTAGACTCAACTTCGGCGTCTTTTAAAGTAAAATTATTAAAATTTCCTCGAAGAGAAATAAAAAATGTCGAAGTGAGTTGATAACACGAGTGTTTTTTTAACAACAAATGAACAATACTAATTTTTTCTCAACCAATAGTTGAACAATTAACTTCCTTACTCTACGGTACATCATTATAAATGGCTGAAAACACAAGAGCAATCTCAGAAACAAAAGATAGATGGAAGTTTTCACTTTGAAGTCTGAGAAGATATTGACTAGATACTTAGTAGCCTTTTTAGAGAAGAAACGCTTCGTATTGTAACGCCAATATCAATAATAAACTCCGCGTGAACTTACATTAGAGATCTTTGTCATTAAAAGTGATTCTCTCCCGTATGTGTGTGAAATCCTGTTTACTTATTAATTTTTTGATCTGTTAATGTATGGGGTATCTTCTTAATATATATTCGTGTATGTCACGCCAAATTTTGTGTATGTTAATTTTCCCATATAAATTCCAGGAATTGTAGTGTGAGTTCTTTAAATAATGTAGAAATTAGCAGGAATCTTTCGTCCATTTATTTCCTGAGCATTGCACCACTCTTTAGGTATTTTGGCATTGCAAAATACACAGATGCAAATCCACATGATCGACTGCTCTGGGCGTTATAGACTACTTGCACATCTTTAATAAAGCCCTATTTTCCAAAAACTTTCTCAACTCTCTTGAGAATATAAACTTAAGCCATATATCTGCTAGGTTCTAGATTACCTGTTTCCAATATGTCTTCTGACTTGACATGGGAGATCGATTGTATCGTGAATCCTCTGAAAGAAAATTCGAATATTATGTGAAATTCTTTTTCCAAGAAAATTAGGCATCATTTTACCAAGCTTGGTTTCCGTGATGATATGAAAGGTAATAATTTCAATTATTGTGTTATAAGGCATTACAAAAATATTTTGTTTTCTTTATTTTTATCACATTATACACATTTTATTTTCAACTCCTGAGCTATGGCTCATTCTAATTAACACTCTTTACACTCAATATTCTTATACATATTAAATTTTCTCGGTACTTACGTATTAACGGTACCTTGGCGACAGTTGCGCCAATAAAGAGCACACGCGCCAACCGCAGCTACAGATTTGGCGGTTTTTAAGTGGCACCAATCTATTCTATTGGTTTGGTAACCTTAGTAGCTGTTAGATTAGCGACACTTAAAAACTGCCAAGTCTGTCGCCAAGGTACCGTTAATACGTAAGTACCAATTTTCTCTTATGTTTTCTGTCTTAAAGTTAATTATTTTATTTCACTAATTATGCAAAAGGAGATATAGGGATTCCTGTCCACCGGCACTCCAAAAATACACTACCTTTGCCTTTGTCTGAACATCCTCTATATAAAGATTTTGAATTTCTCAATTTACCACTAAAGTGCCTATGTATAAAATAAATCCCATAAATATGCTAGTGCATAGATAGACATTGACTATGCGTAAAACAAATCAAAGAAAGTGTCGTGCATAGACAATGAGTCATAATTGACGAATTTCTTAACGTGCTCCAACACATTTGATCTCTCTTCTAGCTGTGGCAAAATAACTTGATTTGCTCTTGATGTGTGTTCTCGCGTGAGTCGTCGGCAAGTTTCAAAAGGAAGCTCCATTTGTTATGCTCTTTTTCTTCCCATTGCTCAACGAAGGGCTTCCTTTGCACACTACTTCAAATTCGTCCACGGTAGGTCATCTTTTAGCAGGAGCTGTCCAATTTTTCACGTTTCAATACGAACACAAAAAGAAGCCTTCTTTGGATTCAGGAAGGGGGAATTCTACTTTCTTGGTGCTTAGAATGAAAAGCGTTAAATATTCAGTAGAGGATAAATAAATTTAAAAAAAAAAAAAAGATTGAATGCATTGCTTATTACAGCCGACTTATGAATGATTCGGATCTAGAGACGAACTTTTTGGCTGCCTTGTGATGAAAAAAAGCCAATTCTAGTAGTCAAAAATGTTAACTTTATTTAAGTTATTTACTTATCCTTCTTAAGTAGTAGTAGTTTCGAAAGTATTTAAGTAGTAGTTCCGAAAGTATTTAAGTAGTAGTTCCGAAAGTATTTAAGTAGTAGTTTCGAAAAATAAATTCTAATGCTTGTTTTAGTCTTATATATGTTCATTGCATATTTAAAATAAGGCGGTTAATGGTATGTAACGAATTTTTTTAATTAGTTTTTGACAAAATGTTTAATGGAATTCAATGCAGAAGATATTCCTAAAACTTTGATTTTCTTAATGAGAATGAAATAAATTTATACCCTATTCAAATAAAACTATTCACTTTACACATTGTTGACATCATAAGAATTTATATTTTAACTCAATGAAGACACAGCATTATATGTATTTGAAATTATAAGCAGGCATGGTTTTTTTTTCTCTAAATACTTAAAAGGAAATATTTACCATGATTTCCTCAGGTAAACAAACCAATGTGATGCAATATGAAATGTTTGTAGTCTGTATCATTTACATTTACATTTAATTTAACTCTTTTATGGGGTTCCAATTATTTCTAGTGGAATATAAATCCTTTGCATTCTAATATAGATATATGTTGTTTGTTGTTGTTTCTTATCCCACTTGGCTGGCCAAGCCCACGAGCCCATACGTACTCATGATTGAAGGGGAAGAAAGCAGCTTCTGTTGTGATGGAGCACCCGTAGGTAGAAGTCTGACTTTGGCTCCGTGACGCTCTTACAGTCATAGGAGACCGGGACCTACGGCTTAAAGTGGATTCCGAACCACTACAAACATCCATGGCACCGCCGGGATTCGAACCCGAAACCTGTGGCACCGAGCGCCAGAGCGCTAGACACTCGGCCATTCAGGTCCCAAATTTGCCAACGGCATGCGGTGTTCCCAGGTGGTCACCCACCCAAGTACTGACAGCGCCCAATGCTTGACTTCGGTGATCTAACGAGAACCGGTATATTCAGCATGGTATGGCCGTTGGCTAAATAGATATATAATGTATATATACTGCTTTCGGACAATACCGCATAAACTGAGCTGGCCAAGAATTCTCGCTCGGAGTACATAAAAGTTACTTAAGCAACCGTACATCTACGGTGAATAATTTTCTAGAAAATAAGCTTTATAAGTTTTATTTATCATTCTAATGCCAATGCCATCAACTGAGGACAAAAGCAAAGGTAGTAGCTATGGATTACACACTGTGAGGAAGTATACCTCTCATTATCCCTCATGTCATCAGTCTAACGCTAATGCCACCAACCTAGGAGAAAAGCAAGGGTAGCAGCAATGGATTACATCGTGCATCGGATTACCATCATACTTTCGCACTTTTCTCGGAAACTATGCGTAAGGTTTGTTGGGCAACTTTTATGTACTCTACGAGGATTCTCATCCTGTTGTCGTGTCAATATGAGCAATATCTTTTTATAAATATATTTTTATTAATATAACATATGAATTGTACAATGGTTGTGTAAAATTTTATGCAATATTCTATATACTTTTCTTGGAGGGGGGTGCTTGTTGGTCTCTAGCCCTGACCGGATAGGAATCCGATATGTTCAAAGGGATGACCCGTTTCCAGTGGGTACAAGTCATTTGCCAACAACTGCGGGTGAATAGGAATGGGAAGTATTTTTATTGGCAGGGGTCATACAAAACTTCATGTCAGATGGTCAAGAGATCAGTTCACCAAAACTTTTTAAGATTCTTGTTATCTACTATGGACGAATTTATGGACGGGACGTGTCTGCAGGAATGCGAATTTGTAGGTTTAATTTGTGATATGGGTTATTGCAGAATTCAAAACGGTTAATGAGTGTGTTGGGTAAATGGTTAGTGTTTGTAAACATCAAAATGATTTATGTAGCCAAGTAAAAAATACTTGTGGAAAATGGATTTTGTTATTTTTAACATTTCTGCTAATTCACGTGTCGTATAGCGTGGGTTATTCTCGATCAGTGTTATTTGGATTTTCATCTGTGATGGAGGGTCTATCCTGGCGTTCTTAATCTTCAGAATTAATATCACCAACTGTAAACTTAACAAACCACTTCGCAGCACTTTCGCCTTAAACAGCGCATATCTTGTTTGCCTCTTGTGATGCATTTTCGTCTTTCTGGTAAAAGAAAAGCATTAAAGGCCTATAATACACTTTGCTTGCTTCCATATTCAAAGACGTATACAACTGACAAAAATTAACATATGGTAGTCAAACGTTTTTCCAAATATGACTAAAGTATCGTCTTTTAGAATATATACGCTTGTTATTTGTTTTCAATCATTCTGATATATTAAGACCTGTCCTTATGCCACTTACCGAAAATCGGCATGAACTTTCCGGACGAGTCGATATATATATTTGACACCGTTTTTACAAAATGTACCACAAAGGTGTTGAGATTATTACCTTTCTGGAAGACTTTCAGAGATAATTATCTTTTATTTGCCTGTGTATGGGAGGAAATCTGAAAAATTCCCGCAAGGAAACTCAATTGCCGATCCGAGACACTCACTACAGCTGTCACATTTTTCACCGAATCTCCTCGTTTTTGATAACATTGTCCGTAACGCTTCCTGTTAGTGGATTGAACCTTCGCCGTTTTGCATATTAAGCTGCTAACGGATTAGAATTTACAAATATTGTCTATCAAAAAGAATATTATATACATATATAAGAATAGTAATATATATAAGAATTTCGATTAAGATAGGAAAAATTTTGAACATGACTGCTGAAAGTAAGTTTAACATTGAAAGTTATTTGCAATGAAAAGAACACAATCTAGAGTTCGACATGTTTATAAAAATTATTAAATTTACTGATCCATTTAATTTTCTCATTAAATAATTAAGATAATCAGTTAATACAAATTTGAATCCCGCTTTCTAAAAAGAATGTACAGCCTTGAATAAAATGAGATGAGCTCGAGGCCATCAGAAAACGTGTGGAAGAGTTTGTTTTTAGTATTTATCAAAAGCAAAAAGCCCACTTGTAAAGAACGATCCAAGATAAGATTGCATTTTTTTTTCTTTATCTCTGTGTACTTAAAATTGTTTGACATAAAAATGTAAGACTCTTAGATATTGATGATGATCAAAATAATAAAGGCACGTGCTGTTCTGTTTTTACTTTCAATAATTTTACTGTTTTATTTGATCTAGAAATCAATTAATAGAAGGAACCGAAGTTAATGAAAGAAATGATTTGTACCACGAGATATTGTTATTCGATCTTTTAAATCAGAATATAAAAATGTTGCATTAAAAAATAACTGAAAGTAATTATCTGTATCACGAGATATTGTTATTCAATCTTCTAAATCAGAATAACTGAAATAAATTACCTGTATCACGAGATCTTGTGATTCGATCTTTTAAATCAGAATATAAAAACTGAAAGAAATTACCTGTATCACGAGATATTGTTATTCAATCTTTTAAATCAGAATATAAAAATGTTGCAATAAAAAACAACTGAAAGAAATTACCTGTATCACGAGATATTGTTATTCAATCTTTTAAATCAGAATATAAAAATGTTGCAATAAAAAATAACTGAAAGAAATTACCTGCATCACGAGATATTGTTATTTGATCTTTTAAATCAGACTATAAAAATGCTGCATTAAAAAAAAACCGAAGGAAATTACCTGTATCACGAGATATTGCTTATTATTATGATTTGAAAATGCTTATTATTATGATTTGAAAATGCTTATTATTATGATTTGAGTTCGTAAAAATATCCATCTCTAGAATCAGTTAGGTTATTCTGGAAAACTTACCTGTTCTGTTATTTTATTGCATTAAAATAATTGTATTAATTGCCTAACTAATTCTAGAGATAGACATTTTTACGAACTCCAATCATAATAATAAGTATTTTAGGAAATACCAGAAAAAATTCAACTGAATTGGGGTAGGAGAGACATTGGTCCAACTCATCAGTAGAGCAGAAAGCCATTCTATTGGGCTCACAGGAAGGTGTCATTGCTTTGGGGCTAGACCTTAGGAGGAGACAGAGGGAGCCTGCAATCAAATTGCAGAATTTGGGTGACCGCCTTGAAAATAAAATAGGAGTGTTACATTTGGCGATATTTGCGTTTTCAAATAAATAGGATCATTCACTGATTAAAAAAATGTCCCTGAAGCTGATGTATCATTTACTTTTTTGTATTTCTTAACTAATTATTAGTTGAAAATTGATAAACCTGGGAATTTCATGAAGAAGAAGAAAAAAAAATTATAAATAAAAAAGTAAACTTATTAATATAAAACTTTTTTCTGTTATTTTTTATTTGATCTTACTAACGAGGCATTCATTTAAAAATCCTATTAAAAACTGTTCATTTTTTGTTTTTCCTTTCTTTTTATCATGTATGAAAACTTATTTTTTTAGTAATTATGTATTTTTATTCGTAAGTTGCAATTTTTATTAATTATATTAATCGTAATCAATTGAGTAGGAGAAAAATGTTGCTTTATAGATTGAATTTGTATACAAATAATGTAATTGCTTCTCCATCAATGTTTAACCTTCTACATTTTTATCAAGGAAATCTTTCTTGTTTATTGAACTGCATAACAACTGAAGTATCAAAATAAATATTCATTATAGAAAAGAATAATATTTGTTTGTCCTTGTTCTTTTTGTTCACTTTTTTTTTTTATTACATCACACGCATTGTCCGTGGAATAACTGTCACGGCAAAGCAATGCAATTTTTTTTACCGATTGTTTAAAATGAATTTCATGTTAATTATTATGACGAGTGCTCTCTGAAATAATTGTATGTAAAAATATTTAGATTGGTATCTGTTTTATTTTATTATTATTACTGCAGTTGTATTTTTAAATTATAATCTAAATAAGGTATCTATTTAACGTATTCCTTATTATTATTTGATAAGGTGTTGCATTTATGATTTTTACACATGTCTTATCTCTCACGAGTGCTTGGGTACAAGGTACCGAACAAATTTAAGAGAATGAGAAAGGGCATAAAGAAAACTCGACATTTTTATGTCAAAATCTATTTTAAGAAGAAATAAAAAATACATTATAAGGATTTAATTTGTTTTATTAAGTTATTTTTATAATAAAAGCTAATATAATATAAATAATATATAATAAAATCTTGAAAAACATTTAATTGCTTTTGTATTTTTTTTAAAAATAAATACTTAAATTTGTTGCATTTTTCTTAATAAAATAATGTTTTCAAATACATTCAGTTCCAAACTTATTACTACGTTATATATAATTACTGAGATTTGATAACTCTCTCGGGCCTGATGGCCGAGTGACTAGCGCTCGGTGCCACAGGTTTTGGGTTTAAGTCCCGGCGGTGCATGGATGTTTGTAGTGATCCGGAATCCACTTTAAACCGTAGGTCCCGGTCTAATATGACTGTAGAGCGTTGGGATTAATACTGACAACCCTATCCCGTAAAAACATTTTATGTTTCGGAATCTGCCAGTAGGCAGACGGCCTTGGCCCACTATGGGGCTGCTGCGCCACTGATGATGATGATACTCCGGTAAACACAGTAGAAATTTTGAAAGTGCCACTGTAAGACAAATTTATTGGCATAAAAGTTCAGAACAAATATATGTTATTGAAAATTTCAGCGTCGTCGTATAGATGAAAATACTTTTGAAAGATATTGCAACGTCTCGGTCTATACTAGACCTATAACGGCTTCAAGAAGAGGGTCATTTCAAGTTCATGGGAACACTTTAATTTTTATTTGCAAGCACTACATATACGTTTACAAATAACGAACCCTGGATTATTATATATAGGATTATTATATATATTATTAGGATAGGATAAATTTTTTTAGGATAAATATTATTTGGTTTGTTTCTGTGTATCCAAACATTATGTAGTTTATTCATTTTTTTAGGCTTCACTTTTATTAAAACGCCTAACGTTGTTTTTATCACATTAAAAAATTATAAAAATAAAAATAATGATGATATCGAATTCTTCTACGACTCGTTCAAGGTATTATTAATCTTATCTTTAGTTCTAAGAACCAACTGAGTGAGCTGGACACAGTAACAGTTAAATAGCAAAGTAGCACTATAACAAACCAGCCTCATAAAAATATCATTTTTTAGTGTTCTGGGGTGTCCCAAACCTCATAATTTACAACAGAAAAATAAAGGTGATACTTTACAATAGCCAATAACGTAACCAGCTGGCCATTTAAATGCTATTTGACGGTCGGAACAATTTAGCGTGAGAAACAAAAGCTACTAAATTTATTTTACATCGCTGATTTATTATTAAAAAAAAATCCAATCTGAGTTTTATCTCACGAATGCATCTAGATGATGTATAAAAAATAATCATAAATACGAAAAAAAAAAAATGTATATATGTTCTCTCAATTCAACCGAACATTCTGTAGCCATTTTTCTGTTTGATCTCACATTTAAATATTTATTGAATGCTCATCAGAAGAAAATGCTAAAAATAATGAACTAAAGTATTCATCGTGAACTAATAACTAAAGAATTCGTGGAATAACTGAACTATTCTACGTATGAAAACTGTTTAATCCCCATTTTTTATTGGTACTTAAACAAAATAATCTGTGCATGGTAATTCAGAGAACCCGTGTGAAACAGTTTCTAAAATGTGGCTGGGAATAAAAAATTTATTTTTTCCCAAAGTTTTATGAGCATATAATGGAATATATGTAATTTGCTATTTTGCTTCGTAGAATTACAACTTTTATTTAGCTTTTCGTGAACGTTTATATGTGTGAATACACACGTGCTTCATTGCTTAAAAATTATACGCAAGAGTAATTAAAATAGAAATATATTTTTTTTATTTTGCTCTGAAACCTTTATTGCTTAGTTATGAATTTGTAAAAACATGGAAAAGCTATACTAAGTTAACTTTTAATCCCATATGAAGTATACTGTCTTATGCCAAAATTGAGATTTAAATTTAAAAAAAAATTTATATTTCTGTTATTGTTCTTGTTTGTATCTATAATTAGAATTGCTTGTATAAAAATTTTTCTTGTATTTTCACACACACACACACACACACAAAAAAAAAAAAAAATAAGATAAGATAAATAAGATAATACCCGTGCAAGTTCATAAATTGTGAAACTCTTGTAAGATAAAATGGCTTTTTTTTTTGCAATTTTAAGCCTTTTAATTTAAGTAACTGGTATAAATTACATTCTCATTAGTTAATTATTGTAAGCTTCGTGTTGTACATGAATAATAATGAAACATAATTTAAAAGTAAACTTTTAACAAGATGCTGAGGGTAAAAAAATATTAAGTAAACAATTAAGTAACACAATAACAGACCAGCCTTATAAAAATAAGATTTTTAAGTGTTCTGGGGTGTCTCCAATCTCAAAATTTACAACAGCCCAATAAAGATGACACAAAAAATGAAATTGTAAAAAAAGAAATAAATAGATAGAGTGCTTTATATTTAATGAAATTGATTTGAGTGCTATTCTTAACTAATTTTAAAATGTTTTCATATTACATTAAAATATCTACTACTATTACATTAAAATATTTACTATCTACTACTATTACACTAAAATATTTACTATCTACTACTATTACGTTAAAATATTTACTATCTACTACTATTACATTAAAATATTTACTATCTACTACTATTACATTAAAATATCTACTGTCTACTACTATTCCATTAAAATATCTACTACTACACCTACTAAGTAGCCCGCAATAACCTATTCCGTAATAACTCAAAATCCGCAATAACCATACACTGCAACAACCCATTGCCGCAGATAAACTAACACGTTCGAAGAGCCTTCAGGGACTTAGAAATTGTAGGAGGAAAACATACACATGAAAAAAACTATAACAAAGGGATTAATAAAATTAATAGACATATTTAAAATATATAGTTTAAACAAATGAGTACCTCATAAGGATAATAATTAACTTAGTCATTATTGAGAAGATTTCTTTAAAAAAAAAGAAATAATAATAACCCTTCCTCTCCATACTATAAAATGCGATAGTCAGGACTGTTATACCATATGCTAATATAATAATGTAGTTAAACATAAAAATTCAATAAAAACACATTGTTACACTATCGCATGCCTATAATTACATTTGAGATTTCAACTTATCATTTAAATGAGATTAACGTTAGCAAAGAGCAGATTTGCAAATATGCAAACAAAAAATAAAGAACTCTATAAAAATACAATATGAACAAATAATAATATTAGCAAAGGCCTGCCTTGAGTTCCGCTAAAAGGAACAACCGAATCTAGTTCTCAATATATTTATAAAAATATTCTAGCCCCTATTATAGTTAAAAAAAAAAAAATTAAAAAAATCTTCTTCGCCCTCGCTCCTCTTCAATAAACGCCGCGGCTACAGGATCTCAAAAAATCCTTGTGATGATGTTCAAAGATCGGTATACTTTCAGAACCACATCTTAGTATAATGAAGTTCAAACACTTACAGTTTTGTCTACTTATTTTCTTCTCATATAAATGCTCGGCCCGATGCTCTATTCATGTTGCATGGAGAGGCATTAGACGACCAACCACAAGGAAAGGGGGTGGGGTGCATTCTTAGCCTGTCTGCAATACATATTTCATCTTTTTTTTTTTTTTTTTTTTTTTTTGTCTTCTTTCCTCGCTGTCCATCTTCGAGGTTAACTGTTCACAACAGACGCTGGACTCTCCGAATTTCACACAGTAGCTCGCCATCTGTTTTCCTCTTTTTTCCTGATCCGGAGTTTACTTTCTTCTCACTTCTTCTGGTCCTCTCTCTCTTCTTCGACGTCATCATCCCATTTTATTCTTACCAAGATCTGCCGCCTTCTTTCTGCTGGATTAGCTGGATTTTTCTCTGTAAATCAGCACATGGGCCTATAAGATTTTTATTGTTGTGGAGGGGTCATTCCAACACTTAATCTGTTCGAAAAAATGGCTAGTTTTTTTGGACGTCAGAGGCGGATTCCTCCCGCACAAGCGGTATTTAACAAAACATCTGTGTACATATGGCTTATTATTATACATTTATTGTTTATATTAGTGTATTTTGCTAATATAATTAGTGTATTTTACGATTGCTATTCGATGCAGCTTGTTTACCCCATCAAATGTGGATCGAGCAGATTTTTTTCTTCATCAAATGGGGCCTAAGGGAGCTAAAAGTTAGGGCCGAGAAATGATTTTACGAAAGCAAGTGCAAAGGATCAGAACTAGGACTGACGTCATGAGCTGACTTACTTTCCTGTATTCCTTCAAATATCGGTTGAATAACCAAAATTTTTTAATAACTAATATATTTTGCCCCAAAATAATATTATTTCACTTGTTAAATCAATATGTAAAATACGACCGTTTGTCCTAAGTGGATAAAAAAAAGCGATGAAATACTATAGTTTACCCTTTAGGGTGTGTTTCCATTGGCAAGGCGACGTCAACGCCAATCCTATTAGCGAACGAGAAGGATTGACACTAAGGATAACTAGTGCGATGCCAATGAAAATGCACCCTTAAGGCTCGTGCTCACCAAGGCGAAAAGATGCAAGCGAAAAAATTTGACCAATCACTAGCCTCACCGCGGTCGCCTGAAACCGGTTTGCAGTCCGCCGCTTGGAGTTGCCCAACTTTCAACTCGAAGCGATTTTTCACTAGGCGTAATGCTATTTCTGACGTTTCGCTGTGAAGGGGTCGAAAAAATTTTGTCTTTAAGGCTCGTTCCCACCAAGGCGAGAGACGTGAAGATTCAAGAGGCAAGCGACAAAATTTTTTCGACCCCTTCACAGCGAAACGTCAGAAATAGCATTACGCCTAGTGAAAAATCGCTTCGAGTTGAAAGTTGGGCAACTCCAAGCGGCGGACTGCAAACCGGTTTCAGGCGACCGCGGTGAGGCTAGTGATTGGTCAAATTTTTTCGCTTGCATCTTGTCGCCTTGGTGAGCACGAGCCTTTACAGTTAGGAGCAATTATTGAGAAGTCGGGAAGACACTCGTGAGATCTGTACTTCAAATAATATTTGGATTGTACTTTCTTTTGTTCTGTGCATTTTACTGTCCACTTTATTCAGCCACACCAAGTATTGCGAGTACAGGTAATCCTAAAAAAGCTTTCAAAAAAGGAAATTCGTGACGTATTTTAATAGAATTAAAAATTAATATAAAAAATAAATTATAATATTCATCAATTCTAATAAATTTATACCTTACTTAGAATTTTAAAACTATTTAATAGAATTCAATTCGTCATATAAGTTTGCTGTAAAAAATGTTTTTTCTTTTGTATTACAAAACGTGGATACTCTGTAGATGCCTAGAAGGCTATGAATTTTAAAATAATATGTTAACATTATTATTAACAATAAATATTAATAACTGCTATATAAATAGTTCGTTTAACTTAATTTATGTGATCTTAATCTCTTTTCTTGCAAATAATTGCCAACACTGAAGTGGAATAGAATTCTTAATTTGAAATACTTATGCCTGAGACAGGTAATTATTTTTTTTCATGAATATATTAATTGGTCAGCTGATTTGTATTCTACCTCAGTGACACTTATATAAATAATAGTGACTCTATGTGGATGTTTTGAAATTTAAATGAGTAGTTCATTTAAATTTTCTTTAGAGTTGACTATTTCTTTTTTTTGCAGTAGGTCTGTTGCATTTATCAAAGAAGACTTTCAAACTCAGTTTTAAATTATTATGTAATGAATTTTAACGGAGGAAAAAAAAAAAAAACGCATCTCGTCTGTGATAATTTGCTCTTTTTTTTATTTTGATTAGCTGCTGTCTGCACGTTCAACGGGTCGCATGCCATTTCTTCAACTCTCTGCTGGTAAGAGTTTATTTTTCGCAGAATGATTGGAAGCTATAGAAACAAATGGCTTCATACAGTATTTCTGTCAGAAAGGGTAACTCATTTCTATCTTCTAAAGTGACTTTAAGTTATGTTGTTGTTCTCAAATGCCAGACATTTTGACCTAAGATTACCCACTGGAATGGTGGATGTACAGTAGATTCAGCGTTACCACGAGTGTCCTGTTACACTATATCTATATAGCTACGAACGAATACACTCAGGGGTTCGAATCCTCCTCCTAATTTCCTCAATGAAAGAGCTTTCTGCCCTTTAAGATTGAAAGGCATGGACAATGATGTTTTGGTTTTGCCTCGATTGTATGTTTCGAATCGAACTTTCTTTATTCTGTAATCCAATGCACTCTCCACTAGTCGTTTCCCGGCAATTTGCGCAGCTTTTTAAAATCTAAATATGTAGCTTTTTTCACTTCTATATCAAAAGAAATTTAAAAAAGAATGTATTTTTCAATAATTTAGCAGTTGTGTGTTGTTACTCATTTTAATTATTCTAAAACGTGCTCTTGGATTATATTAAATAATTTTAATGGTGATACTCTTGCTACACAAACAGGAACTCTATATTGCTGCTAAATTTCAAATGCAGAAAAGGAATGTTAGAAACGGAAATTTTATTTCTGTTGTCAGTCTAATTTTAAAAGTCAGGGAGCATTGAAATAGGGTTTGGCTTAACAAAAAGTGAATCACAAACACTAGCATTCGACTTGTTTTGTTTCCCCAAACTTCTTAAGGGGTGTGTTTTCTGGTATATGATTTAGTCACGTGCTCTATTTATGTAGGTCACTGATGGGTGATGATAGAGGAGGGATTTTCTTTCGGGAGGACTTTTAACTTTAATTGCTTCGCAGTGGGAGGAAAAACGACAGCAACCTGAGATTCGATACGAGATACAATCCTCATCAAATTTTGAGGTTTCTGAATTAATGCTTGAAGCATTAAGAAGCGTGCCCGCCTGCAAGCGTTTTTGAACCATTCATTCATGTTGGCTACAAGTTATCATGTTACTACAAACATCCCATGTAAATGGAAATTGGACTCATGTTTATAGATCAGGGTGCAAAATGCGTTTCTCTATCAATAATTTATGTACTAAAGATTTATTGAATCTTGGCATAAATGCCTCTACTTGTCCACGGACAGAAAAACAAATATTTTATTTCCTTCAAAATGCGTTTGTCAACCTTTTTATCTAATAAATATTGAACATTTTATTTTATTTTAAACTACATCTCCATGTTTTTTTTTTTTTTCCCTTCTGATTTCAAAGTAAATGAAGTTGTGAGCTATATTAAATCGGACGCATAGAGCAAGATTTGTTTTTATAAGCAAAAATGGGAAATTTTTTTCAAGTCATTCTGAAATACAAACATCTCTGTTGGATGACAACTCAAATTTACATTACGATCTATGGAGAAAAATCAATTAAAAAATATTGAAGAAACAGTCTACATCAGTAGGTCGATTCAAGTTCCCAACCAACATATTCTTCACTCGATAATATTTTCTTAAGAAACTGTTGCAAAATTTTTTTAGCTCTGCGGATATTGATGACCTGTCATTATTATCACACATCGTGTTTAAAAAGCAAAAATATTGTTCTATTTTACTTAATATAACCACTTAGAATGCTTGAAGGGACATATTGGTTAAACGCATTGAGTTTACGAACTAAGGAAGTTGGATAAGTGCTGCTTAACTAAAAGTTTCCTGTCTATCCTGCGTATGGGCATGATAAACGTGTTGGTTCCTTCTGTTAGGCTCAGGGAGGTAAGGATGATGTTGCGGGCTCTCAAATGCCCTCCCTTTTGAGTGCTGGAGTCGGTTGAGGCAAGTACATTACGAAGATGCCTGATGTACTTTTATTTTTTGAACCAGTTAATTATTAATGTGTTCTAAAACTTTCTTAATGTGTCCTTTGAAAAATTAAATAGTTTCATTCATTTCTGAGAACAGCTACCTAGGAGTCACTGCTTTCAGAAACGAGGAGACTCGATTGCGTTTGTAACGATGTATGTAAAGTCAAATAGTCATAAAGTTTTATTTGCTACCAAATAGGGTGATTAACCCCAAATGTCCTTCCATCATCACCTTCGTCGGTGAATGTCAAAACACGAGGCCTACCGATTTATGTAAATTACTTTTACGATTGAAAATGTGACACGCCATTGCTCTCTTCGTTAATCCGCATTTGAATTCAGCTTTTACCACTATTCTGTTATTCTTTTTTAAAAAATGTATTATTTTCTTCGGGATTTTGGTTACGTATTATGGAAATATATAATAATAAAAATGGTTTTAAGATTACACTAAGGGTTTTAACAGTTCTTTTAATATTATTGAGTGTAAATAACATTTCCGTAAACCAAACCAATTCACTTCCTCTTGGTGACTTACGAGCATGCGCAACTGTCAGCCATTAGTTGGACAGATAGAAGATTAAACCCTCTTTTTTCAAATAGTACTCACATTAATCATCTCATTCAATTTTAAAAGATATTTGAAATTTTGACGGGACATATTTTCTATCGTATATATTGTGAGAATAAGATATAATCCAAAAAATAAAATTTCAGAAATGTGCTCTAATAAATTCGTTCACAAAATGACATGAAACTTAACCCATCTCTAAAAAATAAAAATTCTCAATAAAGAAAAATTATTTCTTTTGTATCTTGTGCATTGTTAAAGTATAGGAATGCACAAAATCTCTCTATGGACAACTCTTGCGGTCATAAAACGCATTCTTCTTTTTCATAAAAAGTCTGATAAATAGCATTAGCGCTCCTCTTAAATTGCTTTATTGGGTTGGAATCGCTTGATGGTAACAAGATAGCCTTATTAGTAAGCCATTAGTCGTTTGACTTTTATGTATCCTATTAGGCTTCCTTCTAGTGAAATAGAAAATAGGAAATTTTCTTTTTGAAGGTAATTAATCTCCCTTCTACTATCGAATGACTCGTATTCAAAGACTCTTCGTTTAATTGGATAAAGGGTTTCAAGTATAATGTTCAGTTAATTTGACATGAACGAGTCATTGACATCTGCAACTAATACAAAATATTCCAACGAAAAAAATACAAATTTAAGTTCAAATATAAATTCATTCACAAAAAATAGATGTTTTTGTTGTTCTTTGTCGTTAGAAATTTTTTTTCCTATGCAAAATACCTTATCAACTTGGACAAATATCAGATAACAAAATTTTTTTTTCTCGATAGGATTGATAAAATTTTATTCACCGAAATGACACAATTTCCATATTTTAACTTTACTAAATTGCTTGAAATGTTATAAAAATTATTTTAAATTTCTTGAATTTATTGAGAAGGATTTAAATTAAGCAGTAGAACAAGAATACATTCATTTTGATTTGTGTATGAATGTTATTATCGGACAATACCATTTCCAAATGTCACCTATTAACATTATCTAAACATTGGTGTTTAGGGTTGGCGCGATGGATTTTCGAAAGGACAGTTCGAGACCCATAAGCGAAGCCGAGTCGAGAGTTTCCGCCTCTATGCTGGTGATGGGTTCGAAAATTTATAAGTTGTTTCTTTGTGGACGGTAAGGGGTGGAAAAGTTCTTCAGATGCCATTCTTACAAATATTTGTTAGCACAATGACGTTGAATTGAAGCAAACTGCCACTAAATAATGCCGATGCTGGTATGGATCTGCCTGTGGCAAATGACTTCAGCTCAAAGAAGCAGTATTTTTAAAATGAAAACAACGTATTAAAACTTTGTTTACTTTTAACTATTAGTATTAGGCTACTTTTAAAGTACAAAAATACAGTATTTTTATAGAGTAAAAAAGTAAAGCTTTAAAAAAAAAAAAAAAAATACGAATTATTTTTAAAAAATAATACCAACATCTTATTCCGCAAGTAGATTGCTTTATATTATCTGCCATGCTTTATATGATCTGTCATCATCAAAAGTAGACAGACGGCCTTGGCCTACCATGGGGCTGTTGCTCCAATGACGAAGAACAAGAAGATTGCTTTATGCCAAATATGCAAATGATTCAATTTCCATGGCTTAATATGTGTTAACTTCGATACGGCCGTTGTGTTGCAAGGTCAGTGGTGTGGTGTAAGGGATTTAAAAAAATATATATATTTTACTTTTTTCTTTTTAAAGTAACCCCATTGAAGTTACATATAATTTCTACATAAAGTTATCCATTCGTTAAGGAGAGTTAGAGCAGGTTAATACACATCATTGGTGCTACAGCCTTTGAAGGGTCCTGACCTCCTTTAAGACTTCCATACGACTAGTTGCTCTTTGTTTCCACTTAGTAATACAGAGTGCCCTGAAGTTCTCTTCAACTTGATTCTCCATCTAATTCTTGGTCTTCTTCTGGGTCCCTATCCGCTCAGGTTTTCCTTAACGAGTCTTCTTGTTGTCCTGTTTAACTCCATTCTCTTTAAATGACCTATCATTGAATTCTCATTCTTCTCGGCCTATCGGCTAAGATCAAAGTATAGGCTGAGATTGTACTGAGAAAAGAAAAACAATCTTACATAATGCGTATTATAGTGAAAGCTTCTACAAACAAATGAATCTAACAATTTTGATAAAAATGCTGAAAAATTAAATAAAATATGATGAATTTGATGATTTGATGCTGACTGAAAATTGGAAACTTTCACCAGTTAGTCACAAAGAAAAAATAATTTTGAATTTAAAATCGCTTTTTTTACTAATTTAATTTTTATAATCCAATTTTCTATTCCCAAATAGTAGTCAAGATAATAAATACCGATGCAGAATAGCAAACAAGCTGGGAAGTCCGTATCAATTTTTGTATTGTCTTTGATGGCACGAATTATGAGACAACAAGGGCTCACAGAATCCAAAATATTGGGATGGCAAGAAAGTAATTTCGGCTTTCACCATTTAAGTACATAATGGTAAATATCGAACGTATTTTATTGCCAGTCTAATAAACGATGTAACAATTAATAGACAATTTTCCCGAATGATAAATGGAGTATACGTTTAAATAATTATTCTATAGAACAAAAAGTGGAGACACATTTGAAATTTCTTCATCGAAAAGATGTTTTTGAAAAATATGGGTGAATGGGAGTTGTACTTAGTACTGCTGTTAATGATTAGAGAAGGAAACTCTAAATAATATATATCAAATTCAAGTCTGGAGAGATATCTACATAGTAAGATAACTGAAGCTCTGAAAGTTGCCAGAAAAACATTTAAAGTGCACATTTTTTATTCCAAAATGGGACATTTCATAACAAAATTTTTCAGAATTTTTCAAATTTTTCTGCCAGAAAAACATTTAAGGTGCACATTTTTTATTCCAAAATGGGACATTTCATAACAAAATTTTTCAGTGGTTACGATAATAAAGGAAAATAAGGTTGACATTTTTTAATACACATATTTATTAATCAGTTGAAAAAGAATAAATTTTGATTAAAAATTAATTTTAATACATCTTTTCACAACTAGATTCAAGACACATTTGATCAGTCACAGTTGAGTAGTATGTGTGTAGCAATACAACAACAGTTATATAGCTACACCATATATATAGCTACACCATAACATTTATTTCGCATGTGTTGTAGGATTTGATAGTATTAGTTTCAGAAATGGACAACTAAATTCATGCATTCGCATAATCCATCCTTTTCTACTATTGACCAAAAGATGACAATTTTAGTGAGCTTTTTGCGAACCTGATTTACTAATTTAAGAACCAATGGACAAAAAATATTTTCAAACTAGGAAGCAGATGATTTATAATATTAAATTTATAATTACGTAGCATTCTATGTGTAAATATAATTATGTAAGTTTTTATTTTAAATTTACATTTTCAAAATAAACATATGATAGTTTTCGTTTACATCCGTTATTTTTATCAAAAACTATTTGTAAAATATTTTAATATACAGTTAGAATTTCATAGCTTTTCAAGTGATTTTGCTATATTTAATCACAAGTTTATTTTTTCAGAATGATCATCTAGTTTTATTAATAAAAATATACTTTTTTTCAGAATCTCAAATTTTTCCCTTTGTTTAACATTACTAAAAAAAATTTGTAGGCAACATTACTTCTCTCCAGATAAATTCTACTTGCTTTAGAACATTTTTCTTATTTATCATACTATTATTTAAAATGGAGGAAAACTGAAGGCAAATTTTTAAAAGCTCAAAACTTTCGAACTGTTTAGCTTCTTAATAAAAAACAAAACTAAAAAAATTCTAAAAGAAATAAATAAAAAAAACATCTTACTTTTTAAAAATAAAAATGTATATTTTTTCAGTTACAATAGTAAAAATTATCAAATGAGAAGTCATGGTTCTTCATAAATAATTATAAATTCCTTAAAAATGTTCGTGGAGCGTGCATTCTATCGGTAAAAAATGAATCTTTTGAAATTTCCTTTCGGTAATTTTTCTGATTAGTTAATTACAAATCCATCTTCTAAGCGATTATTTGGGGGATTTTAAAAGATATCTTTTATTTAAACAAGATATTTTAATGTAAGCCTTACTTCCATGCCATAAACAGCAAATATCATTTTATTGATTTTTCTTTGAAAAATAAATGAATGCATTTATAAAAATAAATGTCTGCGAATGCGTTCCAGCAATTTTTCCATCAAGCATTCAAACATACTTTCAGCTATTTTTATATGAGTTTGAAAGAAATTGAAAGAGATATGTCGTTTTTTACAAATTTTATAAAAACTACTTTCTCAAAAGATATGTAAAACTTTTTACAGGCTAATAATAATATACAATGTATAAAAAAATAATATAAAATTATGTACATACGTCATTACGTACGTACATTTATATTATTTTAATATACAATGTATATTAAAATAATATAAATAAATATGAATCGATTAATAAAAATTTATAGACTATTATGAATTTCAATGTAAATGAACAAAGAAATAAAATGTATAGGTATACAGATAATTAAAGCAGTATTTTGCATGATGATTACATAACTGTTTTCACTTATAATGACTATTGATTTGAAAACCAATAATCATGATGTATAGAAGGCTAAAATACACCAAGTGCATTAGCGTACATAATTATCATATAAGGATTTTTATTTTATTTAACTGAATTACGTTTAAAGTTTCCACCTTTTTCTTTACAATAATTTTTCAAAAATATATTTGTTGATGACCACAATATTAATTTACGTATTTTTTCAGCTGTGCGTGATCATTATCGCAGCAATTTTCCATTAAATCTTCTGAATTTAAAACATCTTCAGATAATTTTAAAGATAGTGATTTTATAATTGAGTTTTTAAATACTCTTCACACTCTTAAACACGTTTTTTAATCGCTGTATAATTATGAGCAATTAGATTTACTACATTTAATGTTGGGCAAAGCAACTGACCTGATATATATTTTTAAAATTGCAAAAGTTGTAAACTTTAATAAAGAAAAAGTTTCTTTTAGCCAATTTAAAAATACATATTTTTCATCTGTTTCAAAAGTGAAAGGGAATTTAAATTTATCATTTAATCTATTGCCGTATTAGGGTATTTAACATTCATAATTTCCCACCTAATAGTAACAAGGCGAATGAATAAGGAAGTGTCGGTCATAGTGTGGTAATTCATATTTACCACCTACTTCGATGAAGTCCCCTTTAGTAAAATAGTTAAAAATTTGTAAAGCTTTTTTTGTAACATTTTTCTTTTCGATGCTGGTTGAATTAAGATTTTTAAAAGAAAATTTACATCCATATTTTGTTAAATTATTCATCTCATGTTCTTACCATTACAGATATTGCAAAATTTTGAAAAATACTTAAACATTTTCTACTTTTTCATTAATCACACTATTATTTTGAATGCTTTTAAGTCGGTAAACAGTATTTTTTAAATAAAGCAATTATCAAATGTGTATAAATATGTTGAACCTGGGAGAATTCAGACAATGACCTTCGGTGTATGAAATTATTATCAGTAATTACAAACAAATGAAAGCCAATTTTTTCAAGATACAAAAGGGAAGAAAGAAAAAAGAAAATGTGGAGGAAGAAAGAATGTGAACCAACAAAATTTTTTTGTTGTTCACTAGCCACACAGGTGCAACATCTTTACGAGATGATGTGACACTCGATATTATGAAAGCATGGGCAGATGTATCGAATTGCTCTCTGTTGTGTGAAGTACCCATAATGAAATCAACTTTATAGTCCATGAATGGTTTAATATGAATTTCACCAATTAATCAGATGATATTTTGATCTCGATCATTTAAGTGACTAAATATTGTCTTACATAATTTAAAAAGATTTTTCAGTTAGTTCTACTTGTGATATAACATTCAAATGAGAGCAAATATTCTGCATTGTTGTTGAATGAGGCAAATTAAGATTTTCTGTTTTTCGTATTAGGATATAATCCATGTACAAAATATATTTCTGACAAATAATCAAATTTTTTGATAGAATTTAAAAATAACTGTTCATAAATAAATTGAAGAAAATTATCATCATCTATTGGAGATATAAGGCTTTTTAAGATATCTATTATTGTAATTGATTTTTTTTTTAATTTTTGAGAAAAACTCACTCACTTATTGCACAATATCTCTTAATAATTTGTATTATTACATTTTAAGGGAAAGCAATATGGTCCAATTTTATATTTTTGGCAAATAAATAATAAATAAATGAATAAGTTCCAAGTCTTTATTTAAATGTATAGCACGCATAATTTCTTAAACAGGTGAAATGTTTTAATGAACAAAAACAATACACACATCTTTTTCTGTATTATTCAAAGGACTTGTTATACTGACATAATGCGGTTACAGATTAAATCAGTTGTTTATTGAATTATGTGACAGCAGTGGTCTTCAAACTGTGTTCCACGTATCCCCGGGGTTCCGCAAAGTGACCTAAAGGGTTCTATAAACATACATAAAATATTCACCAAAATGATAAAAAAAATAAAAAATAATAAAAACAAAGCATTCTGAATTGACCAAACGAGCCCCCGGCGTCTGTGGCTATGCACTGCCTGCTACATTGATGCGTCACTGGGAGGGAGTGGAAGTATACGTCCTCAGTTCAATCGGAGAAATTTGATCGCAGTTCTCGTTGTCGTGGTTGTGCTATGGAAACACAATCAGTAATTGGCTCTGGATCACTGGATTGGCACTGCAGTCAATCTATTTGGCGGCAGGTTATAATATGGCAATGACGACGCTTCTCTTCAAACAGCTTTGAGCGCAAAGCTGCACCAGTGCAAACTGTCATTTATGTTCGTGTTTGTTCAACGGCTACCTTTCAATGTTATTATTTACTTTTTCAATAGTCTTGTGGCATCGACAACTGGTCCCTAATAGTACCGATTTTAAACTTAATTTAAATTCTTTTTTTTTTTTAATTTTTGCTTTTATTTTGTATTTTACTTTTATTTATTTTTAGCATTTGTAACTTTTTTTTTTTTTTTTTTTTTGTACCAACTTTTAAATTTTTGAAACTTTATCTTGTAATTTTTTATACTAACAATTAAGCAGCCAATTAAAATTAAAATCATATCTATGAATTAAGATGAGGAGGTTAAGGGGTATTTCCCCCCATTGGTACTCCGTAATCGGTATGCCAGTTGCCAGTTCGACAACCGGTTATAAATGAATGCGAGTATTTGTGCCTGCCTTGAATAGGGACCGTTTCAACATGCTTACCGTAATTAAAAGTGTTTGTGTATTGTATTTTTATATTTTGACTGTTATTTGTTCTATAAGTCTGTGTTAATTATTTTTTCTTGTTATAAAAATGTTTGTCATTCTTGCCTTTTGTCATTCTTTCTAATTTAAAATAATAAAATTTATTTAATTTTAACAAATCCATTACAGATGAATATTTTCTTAAAAACTGGAAAATTAAAAGGAAATGACAACAATACAGCCACAGTTAAAACGATAAATGATTTATTATTGGGAATAGGATCAAGTGGTTGAACTAATCAATATATTCTGTTTTAAAAAGGAGATACGAACGAGAAGATCTTGATTTTTGGTTAAAAATTTACACAGAATGTCCTCTAATTTCTGGAAAAGCTATAAAAGCCTTAATGACTTCCGTTACAATATATTTACGCGAAAAGTGATTTTCAACATATGTCGGAACAAAAACCAAATACAGAAGTAAATTGGATGCTGGACATGAAATAGGTTTACAAATAACGACAATAAAAACCGACTTTAGTGCAAAACAAAGCAAGGTCATCCTAGTCATTAAAATTGAAATTTTTATTTGTACATATTAATTTTATTTTGCAATTCTTTTTTAATTTTTATAATAAAATAATTTTAAAACTTCTTTATATGTACTACCTAGATTGTGAATATTCTATCGGTTCCACGAAATCATTTTATACTCATTAGAGGTCCTTAAATGGACAAAGTCTGAAGACCACTATGCTACAGTAATACTGGATGATTTGATGTGAGAGATGTAACACATTAAATATTTCACAAAATAAATTTTTATTCAAGAACGCAATATTAATGTCTAAGAAAAACTAACCCTAATGGGGTTTTCTTTTAAATTTTTAACTCTCACGTATTTTCGAAAGGAGCGATTTGTGTATAAGTACTGCTGAACAGCAGCACCTACTGTGTTTTCTCGATTTTGTCAATATCATTGAATATAATGTGTCTTTTTACCCTTAACTATTTCTTTATACTGTATAACTATTTTTATATACTTTTTACCCTTAACTATTTTTTATATACTATTTCTTTATACTATATAATATAATCCTTAAATTTTAACGTCAGTAGCCATTGATTCGACGCTGTACACAAGGCAGAGATAGCACTTTCGTTCACACAGTGTTGACCCTGTAGTGCAAGTTAGTGTTTCTTTTTGACTCAGAGAGTGTTGTTCTTGACAAATTCTTTCCAATCATAAATCTTTTTAAAAAGTATTTCAGTACAGAAATAGTTCAGTCAACACAAATTAGGGATCAGTTGTTAGAAATATGCTTTAAAAAATTGAGATAAAGAGAAAAGGAGTTGAATTTTCTTGAAGACAAAGGTTTTTAATAAGAACATGAAGTAAACACAAATGATGGATTAGTTGTTAGAAATAAGGCTTATAAAAATGAGATTATTAGAAACTAGGGTGAATTTTCTTGAAGTGAACACAAATAATGAATTAGTTGTCAAAAATAGGGCTTATAAAATGAGATAAATTGGAAATAGGCTGAATTTTCTTGAAGGAAAAAAAATTTATTTGGAATTTGAAACATGAAGAAACTGTACAAACTATTTCAATAATCACTTTTATGAGCCGATTATAATCGCTATTATTTTAAGACAAATTGCAGAATATTTTTATGGGGCTTTAAATAGCCCTATTATGGAGAATAGATATTGTGTTCTCTTCATTTTGAGTTCATTTACTTTTTATTTATAACATCAACCTCCAAATATTAAACATAAAAAAAGGAAGGTTTTTAGGTTTCCTATTCTTGGTATTTTTTAATGAGTTACACTTGCAAGATATGAAAGGTGAATATATATTTTTGCAACTCATTATAAATACTTTACATTTCAGTTTGAAGAAGCACTTTATTTTTAAAAAATGAGTACATGAAATGAAAGTATTATTCTTTTATTAGTAGGTTTACAAGGCAAAGGTTCAATATTCATTATATTATACATGCCAACGAATATAACTTTCTTAAAAACTGACTATACATATATATATTTTGATTATCTGTACGAAGATTTCATTAAAAATTCATTGGAAAATTTAGACTCGAATTCCATTAGGATAACCTTGTATATGAAATAAATATTAAGTCCATTATTTTGATCAAATTAAAAGCAGTAATATTTCATTATTTGTGAATTTTAAAAACTCTAATTATTTATTTGAACGCCAACATATTAAATAAATCTTTGCCATAATAAATTTTAAAAAAATATTGGAGGAATGAAACCGAAATTGAAAAGAAAATGCGATAATATTTTCATATACAACGTATATCACATAAAAATTTGGAAATCTGCTTGTGTATTTTTTTTTACAAATTCACAGTTTTCAAACTGGAGCTTTCAAATTTGTCACTTACGACATTGGCTTATGTAAGACTGTAGGCTACTTTAAAACTTGGATCCATCTTTGAATTTTCTAATCATAAAATTTTTTCCTTTTTTATCCTTATTGTATCACTTCTTTGCAAACGAGGCCTGAAAATACTGGGTAATTACGTTAACATATAAATATACATATATATCCTTACTTTTAATTTATTCTTGTTTCATATTTTTTTTTTTTTTTTTTTTTTTTTTTTTTTTTTATTTTTTTTTTTTTTTTTTATAATCTGAATAATTAGTAATTTTTGTCATCAGGTAATCATCTTATTTGGTTTGAAATTGCTTTGTTTTAATCAAAATTTTATGTAACATTTAATTACATATTTTCAGACCTATTTCTAAAATTAAAATTGACATTCTATGTTTAAGATGCATTGTTTGTTAAGATTCTTTGATTAAGGTTTATATTAAAACTTTATTTTTTATTTATTTATTATTATTTAAAAAACTCAAATGATTTTTGATATCTCTTCGCGAACTTAATTTTACTTCTATAACATCAATTTTTCAGATAATTTTTAATGTAAAATGTTAACAAATTTTGAATCAATGTTTAAAATACCTTCGAAAAATTATTATTATTATTATTATTTTACATTCCCTCTTCATCTTAAATGCTTAAGATATTCCCGTACAAAAGAAAGTCTCAATAATCGAGCAATGGGCTCGATTATTGAGACTTTCTTTTGAAATCCACCTTCTGGGATTTTCTTGCGAAAATCCGTTCCTCTGAGAATTTCCTTATGAGTGCTTATACTCTGAAATTTCTCTCATTTTCCCCTAAATGGCTTCCGTGTCTGGCTTCGGAAAATTTCTTTTTAGACTTGATGTATTTGTAGTTTCCTCCCCTTGGCCAGTTTCCCACAAATCTGGGAGTGGGAAATCATTCCGCTGATTGAAGTGGCAGGAGTTGTCGATACAAGATCATTGCAACAGCTGTCACATGTCTAAATTTGCACTTGAAATGAATGCCAACGGAGTGCTCTGATCTACATGTATACACAAAAATTATTCGATATGTTTACTGAATAAGAAATTTTAATTTCCTGCACACGCACACACACACACAAAATATGTACAGGTGGGACAAAAAAAGAAAAAAAAATGGGACATGCTTAATAACTTTTGTAATTAGGATTAGATCTTCGCATAAGTGGTATTGTTAGAAAGGGCTCGAAGAGAAGAAACTTAAATAAAATTAATTAATAGGGTTAATTAACCACTAACTCGAAATTTTTCTGTTACCGAAACCAAGATTTTTAGCGCCATCGCTTCAGCAAGATACTATATAATAATTGTTTTGCAGAGATTTAATTAAAATTTTGGAGATATAATGGTTCAAAAGTTGACTTTCCTAATGTTAAATGAAACTTTCGCATAATGAACTGTATTGAACTATATATAATTTTTTTAATTTTAGCAATATTTTTAAAAGCATTAAACATTAAATACCTTTATGAAAAAAAAATGAATCATAGTATACTAAAATTTTTATGCAGTTGGTCTTTAAGATATACATTTTTTTTCAAATTATCATGAAAAGTTTGTGATAGATTAAAAAAATGTCGTTAAGGGACTTGATTCCAAATAAAAAAAAAATGCATATTATAGATCTGTTTTTGCTCAAACGGGATAACGCTGATGTCACGTGTGGGCGGTCGGAAAGCGGACACTTCAAAAGAAATAATTTAATTCATTTCAGTTTTCAATCTTCTTAATTGAATTTTTATGCTTTTAACTAGATTTTCTTATTTTAAAAATATTCATTTATATATTTTTTTAAAAAATGCAGTTCTATATTTTTCTAAACGAACATTATCATAATTTGATTTCATAAAATATTAATAACCTAAACTTAAAAAGAACACAAATAATTTTTAATGTGTATATTTTTTAATTTTATGCTTAAAATAATTACTCATTTGCTTTACTAAAGCTATTGGAATAATTTTTTTCTCTTTATATCAGAATTGTGTTGGTCTCTGATTTAATAAAAATTGGTTATACTTGTATTAGAAAATGATTAGAAATTGTTCAGTTATATTTAAAAAAATATTAAAATGATCTTTAAAACTATTCAGCTATTTCGCGGTTATAAGTAGCATAATTTATTTTTTATAATATGCGTAGAATTGATTTTTTGACATAGAATACACACTATTTTCGTTCGTTTTTCCAATAATATTCGTATTTATTTCTGTATATTATCCTTATTTAGATAGGATCTGGCATTGCCAGCTAAAATAAACTTTGTAAGGCATTTTATTTGTTAAGTTGTGATGAAAAGAAACAAAGGATTATTTCAGGATATAATTCCGAAAAATTAAAATACGCCAACATATAATATACAAATTTTACAAAGTGGCATTTTTTTTCACAGTACATCAGCTGCCATTTTATCCCACTTAAGCATACACGAGCAACCCATCCACGGAAAATAATCGGAGGAGAAGGCTTTTAGATTAAACTAAACTAACACGTTGCAAATTAGAAAATTCGTAAAACTCCCACTTAGTAAATTGACTATCGTTGTGAGATGCATATACACGTGGTCACAGTCGCTATCGAATCTCTATGTTTCTAAAAAGCACTTATTGCAAGCTTCGACAGCTTCGAAACTCTTTAACATGGATTGATTCTAAAAAGGATTTTAATGGATTGATTCTAAAAAGGAATTTAATGAATTGATTCTAAAAAGGATTTTAATGGATTGATTCTAAAAAGGATTTTAATGAATTGATTCTAAAAAGGATTTGAATGGATTGATTCTAAAAAGGATTTGAATGGATTGATTCTAAAAAGGATTTTAATGGATTGGTTTTAAAAAGGATTTTAATGGATTGATTCTAAAAAGGATTTTAATGGATTGATTCTAAAAAGGATTTTAATGAATTGATTCTAAAAAGGATTTTAATGGATTGATTCTAAAAAGGATTTGAATGGATTGATTTTAAAAAGTATTTGAATGGATCGATTCTAAAAAGCATTTGAATGGATTGATTCTAAAAAGGATTTGAATGGATTGATTCTAAAAAGGATTTGAATGGATTGATTCTAAAAAGGATTTGAATGGATTGATTCTAAAAAGGATTTTAATTAATTGATTCTAAAAAGTGCTTTGCCCATTCTTTTTCTTTATTCTTTTGTATGTGTATATACTCACTCTTATGTTGAAATTCCGCATGCAATGTTCTAAATTGTCTGACTATGCGATAAGAGCATCCAAGAAGAATCAGGATTCAATTTATTTAAGGCGTGCGTTACAACCACAGCTTTCATGAGCAAGAGTCCAATCGCTAATGTGATAAGTTACGTAAGCGTCTTGTTTAAACATTTCATTATCGCCATAAGAATGTATTATATAATAATTAAATTACAAACCATTTTTAGAATTTTTTTTTTTTTGAAATTTGATTACGCAGAGCTTTAGAACAAGAGGGGGGGGAGAACTTCTTAATGATAAATTTTAAGTTTGGAATACCTATAAACATTTACTTTTTTATTGTTTTATATGTATGGCTTATGTAATTGGTATGCTTATGTATATTTGATTTCAATCGAATGTGAAACATTCTTATAAAAAATAACCAAATACACCATTTTTTAATGTAATAGGATTTGAGATCTTAATTTTGAGTGATGTTATAAAATATTACAACATACATCTTCAAATTTTAATCTGCATTTTGAAGGATTAAAATTCTTTTTATTTCTAATTCAAAAGAAATCAGTCCCAAAATTGAATGCTATTACGCATTTCGTTAATACTCTAAATTTACTTTTTTTTAAAAATTTTTATTTATTTATTTATTTTTTTTAGCAATTGGCTTTCATTTAAGAAATTATATAGCAATTCAATTTAAGATTTTGCAATAAAAAAAAGTAAAATAAATCAACAAGTAAAATAATAAAATTTAGTTATAAACCATGAAATGTATGGTTATTATTATTATTTAAAAATACAAGTTTTTTTTATTTTTTTATCGTTATTAAATAGCTTAAGAAGCATCATCGAAAGAAATCTCTAGAAATTCGAAATAAAATATTACGTTTAGTAAAACTCAAAGTTCTAATCTATGTTAATGTTTTACAAAATTTTAAAATCCAATTTTTAAAATTTTTTATAAATCATTAAAGAAAATCATTTATCTAGCTAATCCTAAATTCCTTTTTATCCTTGTATATTTTTATCATCATACCATTTACCGCCTGAAATTATGAAAAATATTTGCAATGGATGCCAATAATTTTAATTCAAATTAATAAATACACTTCAATAAACGTTAAAAAGAAATTATTTTATTTTTCAAAAGGATTTAGTTGAAAGCTTTTAGCTTTGAAAAAGAAAATGTCTTTTCCTATTTAATTAGTGTTCATATAATTAAAATATCGTTTGCCATTTGACGACAAAAAATGTTCGATTTTATTATAAATTAGAATATTCACCGTAAAAAAAAAAAATGCTTCAATGAATTCAATTTATTTAATTAGATATCGTTTGCAAGAAAAATAAATAATTTTCCGAAAAAGTAAATTATTCTTTCCAGGAAGAAGTAAGTTAAAAACTTTGATTTTTATTAAATAAAGACTTCAATAAAAGGCGATGCAGAGTATCTATTAGTACTTTTTGTGTTTTTCATTGCTCTATGAAACTTAAAATCAGTTTCCAATCAAAATACCAGTTTAATGAACCAATTTTGGTCTCTGATGCCATCACAGTTTGGAATAAATATGCCTAGAACTCTAAAGAGTTCACTTCTTGACTCTTTTTTTTTTTTAAATCTAATAATGATTCTTTCCGTCTTGTGGATTTATCGTATTTATCTCTATCAGGAATAATAGCATGCTTTCAAACATATTGTGCTTCGAAAAAGCTTCCGCTACATCAGAAGCTTATCGCGTTAATTAGCAAGTCTCTCTTCAACTATAGAATTCAAAACTTATTCTGTGCTAAAGTAAAATTAAATTTTACTTTTTACAATAAAAAAAAATATTTCACGGTTGTTGTTTTTTTTATGTTAAAAGTATTGAATTGAATTACTTAATATTAATTTCAAAAATTAAATATGTATAGTTAAAATGTATAATATTTCAATGTCTATTTGCATACATGGCCTGGAATTATGCAGGTTACATTAAAATAATTATAAAAATATGCTTTTAGCACACTGTTGATTAAACATTTCAAAACTACAAAATTCGAATTTAGAAAAGTTTGAAAAGAAAACATATTACAATATCTAACTTAACTGGATTTTTTAATCTCATACAACCACAAAATGTAAAATTTGGGAAAAAAAAAAAAAAAACCCGTTTATTTTAGAATGAATAAGAAAAAATCAGAAATACAAAAAAAAAAAAAAAAAAAAAAAAAAAAGAATATGACACTACTATTATATAAACATTAAATAAATAAAATTTAGATTGAAACTGAAATGTAAAAAAATAAATAAAGTTAAAAATAAAACAAAGGGGAATAAATACAATAAAATTTTAAATAAAAAATGCTAACATCATAACAAACAATATACTGTAGAAGAAAAAGAAAATAACAATAAATAAACAATATAATATAGAAAAAAAATGCATTAGTATTGCAAAAAGAACAGTCTATTTATTAAATAATCGAATAAAATATTTGTAGAATTTTTTTATGAGAAAATAATTAAAAAATATGGATTTATTATTAAAGTAATGAGTTAATAAAATTTCAGAATTACTTGCGAATTAATTTCAAATCTTAATAAATCCTTTAAAAATGGCGCCAATTAATAGTTATTTTTCATTTTAATACAATTAAATCTTTATTAATTCCACTTAACACAAATTTCGTATGAAAATTATCTTATTAAAGGAATTAAAATGCTAAATAATTAAACTTTTTTAGAATTTCTTTCTAAAAGACTAAAAAAATCTTTTGATCAAAATTCTAATAATTTTTTATTTTAAACACATTTTTATTAAACCGCTATCATATAAAAAAAAAAATTCTTTCACTTTCATCAATAAGAAATAAATAACCGTTACAAAAGGAAAGCCTTTTTTTGCTCTCGACAACTCCTATTTGTCGGAGTACACGAATTTAAATAACCAATACTTAAAGCTCATTAGTTAATTTAGTAAAGTTGAAAAACAAGTAGCAATCGTCATTGTTAGCGATTTGATGCCAATGACTTAAAATTTAAGAAGCCCACTGAAAAAAAAGGACGCAATTTTATAGGGCTTGCTAAAAAATATTTTAATCATTCATATCTCATAAAAGGTGTCATTAAAGATTTTATTGAATCTAAATGATTTAATTGCAATAAAATAATAAAGGTGTAAAATTATTACTATTTAAATGAACAATTTGAATTAATTTTATTGTTTACAAACGTGTTTTAATGAAATCAAGAAAAATGTTTCTTGTTTTTTTCTCAGTAATCATAATGAGAAGACAGCAACATAATATTCTGTTAATGAATGAAATGAATTGTAATTTTATTGACAGCGCCTTTTCCGTAACTTTAAAGTTACTGGAATTATGATACAAAAATTGGTGGACATATTATTCACGAGGCACTGATTCGATTGCATTAAAAATCTCAGTTTCTGTAATGGAAGAATTTCCAGTTAGCAGTTAATTAACCCTATTAATCAATTTAATCAATCAATTGAATTGCACCATAAGTTAGTTCGAGCCGATTCAAGCGACACTTTTTATGTGAAGATCTAAGGATAGTTACATATGTCCCAATTCAAAATTACAGTTGTAAAAAGGTGGATTGTTGTAATTTGGCAAGTTGTAAAAAGGTGGATTGAAACGGGCATCGTTATAGCTTTAATTACAATCAAAATAACTTTAATCATTATTAATTAGAAATTTAAATTACATTATATCAAAAGACACTTTTTATGTGAAGATCTAAGGATAGTTACATATGTCCCAATTCAAAATTACAGTTGTAAAAAGGTGGATTGTTGTAATTTGGCAAGTTGTAAAGAGGTGGATTGAAACGGGCATCGTTATAGCTTTAATTACAATCAAAATAACTTTAATCATTATTAATTAGAAATTTAAATTACATTATATCAAAAGACACTTTTTATGTGAAGATCTAAGGATAGTTACATATGTCCCAATTCAAAATTACAGTTGTAAAAGGTGGATTGTTGTAATTTGGCAAGTTGTAAAAGGTGGATTGAAACGGGCATCGTTATAGCTTTAATTACAATCAAAATAACTTTAATCATTATTAATTAGAAATTTAAATTACATTATATCAAAAGACACTTTTTATGTGAAGATCTAAGGATAGTTACATATGTCCCAATTCAAAATTACAGTTGTAAAAGGTGGATTGTTGTAATTTGGCAAGTTGTAAAGAGGTGGATTGAAACGGGCATCGTTATAGCTTTAATTACAATCAAAATAACTTTAATCATTATTAATTAGAAATTTAAATTACATTATATCAAAAGAAAAATGAAAAAAATTCCTCAATATATATGAAACTTTTTTCCTACAAAACACGTATATCTGGCCAGCACCCCTAACAAGCAATTGATTCGTCCGTTTCCGCTTTTAAAACAGATGTTTACCTTTCCACATTATCGGTAGTCGAACAACATATAATCTAATCTACAGGAAGCAAAATTGGTGAGCTTTAAAATTAACTGATAATTTAAATTAACGTTAACGATTAATGCCCATGTCTAATAATTTTTTTTTGTGTGCAGGAAACTAAAATTTCTTATTCAGTAAACATGCCTAATAATTTTGTGTGTGTGTGTGTGCAGGAAATTAAACATTTTCATTCAGCAAAAATGAATAATAATTTTTTTTTTTTTTTTTTTTTGTCAAACAGAAATTAAAATTTCTTATTCAGAAAACATGTCAAATGGTTTTTTTTTTTAATCATTATTATGAGGTCCAATAACGTGCAACGAAATAAAACGAAAAACCTCTTAAACTTTCCTTTCAGCTGCTACTATAATCCAAAAGCAGCAAAGAACTATTTTTCGTGTCACAATCAATTTTACAATTCACCACAATGGAGCATAGCACTAAAATTGGCATAATTTCGGTAAAAACTTTTTAATTTTATTTACATGCCTTGCTATTGTTATTAATATTGGATTACGAGCTTTCACATTCCTCGAAACTTTGTATAATTGGGGAGAGAGCAGTTATTGCGAAACACTTGGCCACCAACAAACGTAAGAAATCATTCGATGCAGCAGTTTCCAATGGTAAAGTAACAAGTTTTGTTTAAATTTCGAATTATTCTGAAGATGAAAAATTGTTGACTGAAACGAATAAAACATTTGCATTTCATACCATAATTCACATTCTAAGTTTTTGTAGTATGGATTGTAGTACTAAATTATTGAACACGTTTCAATGCTAAATTTTCTTGCACCAGAAGAAAATACTTTGAATCAATTAAAAATATTCATTGAATAGAAAAGTACTCATTTAAATAATAATTAAGAGGCATGTAAGCGTAATTACAATATATTATATAATGCTACAGATGTTTTTAATATGATCACATTATAATGTATTCTGTATTATTATTGCAATGAATAAAATATTTCTTTTATTTAAGATATTTTTTTCCTTCATTTATTTGTGTTCTCCTTTTCATTGGTGACTTTGATATAATTAAAAGGAAGAAAGGACTCATTGTATTCAATATGTATAATATCGAATAAAAATAGGGATTCTACAGTTCGGCAGTACCTATACACGACACTTGTATTCCACATTTCTTTTTCAATATCCATAATATCTTCAAAATCTATAATCGTTTTAAATGTTCTTTTCAATATCTATAACATCGAGTAAAAATAGGAGTTCTGTCGTTCAGCAATGCCTATACATATTTATTTTTTATATCTATAATATCTTCAATACCTATAACCTTTTCAATGATCTGTTTCAATATCTATAATATCGAGTAAAAATACAGGTTCTGAATTTCAGCAGTACCTGTACACGACACTCGAGTTCCACATTTCTATATCTATAATCGTTTTGAATGGGTTTTTTTCCAATATCTATAATCATTTTGAATGTTTTTTTTTCTAATATCTATAATTTTTTCACTGATCAATTTCAATATCTATAATATCTAGTAAAAATAGGGGGTCTGTATTTCAGCAGTACCTGTACACGACACTGAGTTCCACATCTCTTTTTCAATGAAACCAACTATGGATGGATTAGCAGAGTGCTGTGGTGTAGAGTAAGCAAGAATCACGCGAGAGTCAATTTTACTGCACCTAAAACAGGTAAAAATAAAAACTTACAAAACTCAAACTTGGGTTTAAAGTAATTCTTTTCTTCTGAGTCGAGCTCTCTCCAGCAGCCAGATAACAAACAAATGAACGAACAAGCGTCTGCAGCCTACCCAACGACTTTTCCTCATTTTGTGCGCGCGCATCATTCGACTTGAACGAGAATGCAACAACTGGACCTTGCTTCACAAGAGAAACTTTTGTCCAGTATCGTTTTAAAAGAAGTGAGCAATGGCAACTTCTGGGGCCTGGATAGCCGAGTGTCTAGCGCTCGGTGCCACAGGTTTCGGGTTCGAGTCCCGGCGGTGCCATGGATGTTTGTAGTGGTTCGGAATCCACTTTAAGCCGTAAGTCCCGGTCACCTATGACTATAAGCGCGGCACGAAGCGGCAGTCAGACTTCTACCTACGGGTGCTCCATCAGAACAGAAGCTGCACCCCTCCTTTCATGAGGGATACGACAACAATGGCAACTTCTACGAATTTTATCAAAGGAGAAGATATAAGCAGTGGTGATCGTCATTTAAATGGAGAATTAAAATGTTTATTATGAAATTCTAACCAACTAATTCCCGGGCAGTCCAAGCTCATGATGGGCCAACGCCGTCTGTCTATTGACAGATTTCGAGACAGGAGATGATTTCTTTTTACAAGGTAGGGTTGCCTGCCCAACACTCTACAGTCCTTGTTGGACTCTACACTTACAGTCCAACCCGAAGACTGCGGCACCAGTCACTCGGCCATCAGGTCCTTATTATAGAATTCAACATTTCTGAATGTATAAAAATTTTTAGTGTTTGTATTCTTTTAGATACAAATATAATTTCGTTTATGAGTCGATAAACGAATTTTTAAAATTCTGCTACAAAAGGATATTTCATATGCAAAATTATTTTCTTCGTAAAGTTAAAACTTCACAAATAACTGTTAATATTCGCCTTAGAAAATTAATAAAGTAAATATCGTGGTAAAAAATTACATACAAAGTATTATAGAAAATTCCTTTGTTGTTATATTTCATTTTATTTTCTGAAAAATGCAGATATCTAAAATAGTTTTTATTTTTATTTTTTTTTTTAAAAGCAAAATGAGCAGAAATTCAAAAATGTAAATTAATGATGGTGATTAATGATTCTGAATTCACAAGAGTATGAATTGAAGCATAAACTATTTTTAAAATACAAAGAATATCATAACCCCAACATATTCCCAAAGAAATAAAAATGATTTATAGTCTTGTGTTATACACGTTCATTATTTCTATGGAAATTGTTTGTTAAAAATTAATTTCATTTCTGAGTATTCCTAAAAGTGTAATTTATTGTAATGAGGTTGAATATTTACAGATTAGTTGGATGAATATTTCAGATTATCACTTTATTGTTTGCCTCATCCATTATGTGTTATTAAAGCGCTGAAACAACTTTTGAGGGCAAGTAAATAAATCGAATTAACACTATCTTCGCCCAGGGAACATTCATGTGGAATATTAAGGCTAATGATGATTGCTAAATGCTAATGTCGTACTATGAATTTTATACTCAAATAAATAGTAAATTTCTAGAAAATTTATATTTTTTAGATGACACAGTTTTGTATTAATGGCTATCAATCTATTTGTGTATTCTTGGAAAATTTCATCATTTAACTGTATCATAAACAAATGGTAAAATAAATATGCAAATCTAAAACAAAACATTGACAATATTAAGAACACTAATTCAAGAATTTCATTATGAAGATGCTCGCATTAAGGTACACGAACACCTTTAAAACGCGGTTTTCGACCAAAACTTCGATTACACATTTTTGAAAAGCTTGTATTTTAAGCTTTCTAAATATCTTTACAGTTTGTTTCTATCTGTTTTAGAACTAGAGTTGTGTTCGTTTAAACTTCCCTTGAAGACGAATTTTTGAACAGGAAGTACGATTTTCGTAACAGGAAATGATACTTTTAATATATTTACCTTCATTATTTTCTCAATATTGACTGCAAAACTTATTCTAATATAAATAAAAATCATTAAATAATGTTTTTATCACTTAAAAAAGTTAAAATTATTGGTATCACTTGATCTGATAAAGAATCTGGTTACAAGTTGTCTGAAAGTTTGTTTGGTACTTACGTATTAACGATACCTTGGTGACAGTTGCGCCAATAAAGAGCACACGCGCCAACCGCCGCTACAGATTTGACGGTTTTTAAGTGGCGCCAATCTACACTTAAAATTTTTGTTCCAAATAATAAAATATATAAAACACTTCATTTAAAATCAAAACGCTTTCAAAATTCAAAACACTTTATTTAAACACAAAGTAGTCAAAAACACTTTATTTAAACACAAAGTAGTCAAAAACACTTTATTTAAACACAAAGTAGTCGTATAGATTTCAGTGGAAAACAGGTCGATATAGAGTTTAACATGGATTCAAAACAGTCTAATTGGGACATTTTCGTTGTTTTGGTAAAATATTTCGCTCCTGAAAAAATAAAATTGCATCTTGTTCTGTTTCTGGCAAATCCCAAATACGCATTTTCGTAGCACTACAAAATGGCGTCAAAACTCAGCAAATCTGCAGCTGTTAGATTGGCGACACTTAAAAACCGCCAAGGTATCGTTAATACGTAAGTACATTTTGTTTACATATGCTGTTGTATGAAACATATCTACATAGTAATTCACTTTTCCATTTGTTTTGTGATTTCTTTCATCATAAAATAATAAAACATTTTTTGTAAAGAAAAAAAACACATTTTATAAGCTTGAATTGGAATTGGAATAAAATATATTGAATCAAAAGTTGTGAATCAAAACATTGAACTTTTCTATGCTTAAAGTTTGTCAACATTTTTAAAGGATATATGTTGTGAAATGTTATTTCAAACTCTGTGTGTTGTATTAGATTAAGAATTCTAAAATGAAATGTGAGCTACAAGATAATATAATATAGACAATATAATTTTAAAGAAAGATGATGAATTTTAAGGATTTTTTGAAAAGTGTGAAAATGAAGTAAACTCTGCAATTATTTGATATAATGATAACATTAAAATTTTATAAAAGGTATTATAATAGTTGCAAGTTGAAAATCAAGGACATTTTATTTTAAAACATAGAATTTGAGTTATAAATTTGAGTGATTTGAATATTGTCGAAGAAAAATTGATAAAGGGTACTTTTAAATTGGAAGTTATTTAAAGAAAACAAAACAAATAAATAAGTGCTTACATTAATAAATTAGAATTAAAAGCTCAATACCATTTTTATGTATGTACATTTGTTTTTATTTACATTTAAAAGTTGTTTTTAATTATTTCTTATTTGAATTTTTATGCATTTTGTATCCATTCAAAACATCATATACCAATATTTCTGTTCTAAAGGCTTTGAAACTTCATGTAAAAGTTTTCTTTAAATGTATGAAAGGAATAGAACATGGAAATTAACCTAAATTCATAACTTATTTTTATTTTAGCTGTTAAACTAAGAATTTTTGTAATTTTTTTTTAAAAAGTTTGTGTCGACAAACTTTAAGCATACAAAAATGTATAAATAATTAAGATATAAATTTGAAAAAAGTATATTACATACAGAATGATATTCCCAACATAAAAATACTTACAAAGGAAAAAACTATTCATGTTTTATTCATTTATTTATTTTTGAATTATCAAGTTTTGCAACAATATCACATTTTTGCAATGTTTACCCATATTTTAAAGAATAGATTGTATAAAAAATAGTTAAAGTTGATATTTGTATGTGAAATTGAAAGGTTTTGAATATATTTAATCAAAACACTCGCAAAAAGGCTAAATATTTTAAATCCAGGATATTTCATATTAAAAAGACTTTGCCAATAGGAAGAAGTTGTAAAAAAATTTTTTGTTCAGCAAATTTTAACTTCTTTAAAACAAAGATCAGAAAATATTTAGAGCTTTAAGGAAAAATAAAACTATATTTTTTAATAAATAAGAATATGAACTTGATAAGTCAATGGCATTTTAATGTATTTACAACATTTTTAAAAGTGATATCTCTAATTAAAAGTTGTTTTTAGCTTTTTCTCAGAATGAATTTTTATGCTTTTTGTTTTCATATGAAACACCATAACACAAGTAATTTTGATCCAAATGCTACAAAACTTTGTATATATGTTTTTCATAAATGTTTACAGGGAATAGACCTTGGAAATAATTATAGCTAGATAAATATATATTTTTTTAATTGTTAAACTTGGAATTGCATACAAATTTTGAAAGAATTTTGTGTTGACAACATTTAAACTAGTACAAAATAATAAATAATAAAGATATAAATTTATCAGAGGTCTATTCCCTGTAAAATGTTAGTACAAACAAATACAAGCTTAGAAATTTAAAAAATATTGATTTGATTTTTTGATTTTTTTATCATGTTTTGTAACAGTATCAATTTTTGGCTATTTTTACCCTTATTTGCCTATGAAAATTAAAAAAAAATAATGATGAAATTTTTTTATGTGAAATCATTAGTTTTTAGGTACAATTCAATCCAAAAAATGTGTATAAAGATAAATAATTTCAAAAAAATTTCTTCGAAGGTGTTCGTGTATGGGAATGACGGAATATATGGGAAGTTTAGAATAAAATGTGTACTTGTAAATTTAAAAAAATCAAAGAGATCATTCTTGATTTTAGAGTAAACAGAAATGTCCATTTACTTAATATTAGTATCCTATGTGATTTTGCTGGATATTTGCTTACAATCGTTGACAGTTGCATACATTGAATCGAAGGAGTATATGGGGATGCGAAGCAACAAGGACTATAATCCCCTAATCACTATATAGGAACAGTTCGATTTCCCTATTTATACATCACTAAAAAGGATGCAAGATCTATTTTCCGCTCAGTAAAGAAATTGGCGCTAACAAAAACAGGGATTTATATTATCCCCTGAGTGCCGAGAGAATACAGCTAATAAATATCAAAACGTTTAAGAGATTGGAGAAATAAAGTCAGATTTTTTTTGCAATCAAGAATTTTAGATAAAAAAGCTTTGAATGTGATATTATTTTCGTCGATATTCAAGCTTTGCCAAAGATGTAATCTGGAGGTGGAATATTTTCAGTTGCATACATTCACTATGAGAATATGTTGTTTGTGTTTCTGAATTAAAAAGACTAATATTTGCCAATTAATAATAAAATATAGCTGGCGGCTTAGATATAATTTAGCAACTTTATATAAGTACAAGCTTAGATGAAGCAAATTCTTTCTTTCATACCACAAATTATTCTGAAGCAATAAAATTCAATTAATTTATTCTGAATATAAATAAAGTTTTAATGAAAATTTTTATTTGCCATGTTTGTTTATCAGAAGTATATGTAGTCTTTATATAATTTTAAAGAAAATGATATTCAATTGTTATAATAATGTATTAATCACCTTGAACTTAAGCCTATTCCATACCTTTAAAACCAGTTAAGACTATTGTTATTCACTTAGCTTAACAATTTAAAATGCAAAATTACATCAGGATCGATTTTCGATTGCTACATGTATAATTTCTAGTACAATACTCTAAGGCCGGAAAAAAAAAATGCATTTGTCTCCAAATCTGTAATTCTGACCAGTAATATGAGATGAAACGTTCATTTTGAAAATACTGAATATTATTTAACATAGAATAGGGCACATCACAAGTAATACAAAATATATGAAATGAATAAGCCTTTTCCTTGATATAATTTTTGTGTTATAAAAAATCTTGAGTAAAATACATCAAAAATAATCAATAGGGTGATCATTTTGATTCTCGATGTATTTCACTGCATGTTTAGTTATTTTAAAGAAATGTTTTTTTTTTCTTTTTGTGGGATTATCTTTTTGGTATAAATGAGATGTTTCAAACGATAAAGCATGGTTATTTTTATAAAAAAAGAACTGAGATGGTAGGGAGTTTTTAAGTTATAAAGAGACTTGCATAAATTATTTAAAATATTCATTTAGACATTTTTCTTAGATTGTATGTTGAGAAGCGTCTTTAAAGGGAATATTTGCGCCATTATAATAAACTAAGGTAAATAAAATAAATACGTGGGGAAGAATGTTTGTTGGAAATTAGAAAATAAATATATGATATAAATGTATTGTATATTTTTTGTAGATGTCTTTTTTATGATTCAGTATTAATGTTAAAGCCCTTTATTTGGTATAACTGACCGATCCCTGCTCTATTGATATAACCGGAAATGAAGACACGCGCAGAGAAACGCGCAAAATGAGGAAAAGTAGTTATACAGATCAGGCTACAGACGCTTGTCCTTATACATTCGTGCCTAATGCCATATGATTTCAGCATATGAAGTCGGACTCGGATAAGAATAATTTGCATGAGTATAAAGAATTAACTTACCAACAAGATGTAGCTGATTTATGGAATTGTAAATCAGAGCCATTCTTTTCTATTTTGGTATAAAGAAATAATTAAATGAAAAAGACTCATTATATTCAATGATATCTTTAATATTGAGTAAAGTTCGAATCCTGGCTGCCCCCTATGTGGTTCAACAGACCCAATGAATAGAGACCACCTCCAACGATGTGCGGTACTTGACGGCGACTCGGAAACAGCGCTTTACTGGCGTGCGAGAGAACTCTTAAGGCAATGACTTCGGTCATCTTTGCATTTTTTGGACGTTTATTCTTTTGTATTTTTTTCCCATGTTATTTTTGTTATTATTACTATTTTTATTCTTCTTGTACTTGCCTTGCCATTGGGGAAAATATATATATATATATATATATATATATTGAGTAAAGATAGGGCTTCTGCATTTCAGTAGTACTTATACATGAATATATTTTCAAGAGTTTTTGCTATCACAGAAGTATGAAAACGTGCGCACAACCAGCTTTGCTGCGAGTTGTAGCTTAACCTTGGAGAACTTGAGTTCCATATTTCTTTTCCAGTGAAGCCAACTAGTGAGAGCAGTTCTTTTCAAAATTCAGCAAACATCCAACACTGCTAAAGAAACAATTAGAAATTTTTATCCTCGTTTAAAATAATTTAAAAATCATAAAATATTGGAAAATAAATGGAGTCGTAGTTGTTGAGAGATTTTTCACATCTGTAGAAAAGGAAAGGTATCACGAGTGCAAGAAAGTTTTCAGTACGTCAACCCCCGAACGACCTTCTTTCATCTCCCCTCCTTCCCATGTTTAGAAGGAGTTCCACCTCAGAAGTTCTTTTTGTTGTTGCCGTATTTCAACGAAATAGCCCACATTCCCCACACCTTTATTTAAAACTTTTCAATGGGCCAGTTCATCTTAAAAGGTCAGTTTCAGTATGGTGCCGTAAATAAAAAGCAAAGATGAATCACAAATATCACTCTGGCCGTAAACGTCAATACAAATGCCCTTTATTTCTTACTACTGACAATTGTATAGAAATGCAGACATTGGCCGTAAGCTTAAAAATCCTTTCTATAAGGTTTTGAAACTTGTCTCGAATACGAAATACTTGACGAGATTGAATAAGGGTGGTGTTCCTGCGAATAGTTGCAGATAATAAATTATAGTATTAATTAAAAGTTAACGGTAAATTTAGAACAAGCCTATCTCAATTATAACATCGGAATAATGGAGGAAGAAGACAAAAATGTTATTTTATTTTATTATTATAATTGATATTGAAAATGTAAGGAAGTGGAATCCAGAAATTTTATGGAGGTCTGAGGTCAGCCAACCATTTTGTTGTTGAAAATGGAAATTTGTATTTTCCCTGACTGTGTGCAAAGAATATTTGAGAATTAATCAGGCTATTTTCATGGTTTTGAATATTAATAAAAATTTACGAGATAGTTTGGTTATATAAGAATCTATTGTATCAATATTGAGGTCATTATGTAAAACACTATTTCTAATGAACCAAGGTGCCCCAGTGATGATCCGAAGAATTTTATTTTGTAATATTTGAATTTTATTTTTACTGGTTTTGCAAGTTAGACCCCAAATAGTAGATAAAAAATTCTGTAAATTTTCAGAGTTTTCAAGTCTATGAAGAAACTGTTACGCCTGGTCTGTGGCAGACCTTAATCATCACATGGCGTGATACATGAAACCACAAGGAGTTCACTTCATTAACAGGCGGAAACTCCGGTCTATTCACTCACTTTCAGAAAAAAGGAAAACAGCACTTCTTGTTGACTCGTCGCAGAGCTCTCCCCTTTCTTCGCCAAAAATCTCCCTTTAAGAAAATCCGTCAAGAATGGGGATGGGTCAGCTTCCCTCACTTCTCTTTGGAGTAGACATTTTCTCAGCTCATGGTCTATCACCAATCACGATACAACAGCTCATAGTGTAGTCCGTATCCCATCTGTAATTGTTTCGACCTGTGAAGGTCGCACAGACAATCGCTAATTTCACTTGTCTCATTATACATGATACTGAATATCTGCTATCAGATTTGAGTGACAGGTTGTTCTCATTAGTACGAAACACAAATTGCATGTAATATAACTACCTACAACACTGCTTATATGCTGTCAAGTTAGAGTGATGGGTTGTTATTATGTATTTGTCAAAGAATATACATTCCTCTCCCCTGAGAATGAAGCACCACAACTCTTCCCGTGAGAAAAATTGCTACAATACGTTAAACTGACTTCCCAAACACTAAAAATGACGCAATAACCTAATTAAAAATTTAATACCACATCTGCAATAACAATTCAAAATATAACTCAAAATCCGCAATAACCGGTTACCACATATATACTAACAGGTTTGAAAGCCTTCTGTGGCTTGCAAAAATTGGAGAAAGAAAAGCATGCACATGAAATAAATCAAATGCAAATCTCACAATTTTAAAATAAATAATATATTTTTAATATTTACAACATAGGCAGATAAGTACTTCGTAGAAACAACACTTCGATCATTTGCAGTTGTAAACCATGATCGTCTCACTTCACTTTTATTATCTCATCTTTTTATCCCTCGCTCTGGAGCAAGATCCCAGCACTATTGCCTAGATTTTGATCTAAAATTTGTCCGTGTCCAAGAAAGCCCAGTACTGCGGTGATTATGAATCTGGAAATTACATGTCTCTCCGTCAATTCTATCTTCTTTTTATAACATTTCATTTTTGCCCCGATTCAACTGCATAGTTATTAATCAAAAATAAGTTATGACACACAGTTAGATTCTCTCACACAAAAATAAAGTAAAATTCATTTGATAAATTATACAAATTAAATAGTAGAGACAGCTGCCAAAAATTGCCTACCTACCATCGCATATGTTAAGCTACCAAACCCGTGCCAAATATTTCGAAAAATTCGTTTTACATTTATTTGCCACTGTAAAAAAGAGCCCTATCTTTTGAGAATTGATGCATGATAGTAGATCTTATTATTTCTTCCTTGGCGCCAACAGTATTGAATAGTGATGACGGACAATAAAGAGTGTTGGCAAAAATCGCCAAGCTTGCATCGCAAATTTTAAAGCCTGAAATATATGCCAAAAAGTAAATTCTGAATGAGTTCAGATCAGTAGATGAGTATTATAGCTATTCATCAAAATAAAAAAAATACTTTTTAAACATTAGAATATAAGTCAGATATGAATAGCCTATATTCAATAAAATTGCTTTTAAAACATTCTATATTCTTTCAATTTAACAAATAAATACCTTCGTACGTAACTTTAAAAGGAATAAGGCTCTTCTTTTACAAATCTCTCGACACAAACATACACATGTCCAAGCGCGTATTCAGGGGTGTGGCGTTGAGCCCCACCCAAACCCCTATGTGCACGTGTTCAAACTTATGGCCTCTTCCCACTTAGGCTCAGTTGATTTTTGTTAAATATTTAGTATTTCAATGAATCAGTATCAACTTTATTATCGCGCCTGAATTTGGTGATTGAGTAGGCCGTTTTACCTGGTTTATTTTTATTAAATATTCACCGAAATATTGAAGTTCACAAAAACGATGTCATCGATGAGCTGGCAAAGTAGAAAAGAAGAATGAATTTTAATTTATAATTTGTTTAAGTAATTTTTTTAAAAATTACATTTTTTTTTTGTGTGCGTGCAATGCTTCTAAGTTTGATTGTTTTCTTATGTATGAAATGAAAAAATTATTAATTAAATAATATTTTTTACAAATGGATGAAATGTAAAAATTATTAGTTAAATAATAATTATACGGAATTTCGACTTCAGATATTTTTTCTATTACTAGTTTCGTCTATTAATAATTTAATATGACCTATTGAGCATTCATAAACCATTACTCTTTATTTTGTTAAACAACTCCAAGGCAAAATCCTACGCATATCTATATTTAACCATTATTTTGTTAGTGGAAGGCATGTCAACAAAATGACGAATGCCATGCCAATCATTGGAATGTCAATGAAAACACAGTACCAATCGGATGTCAATCCTCAATGGATCAATGTCATTTCATCAAATGAGTAGCTAAAGTACTTCATCAAATGAGTATACTCATGTGATGAACATGCAGACTTTAAATGGACGAACATTACGCTCTGTTTATTTTATTACTACTCCATGGTCCTAACCATTACTTGACATCGATAAAGAAAAGGCGGCTAATATTTAACATGCCATAGAAATAGTATATTTGTAATTATGAGTTTAGTCAGTGCCTTTTTCTGTTTCAGAGTTTATTGCTATTCGTCGCTTAGTCGAAAAGGGAAAATGTGTACAAAATGGACTTTTTTGTTCTTTGGAGAGTATTTTTAGCATTCGCAGAGGAGAGGACGACAAACATCCGCTGTCGGTGATCTGCCTCTTGGAGGGCCGGAATATCCACCCACGCAATCATTCGAATTCACTCAAAGGCTTTGGAATTTCAGCACTCAAAGTATTGACACATTATAAAGATAGATTTCTAAAAGTAATTTTAACTTTCATCCTATAAGAAGACGTTAGTTCGAATCTATTGAAAGTGTGGATGGCAGCCAATGTTTTCAGAAACGAGGAGACACGGTGGAGACTGCGAACGTGTAGGTTAGCGACTCACATTGATAGTTATGCTGTCTGGTAGAAAATGTCTCTTAAGATACACGGACACCTTCGAAGCAATTTTTTTGAAATTATTGACATTTTTTATCTTTGTACACATTTTTGGATTGAATGTATCTAAAAACTTATGATTTCACATCAAAAATTTCATTATTATTTTTTTTTGAATTTTTATAAGCTAAAATAAGGGTAAAAATGGCCAAAAATTCATACTGTTATAAAACATGATAACTCAAAAGCAAATCAATATTTTTTTAAATTTCTAAGTTTGTACTAACATTTTACAGGGAATAGACCTCTGGTAAATTTATATATTTATTATTTTCTACTAGTTTAAATGTTGTCGACACAAAATTCTTCCAAATTTTGCATGTAATTCAATGTTTAAAAATTAAAATAAAAAATATTTATGTAGCTAGAATCATTTCCAAGGTCTATTCCCTGTAAACATTGATGAAAAACATATATGCCAAGTTTTGTAGCATTTGGATCAAAATTACTTGTGTTATGGCGTTTCACATGAAAACAAAAAGCATAAAAATTCATTCTGAGAAAAAGCTAAAAACCACTTTTAATTAGAGATATTACTTTTAAAAATGTTGTAAATATATTAAAATGCCATTGAATTATCAAGTTCATAGTCTTATTTATTAAAAAATATAGTTTTATTTTTCCTTAAAGCTCTAAATATTTTCTGAGCTTTGTTTTGAAAAAGTTAAAATTTGCTCGATAAAATTTTTTTTTTTACAACTTCTTCCTATTGGCAGTCTTTTTATTATGAAATGTCCTGGATTCAAAATATTTAGCCTTTTTAAGAGTGTTTTGATTAAATATATTCAAAACCTTTCAATTTCACATAAAAATACAACTTTAACTATTTTTTATACAATCTATTCTTTAAAATATGGATAAACATTGCAGAAATGTGATATTGTTGCAAAACATGATAATTCAAAAATAAATAAATGAATAAAACATGAATAGTTCTTTTCCTTTGCAAGTATTTTTATGCTGGGAATATCCTTATGTAGGTAATATACTGTTTTCACATTTATATCTTTATTATTTATACATTTTTGTATCTTACAGTTTGTCGACACAAACTTTTTTTTTACAAATTTGCAAAAATTCTTAGTTTAAAAACTAAAATAAAAATAAGTTATGAATTTAGGTTAATTTCCATGTTCTATTACTTTCATACATTTAAAGAAAACTTTTACATGAAGTTTCAAAGCATTTAGAACAAAAATAATGGTATAATGATGTTTTGAATGAATACAAAATGCATAAAAATTCAAATAAGATATAATTAAAACCAACTTTTAAATGTAAATAAAAACAAATGTACATACATAAAAATGTTATTGAGCTTTAAATTCTCCATTATTAATATAAACAGTTATTTATTTGTTTTGTTTTCTTTAAATAACTTCCAACTTAAAAGTGCCATTTATCAATTTTTCTTCGACAATATTTAAATCACTCAAATTTATAACTCAAATTCTTTGTTTTTCAAATAACAAATTTTTTTAAAATAAAATGTCCTTGATTTTCAACTTGCAACTATTATAATATCTTTTATAAAATTTTAATGTTATCATTATATCAAATAATTGCAAAGTTTACTTCATTTTCACACTTTTCAAAAAATCCTTAAAATTCATCATCTTTCTTTAAAATTATATTGTCTATATTATATTATCTTGTAGATCACATTTCATTTTAGAATTATTAATCAAATACAACACACAGTGTTTGAAATAACAGTTCACAACATTATATCCTTTAAAAATGTTGACAAACTTTATGCATAGAAAAGTTCAATGTTTTGATTCACAACTTTTCATTCAATATATTTTATTCAAATTCAAATTCAAACTTAGAAAATAAAAAAAATATTGGGTACTTAAGTCTTAACTGTACCTTGGCGGCAGTTGCGCCAATAAAGAGCACTCGCGCCAACCGCAGCTACAGATTTGGCGGTTTTTAAGTGGCTCCAATCTACACTTAAAATTTTTGTTCCAAATAATAAAATATATAAAATACTTCATTTAAAATCAAAACGCTTTCAAAAAAATTTTTGTTCCAAATAATAAAACACTTCATTTAAAATCAAAACGCTTTCAAAATTCAAAACACTTTCATCAATTTCCACAATGCAATCTCGTCCACCTACCTTCTTTTTTTATTTATTCTCCATATCCAAGACACATAATTCACGCATGTAATTGTTCCAATCTATAACAGTTTTATCCGATAAATCAAGTTGTTTTTCACAAAATTTAATCGACGTCAACTCCTCGCACCAGCAGTATATAAATCTCAAAGCTGTACAAAATGGAATTCTGCTTCCCTCAAACAAGTTGTCTTTTCTATGTCCCACATGATAAGCACGCTGACTAAAATTGCATTTCCAAAACTTACCTTTACCAAAATAAAGTTTCATGTCATGGGAATTGGGACATTTTCGTTGTTTTTGGTAAAATATTTCGCTCCTGAAAAATAAAATTGCATCTTGTTCTGTTTCTGGCAAGTCCCAAATACGCATTTTCGTAGCACTACAAAATGGCGTCAAAACTCAGCAAATCTGCAGCTGTTATATTGGCGCCACTTAAAAACCGCCAAATCTGTAGCTGTTAGATTGGCGACACTTAAAAACCGCCAAGTCTGTCGCCAAGGTACCATTAATACGTGAGTACCAAATATTGATAATCAAATCAGGTAATACTTACATACTTTTTAATTTATTTCTCATAACAATACTATAAATTTCGCTAAGAATTCCTCTAATTACAGTATTGCAACCCTAAAGAATTTGGTGGAAAATTGGCGAAATATTCAGGGTTACAAGATTGGCGACCTCCTCAGGGGTAGATTTTAACCGATTTTGCATTTAAATAAAAAAAAAATCTATATAAAAACTATCCTATCTTTCAAGTTGGAACAAAACACACATTTAAGAAAAAAAAGTTTAAATCGGATTGTTAGTTTCAGAGTTCATCCGAACAAACATCGTGACACGGGAATTATATATAGTAGACGAAGATGATGATGACGAAATATGAAAATCGTCGATTTTGCATTTAAACAAAAAATCTGTATAATAACTATCCTATCTCTCAAGTTGGAACAAAACCCACATTTAAGAAAAAAGTTAAAATCGTATTGTTAGTTTCAGAGTTCATCCCGAACAAGCATCGTGACACGGGAATTATATATAGTAGACGAAGATGATGATGACGAAATATGAAAATCGTCAATTTTGCATTTAAATAAAAAAATCTGTATAAAAACTATCCTATCTTTCAAGTTGGAACAAAACACACATTTAAAAAAAAAAACTCGGTTATTAAAGTTCATCCCGAACAAGCATCTGACACGGGAATTATATATAGTAGACGAAGATGATGATGAAAATAAAAATCGTCGATTTTGCATTTAAATAAAAAATCTGTATAAAAACTATCATTTTCAAGTTGGAAAAAACACATTTAAGAAAAAAAAGTTAAACTCGGATTATTAGTTTCAGAGTTCATCCCGAACAAGCATCGTGACACGGGAATTATATATAGTAGACGAAGATGATGATGACGAAATATGAAAATCGTCGATTTTGCATTTAAATAAAAAAAAATCTGTATAAAAACTATCCTATCTTTCAAGTTGGAACAAAACACACATTTAAGAAAAAAAAGTTAAACTCGGATTATTAGTTTCAGAGTTCATCCCGAACAAGCATCGTGACACGGGAATTATATATAGTAGACGAAGATGATGATGACGAAATATGAAAATCGTCGATTTTGCATTTAAATAAAAAATCTGTATAAAAACTATCCTTTCTCTCAAGTTGGAACAAAACACACATTTAAGAAAAAAAAAAGTTAAACTCGGATTATTAGTTTCAGAGTTCATCCCGAACAAGCATCGTGACACGGGAATTATATATAGTAGACGAAGATGATGATGACGAAATATGAAAATCGTCGATTTTGCATTTAAATAAAAAAATCTGTATAAAAACTATCCTATCTTTCAAGTTGGAACAAAACACACATTTAAGAAAAAAAAGTTAAACTCGGATTATTAGTTTCAGAGTTCATCCCGAACAAGCATCGTGACACGGGAATTATATATAGTAGACGAAGATGATGATGACGAAATATGAAAATCGTCGATTTTGCATTTAAATAAAAAAATCTGTATAAAAACTATCCTATCTTTCAAGTTGGAACAAAACACACATTTAAGAAAAAATGTTAAACTCGGATTATTAGTTTCAGAGTTCATCCCGAACAAGCATCGTGACACGGGAATTATATATAGTAGACGAAGATGATGATGACGAAATATGAAAATCGTCGATTTTGCATTTAAATAAAAAAAAATCTGTATAAAAACTATCCTATCTTTCAAGTTGGAACAAAACACACATTTAAGAAAAAAGTTAAACTCGGATTATTAGTTTCAGAGTTCATCCCGAACAAGCATCGTGACACGGGAATTATATATAGTAGACGAAGATGATGATGACGAAATATGAAAATCGTCGATTTTGCATTTAAATAAAAAAAAATCTGTATAAAAACTATCCTTTCTCTCAAGTTGGAACAAAACCCACATTTAAGAAAAAAAGTTAAAATCGTATTGTTAGTTTCAGAGTTCATCCCGAACAAACATCGTGACACGGGAATTATATATATTATATATATATATATATATATATATAGATATATATGTATAAATTTCTTTTCTAACTTTAAAAAAGGTATTCAAAATTTCTTTATATGTTTGCAAGGGAAAAAAATTCTTTGTTAAAAGATATGTCATGCAATTCTCATATTTAGTCATTCATTTTCGATTCATGTGTCTTTTAATCATTATAAATAACTCGCTCCTTCATTCTTTTCATGTGTCGTTTTATCCCATTTTAATGACTCCTAAATAAAATTTATATTGAATGAAGAGGAAGTAGCATTCCTTTTTTTACGGGGTGTCTTTTAATGACATCCATATCAAAAGCATTGAAACATTTCAAAAATGAGTATACTAGTAAAAAGATTTGGTAGTATTTATTACAAATAAACTGCAAAATGGAAAAAAAAATGTTAGTAGTATTGCAGTTGTGTATTGGGTGAAATCTAGTGACTCTAATACCTGTTGGCTGAATCTTGAAAACTGGTGATCATGTCATTGTCTATTTGAATCCGATTCAAGTCGTAATTCCTTAAAAATAAAGACAACAAAGTAGCTTTTCGCTTTTTGAAACCATCTTCTGAAGGAAAAATGGTTCGATATTATACAGTTATTACAGATCTACAGTTCGTTTTCAGATGTTGAGCACTCGAACCTGAATTCATTCGTCCCTGGAATACTAGATTCAGCGTTACCCTGAGTGCAATCCTGAAGGTCCCATAATATCACCCCTACAAATGCCTCTCCTTTTCTAATTTCCGGTTTACAGATTTATAGCACCGATTTGGCTTGTCGAGTTTCGAAAATCGCACCTACTACAAGATCACTCCAGTTCTTTTTCAATTCCTGCTATTAGTTCACACTCTCCCTATATATATCTTGTTCAAATTTTCAATCGTTAATAAAATACTTTTTATTCATCCACTCAAATTCAAATATATTTTTTTGAACTTGTAGTGGATGACACTGGGATGTTAATACAGTTTTTTCAAATATTAATTCATTAATTAAATTTAATTAATTAATTTTAGGTTTTTTTTAGACTTAAGTTGCATGTATCTAATAATAGATGGCGCCAGAAGTAAGAGGAAAATTTCAACTTTATTTGTAAAGGACCTTTTTTGCAATATAGAGAAAAAAAAGTAGGAATTGGCTTTAAAAAGTTTTTTTTTATATATTACTTGTTTTAGTAATGTTAAAAAATACCCATTCCTCTATGCTATCCCAAAATGTTGAAAATATTTTGAATGTAAAATACCCCGGCTATCTATAAGATAATAAATGGACAGCCGGATATTTTGACTGTCCATTATTATCTTATATATAAAGAGCCAAATCTCCAGACAAAAGGACAATTGGAAGTTGATTTCAAAAATAAATTTCGTTTGTACACAAATATTTGACTTTTTCTATTCTTTGATTGTTTTGACTATTTCGATACGATTATGGTTTTATCGCCTTAAATATTGAACTCATTAAAAGGGAATAAGTTGATTAGTGTATGTTTTTTTATGCATTTTTTTTAAAACATCTTATTTTTCCTTTTAAAAATCTTTTAATATTTAGTTTCTTGGAGTTTCTAGGCATTTACTTGTCTGAGAGATAGAGGTGTGAACAGTTTTTCATTTCACTGTTGGATTTCTTCCTTCTTTATTAATAATTAAATTAATGAGTAAAAATAGGGACATTGTTACTCCGCGTCCGTGGCTTATCTTCAAGTTACACGGGCCCCCTGGGTAATGCAAAGTGAGTAACGTCTGTGCAGCTCTTGCCTTAAGGCATCCAAGACCAAGCTGTCTAAGTGTTTGCCAGCTGCATTAGAAAGAAAAAGAAAATGAGTAAAAATAACAACATGAATATGGGCATTGAACAAATTGATCCCAAAACATGCACTCACTGTATATAGATAAAAATCTATATCTATATCTCGATATATATATATATAATTTTTCAGTAAACATTTTAAATTCATTTCAAAGTAATAATAGTCATTTAAAATATCGCATTATGTGTTAGAGCTTCTTATATGTTAGAGTTTTTCTGTTTTGTGAAGCAAAGTCCTTTTTTTAAACATTTTCTAATTTATTTTTCCTAAGAAAATAAGTTTACACTAATTTCTCAATAAAATAATTGTATACTTGACAATGAAAATTCTACAAAAGCTAATAATTAAAAAAGACAATTATTATTTCCCATTCCGTATTATTTAAGATTCGCTCATTAACGGTGAGTTTCCCATTCAACCAACTCTGAACACGAAGATCAGAATTCAAAACTGAAATAACAAAATTGCAAGCGGATTACGAAAACAAAAAATGTTTCAAGTCGAACATTGTATACTTTTATTGAAATTGTATCATCTTTGAGAAGTAATCCAAATAAACATGAGAAAAAAAGCTTGTGGATGGAAAGTAGGAAATAAAATGATCCTTTCATATTAAAGCCTGCGAACTCTTCCATGGATCAATAATGTCTGGGACGTATTATGAACTGCATCGTAAGTAACTTATCTAAATTGTTTCCAAATTCTTCTCCGAATATTTTCATTAAGTCGCTATTTTTGTAACAGCTATCAATTATCTCCTTCATAATAGCCGTGTATACAGGCTCGAAAGGTGTCGAGGGAATTTTTTAGGATCGCTCGCAAAGGATGATTTATAGAAATAGCAAAAATAGGGATTTGTATTTTATTTCAATTCATGACGTCCATTTCGAAAAGTCTTTAGAAACAAAATGTTACTTTCCTTTAAAGGCTTTTGATAAATACTATTTATTCTGTTAAAAAATGTATCGTTAATAAACGTTTTATTTCTTTTTGATAAAACTGTTCCGTTGCCGGCCACGTGGCGATGTGTTGATTTATTACTCTGTCTTAGAAATGGGATTTTCTCAGAAGACGATTTATTTTTATAACAAATAGGATTCAAAAGTGATAAAACAGGATTATGAGTATACTAATACAGATTACTAAGTATTATACAGGCCTTTCATGATAGAAAAATTTTGACTACGAGCCAGTACATGATAGGTACTATAAAATTATGAGATAAAATTATTTCTTAATTGCCACATTACGCCGTTGTGCTTGGTGTGTAAAAAGGAAACAAAATAACGAAAATAAGGGATGAAATGCATTATTTTCAATTCCTACTATTAGTTCATACTCTCCCTATATATATATCTTGTTCAAATTTTCAATCGTTAATAAAATATTTTTTATTCATCCACATAGTTCACAAATTCAAATACATTTTTTTAAACTTGCAGTGGATGACACTTGATGTTAATGCAGTTTTCTCAAATATTAATTCATTAAATGAATTAATTTTAGTTTTTTTTTTTTTAGATTTAAGTTGCATGCATCTAATAATAGATGGCGCCAGATGTAAGAGGAAAATTTCAACTTTATTTGTAAAGGACTTTTTTGCAATATAGTGAAAAAAAGTAGGAATTAACTTAAATTTTTTTTTTATATATATTACTTGTTTTTTTATGAAACTCTTATCACACATAAATATTTAATATAAATGAATTATTATAAGTTGGTTACATTGATATTATCACTGCAAACCTTGCGGAGGAATGAATTCTTCATCGTTGTCGTAACTCACATCCCTCGGATGATCGTTCGAAACCTTAGCCAACAAATTTGCAATTTCATCTTCTGTTAGAGGCTTATCAGATTGCATTTTTCTTTTATTGGGATGCAAAGGCCCTGCTCAGCAATCGTCTCTACAACTCATAATACAAGAGTTTTTTTTTTAATAATTAATAAAGCTATAAATTCAAAATCACATTAAAACTAGTTTCTAGCCATTACTCCACGCCCTAACATATACTGTCATAGAAGCTGAAGTCACTGACTTGCCACTGTCACATCACGCGCTTTCGCGATATCGGCAGCAAAAGTGCTAAACTATTTCACTATTAAAGTTTATTTCAATATTTTTCAAATAATTTTTCTATTTAAAAAGTTTTGATAAAAATACATCAACATATTGCTGTCCAAATTTGTTATATTTGAGATTTATGAAAAGCATGTTATTTTTTTTTTTATTATTTTTGCTAAAATTGAACAAATTCACATAATTATTATACATAATTATTCCATTAATTCACATATATAAAAATTCACAATTTTAAAATTAATTATATGCATAGAGATTGCAGAGAAATGCATAGTTTCGAAATATCCAATTCAGAAAGTATAATAGTTTCGAAATAAATGTTTATACTGATATCATGTTTTTACTGTCTGTCATTACTTAAGTGAAGCGAAAAAAATGTTTTTAAATAATATTGAAATAAAAATACATTACTTTCAAGCTTTCAGCAAATTCTAGAAGAATTTTTATGGATTTCTTTAATTGTTATTGTATTTCAAAATTTATTTGCCAGGTGACCCTTGTGACATAAATGGTAACAAATAATATAAAAAGATATTTTTAAAGTCAATTCCTACTTTTTTTTCACTATATTGCAGAAAAGTCCTTTAAAAATAAAGTTGAAATTTTACTCTTACATCTGGCGCCATCTATTATTAGATACATGCAACTTAAATCTAAAAAAAAAATTAAATTAATGAATTAATATTTGAAAAAACTGTATGCATTTTGCTTGGTGCACATGCTTGCACTTGCCCCCTTTTTTTTTTTTTTTTTTTTTGCAGAAAAAAAGTATGCTTTCTAATTGTGCAGAAACTGGTGTGCTTTCTAATTGTGCAGAAACTGGTGTGCTTTCTAATTATGAGGGAGATTCAAATCTAATTTTCAAAGTTTTTCCTTTTTTGGAATTTCCGGCAGAATTTTTCCATCGCCTTTTTATTTGCCTGTGCTCACGGTTAGTCATTTCACCGATAAATAGCCGATAAGGCAATCGAGTTACATATTCCTATGACATTTAATGGACAGAATAACGTTCCCTTTAGAATCGGCAATGTATAGGATTGGGAAAACAAGCAAATTGGCAATGTAGCCTGTTTTATAAGGTAAAATCGAGTAAAGTGAAGGAACTTCGTGATTAATTCTAATAATAAGGCCATTAAGCGAATGATTGGTTGACCAACTACGTTCAATAATTTATCTAACTCGATTGATTTATTGCCCATTATAAAACTGTGTTGTAGTTAAAGTTTGTGTTGCTGGTAGTAGTAGTTGTTGTTACTGTAAAAACTGTGCCAACCGTGGCTGTGCAACAGCCAAATCTTCTTTTATTGTACTTTAAAAAAGTGGCTTAAAACCTGGATTGTTAAAAATTATTGCAAAATGGAGGAAAAGACTGGCAACTGGCGTACCGATTACGGAGTAGCAACAGGAGGAAATACCCCTTAAACCTCCTCATCTTAATTCATAGATATGCTTGCAATTTTAAATGGCTGTAATTATTGTTAGTAAGATTAAAAAAAGATAAATGTTTCTAAAAATTCAAATTAAGTAGGTACTCAAAAAAAGAAAAAATACTATTTATAAAAAAAAAAAAAGTAAGATAAAAAATAAAAGAATTTAAAAATTAAGTTTTTAATATATTTGTTTGAATGAATAGCGAAATCAAATACTATTTTAAACTCAAGGAAAATTTACAAAGAAAAAAAAATCTGATATTAAAAAATCAAATTTTTGAAAAGGGATATGGACAGAAATATTTAAGTTGAAAAACATTTATAAATAAAATTTTATTTCAATATTTTTTCCAACTAACATATTATTAGCTTTTCATTGGATACGAATTTTTATTGGCACAGCAAAGAAAAAAAAAAAAAAAATCGCAAAAGCGTAACGAGATAGTTCAAAATGTGCATCGCTACTTTTCAATATAATTAATTTTTCATTCAAAAACTGCAACAGTACTTTTTTATGGTATTCATTTTGATATACAGTAATGAATTACCCAACTGAGACTATAAAAAAGTGTAATTTTTAGATTATTCATAAAGTAAAACTGGTTAAGTTAAAAAATATTTACGAAGTCGATCTTAATTTCAGTGATTATACTATATACACAATATATTTCAATGTAAACCTTTACACAAAACAGCAAGAGCGGGGGAAAAAAACTTGTGCGAGAAATAAGGAAAAGATACACTTATTAAAATTAATTGGAAAACAATCATTCAGTCATAAAAATAATAATTCATAAAAGTTCAAAATCATTTTAATGAACGAATACAGTAGGAAAAAAAATGAATGAAATACCAACAACGAATTTTCCTTCTGCTGTTTAGTTTATTGTTTAACATAAAAATCGGGTGGGCGAAAAAAAATACCGTTAGCTGGGGAGAATGAAAGATAATCTGCTGCATTGTATTTCTTTCAATAAACAGAGGGAGAATTATTTTGGCAGGAATTCAAAGGGATTCATTTAGAAAAACGTCAGTTTTTGGAAAAAAAGTGACAAAATTGACGAAATATTAGAATAATAATAATAATTTTTTTCTGTTTATAGTTTCCATTTTTTATTTTGGCCCCGCCACTTGGAGGATAGGTCGTTGTGTCTAATCTAAGCAGGAAATAGACACGATAAATCTACAGGCTGGAAGGTATTTCCATTGAGCTCAAAGAAAAGTTAAAGAAGTGCCACTTCTGAAGTGTTCTGAACTGTAGGTCCTGGTCTAATTAGCCTGAAGTGTGCAAGAAATGACCGTAGAGAGACAAGCCAAGCCATATAAAATATGCTTTATGAATATACGGATACCTAACTTGCGATGAACAACAATTATTACAAATTTTTTAAATTTCGAAATTGAGTATGCAAGTAATCTTGACCAAGAAATCAATATTAACTATTAAGAAGAATCAATGAATATGAAGAAGACGAACAAGAGAAAAAAATTGCTTAAAAAATTTTGGCTGAAATGTTATCTAAACAAAGTTATTATACAAACAAATCAAAGTCTTAAACTATTAAAAAATAATGATAATAAGAGATTAAAATAAAAATAAAAATCACATTCTTACTATGTGATGTTAAATTATAATTACTACTATTATAATATTCCAATTCTGAATCTTGAACCCTGTTACAATGTAACCGTCAATTCGGTGATTGGTCCCTGGTTCAGCCACAACACCTTCAAAGACAACATTTCTGGGATAAAAGATTTGAAACTTCGTCCTCGAACCCATGCCAAAAATTTCCAGCTTATTGAATTTCCATGCTCTGGAAAACAGGTTAACTTTCTGTTCGATTCGCTTGTCGGGTTTCGAACAGAACGTTCCCAATTTGAAGCTACGTGCTAACCACTAAGTTGCTCTATGTCCAATATTAAATTGCGCAGTTAAAAACATTCAACTGTAGAGAAATCTAAAAATGTAAATATAAAAGAAAGTAAGTTTATCAAGGATCGAAAAAGTTCACACAACGGATTTGATTTATAATAGGAACATCTGAAGTCATTGGACAATCAGTAATTAGAGGTATTTTAAAGAAAATGCTTTGTAAGAAATATATAAGAAATTCATGAAGAAATTTTCGGAGAAGTAAAGTTTACTTTTGTGCAGAAAATTAAAATATTTATCATAAAAGATGCAAAACTAGAAGTACATTTATGAACCAACCCACTTCATACATATAAAGATCTCACTTTCAAAATGGAATATATAAATTGCAACATTTTTTATACTTTCAAAACTACATTTTTAATACCATTTTTGAATATTTAGATAACGAAAAAGAATCGGCAAAAATCGTCAGATATTTGAACATGATGTTTTTGACATTTATGACTAGTTTATGATATAAACGGTTTTATTTTTCATCGCTGTCTTAAAATAAAGCAATTATGCTCAAATAATAAGTCGCCGTGAAACTTCAAAGGAAAAACACTTGAAAGCAACGAAATTTGCATATTTATTGAAACAAACATCGAAATGTAAGTATTAATTTTCATATTATACTATACATTTTTTTTTTAGATATTTTAAGTTTCATTTATATAGAATTTTTTTTTATTGAAAAAATACAATTTATAATGTTTTTATGCGAATTCTCAAAACTAAATTATGCTTGTCCAATGAAATATTTCATGCTAAATGCATTAAAAACTAAAAAATGTAACATGAGTTGTCAGATAATTTATTCATTACTAACTAACATTTTAAATTTCAGTTGTCTATAATCTTTTGAACATTCTTTTGCATATTGTTCTTTTAAGAAATGTATAACTTGCCTCAATTTGCAAGAAATATTTTTTTCTTTATTGCATATTTTTTCTTTATTGTACATTTTTTCTTTAATATACAAATTTTATGTTTAGTATATATTTTTTCTTTATTTAAATACTTTTTCTTTATTGTACATATTTTAAAAGCGCATAACTTGCATCTACTGTATTATGAATGCCAAATGTTTCAATAAGCGAAAATGCAGTTAGTTAACTGAAACGATTTGAAGAAAATATTTTTTTTCTTCGTTGAACAAATTTTTCTTTATTGTATATTTTTTCTTTATTGAAACATTTCTCTTTGCTGTACCTATTTTTTGTCAATACATTTTTTTCTTTATTTAAATACATTTTCTGTACTGTACATAATTTATAAACTCATAACTTGCATCTAATGTTTCATGCATGACAAAAGTTTTAGCGGATAAAAACGCAATTAGAAATAGCAGCTGAAACCATTTGCAGAAAACATTTTTTTTCTTCGTTGAACAAATTTTTTTTTTATTGTATATTTTTTCTTTATTGAAACATTTCTCTTTGCTGTACCTATTTTTTGTCAATACATTTTTTTCTTTATTTAAATACATTTTCTGTACTGTACATAATTTATAAACTCATAACTTGCATCTAATGTTTCATGCATGACAAAAGTTTTAGCGGATAAAAACGCAATTAGAAATAGCAGCTGAAACCATTTGCAGAAAACATTTTTTTTCTTCGTTGAACAAATTTTTCTTTATTGTATATTTTTTCTTTATTGAAACATTTCTCTTTGCTGTACCTATTTTTTGTCAATACATTTTTTTTTTTTATTTAAATACATTTTCTGTACTGTACATAATTTATAAACTCATAACTTGCATCTAATGTTTCATGCATGACAAAAGTTTTAGCGGATAAAAACGCAATTAGAAATAGCAGCTGAAACCATTTGCAGAAAACATTTTTTTTCTTCGTTGAACAAATTTTTTCTTTATTGTATATTTTTCTTTATTGAAACATTTCTCTTTGCTGTACCTATTTTTTGTCAATACATTTTTTTCTTTATTTAAATACATTTTCTGTACTGTACATAATTTATAAACTCATAACTTGCATCTAATGTTTCATGCATGCCAAAAGTTCTAGCGGATAAAAACGCAATTAGAAATAGCAGCTGAAACCATTTGCAGAAAACATTTTTTTTTCTTCATCGTACAGTACAGATTTTATCTTTATTGTGCATGCGAATACATTTATACTTTCAAGACATTTCCTTTATAGAAGTCAATAAATCTATAATAAAACGCATTCAATAAATGCATTTGGTCAAGAAATGCAGGTTTGACATTCCACTCCTATTGGCAACATATATAAAGAAGCCCTAACAGGTTTCCTATTTAAACATTGCTGCAAAGCCCCGGAGGATCTCTATGTAACGAGAGCTGCTCAATACTGCATTGCTAATGATACTTCAAGGAGGCAAGACTACTTCTGAAAGAAAATGGATTTCGAGTAGGCGAAGTAATCCTCCCTTTGAATGGTTATAAATGCGTCATGATATCAGACAAAACGAAGCGATCTAAATTTGAAATTAAAAACGAAATTGATTTTTCAGATTGAATTGGACGAAAAGGGAAAGCACCATTGTGTCGTTGCTTTGCACTCCTTTTCATCTCCAGTAGCCCGAAATGAAAAAATGAATCCAAACGAGTCATATATTTAATCATAAGCCGTAAAGGAGTAAGGATGAATTTGTAATTGGATCAATTTTTTAGAATAAAACCACCCGGAGACGCAAATCAGGAGGGGAGTTAGAATCGAATGCCTTCAAATTCAAATTATATTCATTAGATAGTATTTTATAGAATAAATGACTGCTTAATGAGTTTACTAAGTAAATATTTTCAAAACGTGGAATAAAAATGAAATTTTCTATAGCAGTATGGATCAGAGCAAATTGAATCTCCTTCCCAACGTTATTATTAATACTATTTTTTTTTATTTCGATGAAGAGAGCGATAAATAGAGAAGTCGTTAATTTGGTGGTTTCAGATACTATATAGATCTCAAAAGAGACTGCACATATTTTGTGCAGCAATTATGTGGAGTTACTAGAAATTGAACCAAAAATAGGTGAGTATATAACAGCCAGCTGGGTAACCAGTCATTATCACAAATTACTAAAATTTAGCCAACGGCCGTACCATGCTGAATATACCGGTTCTCGTTAGATCACCGAAGTTAAGCATCATTGGGTGGGGTCAGTACTTGGGTGGGTGACCACCTGGGAACACTGCGTGCCGTTGGCAAATTTGGGACCTGAATGGCCGAGTGTCTAGCGCTCTGGCGCTCGGTGCCACAGGTTTCGGGTTCGAATCCCGGCGGTGCCATGGATGTTTGTAGTGGTTCGGAATCCACTTTAAGCCGTAGGTCCCGGTCTTCTATGACTGTAAGAGCGTCACGGAGCAAAAGTCAGGCTTCTACCTACGGGTGCTCCATCACAACAGAAGCTGCTTCCTTCCTCTTCAATCATGAGTCCATATGGGCTTGTGGGCTTGACCAGCCAAGTGGGATAAGAAACAACAAAACAACAACTAAAATTTATCTTACATATACATAATACTAAAACTTACTTCAAAACAGTTATGTTTAAAATTCCCTTTATTAGGCGGCATTAAAAATGATAATTTAGAAAGAGTGTTGATAATAGTTATCATACACGGATAGTTGAAAGCATTTATTTATAAATGTGAACAACTCATAGCTTTATGTCATACTTTTTCTGTTTGCTTATTAAATTTTTTTTGTTTCTGTATTTTAAGTGGAAATAGCTAATAGTTATATATATATAATTTTCAATCATCATTTATATTTTTTTTTATTTATTTATTTAACTTGGGAAAGTGTTTTTCGAGTTCTCTGCCTTTTAAAAGAGCTATAATAACAATAAAGAATTAATATAATTAAGAAGTAATTTATGGTATAATTTCATTTTTTTAACAAATCCCTTACCATGTTTAACCCTCATGCTTTACCACAAGAGGTTTAGCATAGATCGATTGTATAGATGTACATTTATTCGTTATTTTTTCATTCATGTCACTTGGGAAAGTGATTTTCAAGTTCTATACCTTTCAAAACCAATTAAGTTATGATAAGAAATGAATTTAATTAAAAAATATATAAGCTATAATTAACCAAACCTTGACAACCGTAAAACCCTCATGGTTTGCCGTAAAGGTGACGGTTTAGCATAGATCGATTGCAAATATATATACAGTAGAACCTCTTTTAAGTCGAACCTCGATAAGTCGAAAACCTCCACAACTCGAAAAAATATTTTGTTCCCTTCCCTTCAAGCCCCAAAACCTCCATTACTCGAAATTTCAACCCTCTATAAGTCGAAATAATGAGTCAATCCCCACAAGCCATTTTGGTATATATTTTTCCTCCGTAACTCGAAAAAAAAAAAAAAAAAAAATTGGACCTCTGTATCTCGAACAATCTTTTTATCTTACAATCTTTTTACAACCTTTACAACTCGATCATTTGAAACTAATTACCTCTATAGCTCGAAGAAAAATAAATTACCGACTTTAAGGATTTGCCGACAATGCACGTCATTGTTTCTTTGAAAATGTATGAGTATATAGTAAATAGAATAACCAATTCTATGAAATAGCCACTCGGAAGAAAAAGAATTTTCTGCTCTTTAAAGCTTAGATAATGCTATAGATAGAGAACGATTGAATTGTCTACAGCAAAAAAAATAAATAAATAAACAATAATAAATAATAACTGACTTTTTTCAATACATAATATTTTAAATTTTAAGTTTGTTTTGGAATTATTTTGATTTTTTATTGTAGCACATAATATAACTTTTAAGTTGCAAATAAACATGTTTGTTACCTCTGTAGCTTGAATTTTTATTTATTTTACCTCTCTAACTCAAAATAAGTTAGTCGACTTGTAGAGGTTTAGATTCTTTCTATGTCCTTACAAAATACGCGTAAGTCGAAAACTTTAACTCGAATAATTTGGCGTCTCCCTTGAAGTTCGACTTACAGAGGTTCTACTGTGCTAAAGTTTAAGCTCATTGCAACAGCTGTCACATTTCTAAATTTGCACTTGAAATGAATGCCAACGGAGTGCTCTGATCTGCATACATACACAAAAATGATTATATATGTTTACTGAACAAGAAATTTTATCCGCACACACACACAAACAAAATATGTACAGACGGGACAGGGAAAAAAAATGGATCCTGCTTAATAACTTTTGTAATTATGATTAGATCTTCACATTAGTGGTATTGTCAGAAATGGCTCGAAGAGTAGAATTTTAAATAAAATTAACCACTAACTGGTTAATTAACCACTAACTCGAAATTTTTATTACTGAAACCGAGATTTTTAACCCAATCAAGTCAGCAAGATGAAATTACTATATGATAATTGTTTTGTAGAGATTAAATTAAAATTTTTCATATATAATGGTTCAAAAGTTGAATATCCTAATGTTAAATGAAACTTTCGCTTAATGAACTATAATGAAACTATATATAAATTTTTTAATTTTGGCGCCAGTCAAAAGAAATGCTTTTTCCAAAATTAAAAACGTAATTTTGTCAAATTCTTGGCAATATTTTTAAAAGCATTAAACATTAAATATCGTTATGAAAGGGAAAAAAAATGAATTATAACATACTAAAATTTTTATGCAGTTGGTCTTAAAGATATAATTTTTTTTTAAATTATCATGAAATGTCGAAATCCTCCATAAGACGAAAACTCTATAACTCGAATTATTTGGCGTCTGCCTTGAAGTTCGACTGTGTGTGAGTGTATATATATATTTCATTTATCAGAATATTTTGCTAGCGACATGTTTTAGATTAAATCTGTTATGAGGTAAAAAGACAATTTTCCAGCTTTTAGACCCTTCCAGTCAATGAATGACGAAACACGTGGCTATTCTGAACTGTAGGACTTCGGTGTGGGTAGCCGAGCGAAATGAAGACTTCCCCTTCCTTCACGTAAGACTTCACTTTCTTTTCTACCGAAACATTTGAGCACAATGTTTGTCTTTCTTCTCAGAGTCGAACTCTACAGCGGAAGTGACGTGTCAAATCGTTTCCCCCTTGTTGGTGGGAGCGACAAACGAAAATGGGCTTTTGAATTCTTAAGCGAACGCAAAAAAATTGCGCAATGCAAACCACACATCCGTAATAATGAAGAAATTTTAATTTAGGAAATGGATTGGATTGGATTTTATTTATTGCTGGGAAAAGTGCTATCTGGATATTTTTTTATGTATGCGTTAGCTGTGCTTCACTTATAGATGGCGCCACAATGATAGATTATACGGGCAATTTTTTTGTACATAAGATAGGGATTTTTGTGCATTCTTTAATGTTTTTACATTTTATTCGCATTATTTTTTTTATTCGCAACATTTTCCATAGACCTATTTAATAACACATAATACCTTACTTTGTTTAAAAAAATATTTAAAATTTATTTTTTATTATCGGAACAAAATTCTTCTTACTACTTCCCTTTTTTGTAATAACATATGGTTTGTAGCAAAGAACGAGAACGTTTTAAATTATACTCATAAACCATAATAACATAATACAATACGCGACATATATATATATATTTCAAATTTTGCGAAAATTGGTAGAACTACTTCTAAAACAAAGCCTAAATGAACTGAAAAAAAAATTTTTTTTTTCGAAAATGGATCGATTCGTTAAGAAATTACCCAATGGGGTTTAACGCCAATTTGGTGACTGTTCGTGGTAGACGACTTTTTCATGGCTCACATTATTTTTCATGCTATTGTACTGCTCATAGACAGGTTGACTAAAAATAAATAAGACTTACTAACCGATGGATTGCAACTACTAACAATTTTGTTTAATAAATAAGAAAAAATGTGTACTGCCATTTTACCAATAAAAATGTCCCGGTTTAATCTTTGTACGTTGCGAATTCCTTTAGGTTACTATACTTCAATTAAAAAAAATGTCTAATTGGTGTTCGAAATTTGAGTTTTAAAGGGGAAAGATATTGCATGGGGTAGAAAGAAAGCATTGATAGGATTGCTCGTTCAAGTTATAGAAAGTATTTGTTAAGTGAACTTCATACATTGCGATACATTGTTTTATACATTGTTTTTATTGCGAAATTTAGAATGCCGCCTAAGAAACAAATTCTATGCAGTCGGACAAGAATCCGTAGGTCCGTCAGCTTGAATATTATATATATAATATAATTTTTGTTTTCATAATTTAATTAGCATTATTATCTAATTAAATCTGCCATTATGTTATGGGAATTCATGCTCTAAATTATGATTTCGTTAGTGGTGGCAATAGAAATAATAGATTGTTTTCTAATAATGTGTTAATTGGCAAAAATGTGTTTGTTACAAATGTGTTTAATTTGCATTAAACGACATTGATTAATATTCAACTTGACAAATTTTTAAATATAATTTGAATTATTGTGCTACTAATGATACAATGAATTTTATTATTATTTAATGTTTCTATGAAAGAACTGAAGCGTTTTTACTAAATCAAATTTTTAAATTGTTTTTATTATAATTGAATTATTTTAATTGCATGGAATAAAAAAGTAGAATGGTACACTAAACTTGTGAAATTCGAACATGAGCGAAGAAAAAAAAAAAAAATCACAAATTTATTAATTTTGAAAGGTTTGTAGCATGCTAAACAATTGTGTTAAAAATAAAATAGTTGTATTTGAAAACATAAGCAAATACATTGTTGTAAGCTCTGTATGGTTTTAAGTTACTTAAAAAATTCTTCCCAACGAGGCGTGAGGGAAGAAAATTTTTCGAACCTTCCACACCAAAACGTCAGAAATCGCTTTACGCCTAGTGAAGTTCCAGATACTTCTACTAGATAGTAGATCTACTATTGGCTCAATCCAAGTCACAAACCGCGGCAAGCATTTCAAAGTCAACTCGAAGCGGTGGATTTCAACTATATTCAGGAGAACGCGAAGCTAGTGATTGGTCAACGCCTCACTCCTCGGTGTGGGCGAGCCTTAACTGTTCAAAATTTCAAGTCGAATCGAGAGTGTACTCGTTTTTCATTTCAGTGATGGCAATTCATACCATTAAAGTGCGAATCGAAATCAGGTTGATTCCTGTATGAGTTACACAACATTTAACATGATAATAAGTTTTTCGGGAAACATCAATAAATGCATTATAGTTGTATGCAGTTTATTTTTTAAAAAAATATTTTTTTATCAATATATATAATAAATAATAATAATATGATTATTTTAAGTTAAATAACAAAAAAATGCAACTGTAGTAAGGATATATGATAATGTTATGAAATTAATGAAAAAATTAATAATTAATTAATAATAATGTTGTAAAATTAATAATAATTTAATAATAATAATCTGTTAAAAATTATTTTTCAAATTTACATCAATTTTAATACAAAATTTTAGTTTGCTAATTATAATATTTTTCCTACATATCAATTGTCACCACATAAAATAACACAGAGCAGTGAAAGCAAAAATTCTCAGAAATTAATGAAAAAAAAAAAAAAAAAAAATGGTATATTAATAATGATTTTTTTTTCGCTTATATTTTACACACACACAATCATTATTATAACTAATGATCACACATTTATTTTAACTAGAAATAAAGCTTAAAAATGTATATCTTTATAATAAAATTTAAAATTAAAAAAAAAAAAAGTTTTAAAAATAATCTGAAAATAAAATACACAAACAACAATAATTAGTGATATTCCAATTTTTATGAATTGGTTTCTGAATTCAGGTCTAAATTCAGTTACACCTAGGTCTTTCACTACTACAAGTTGGAGGGGAGTAGCAGATTCAGCGTCAACCAGCGTCAACCATGAATTGGAATTTTTGTAGAATTAGATACACGCAGCCATCTTGACGAATTGACGATTCATAGATCATTTTTTAACGTTATAAATTAATCACATCTTCGGTTTCGAACCTTCTCCTGTTACTTTTTGAACCTTCAGTGCTTTATCCGACTTATGTAAGGAACACAAGAGTCCTTAGATTTGTGTCCACTAGTGATGAGTATTAATGGGCACAGGAAAGCTCGGGGGCGTATTCACTAGTGTTGAGTGTTAATGGGCACAGGAAAGCTCAGGTGCGTATTCACTAGTGATGAGTGTTAATGGGCACAGGAAAGCTCGGGCGCGTATTCACTAGTGATGAGTGTTAATGGGCACAGGAGAGCTCAGTTGCGTATTCACTAGTGATGAGTGTTAATGGGCACAGGAAAGCTCATGTACGTATGCACTAGTCTTGAGTGTTAATGAGCACAGGAGAGATCAGGTGCGTATTCACTAGCGATGACTGTTAACGGGCACAAGAGAACTGAGGTGCGTGACCACTAGTAATGAGTGTTAACGAGCACAGGAGGGCTCAGATTCGTATCCACTAGTGATGACTGTTAACGGGCACAGGAGGGCTCAGATTCGTATCCACTAGTGATGACTGTTAACGGGCACAAGAGAGCTGAGGTGCGTGACCACTAGTAATGAGTGTTAACGAGCACAGGAGGGCTCGGATTCGTATCCACTAGTGATGAATGTTATAATCACTACTTTCAGAGATAAGGAGACTCGATGACGAATATAAAAGTCAAGCTGGCAGGTGGAAGTTTCCCCGAAAGACCTACCATTAATAATCAAGCAAAACAAAAATAAATAAATAAACAGGACGGCACTTATTCTTGATTATTAATGTTATTATGAGATTGAATAATATATGAGGATGTGATATTTAGCATTTTAAGGAACATAAAAACAATTCCCTATTACTTAATTGACTTTGTTAAAAAAAAAATCAAGTTTCTTTATGTCACAATGTGACGAACAAAAATAACGAATTCCTAATAGAATGCGGTATTTGTCAAAAAGATGAAGATTTCCTTTCGGTAATGAAGAGAAATTCGATTCATAAAGAGTAGACAGCCAACCATTTTATTGGGCCAGGAGCAAATCTTTTCAATAAAATAAAGATCTGGGATTTGTTTGGTTTGAGAAAGCGGAGATTGCTTTTTCAAATAACAGGGATGGATAAAAGATTCTCGAGGATATTCTTTTCACTCTTGCTCTTTTCGGGAGAGAAAGTAAGTTTCTCTGAAAGATTGGACAACATATATTTTGTACACTCGAGAATTTTGCGAAATATTTTTCACTTTATTGTCTAAGCACACCAATGTTTTTATCTCGTAAATAATCGTGGGAATAACAGAATAACTTATACATACATGTCCATGGAATTCAATTCTAGATATCAGTGTAGCCAGCGATTCCGAAATAGATTTTGGTAGACAGCAACTTTTTCAGATAATCTATTGAAAGCATTTCAATATCTGTCATTTACATTTGAAAAGATTTAATAGGAAACTTACTCCAATTTGGAATATTTTTTATAAAAGAAAAAAAAAAATAATGGAAAAATAATGAAAACTGATTTTAGTAAATGGAATTATAACATAACTATAATGTTACGTAACAAGACAAGCAGTCCCTGACTCATGGCCAAGTGGTTCCACGCGCAACTAATGCTTCGGCGGACTCAGATTTCAATCTTCTGGTGGCATGCATTGCAGTCACTGCTTTCAGGAACGAAGAGATGCGATGGCAATTACGTCAGTGTAAAGCGTCTCTTATATAAGCTGCCAGGTGAGAGTTTCCGGATTTCCGACAAACGGTAATGCGTTTTTGGTTCAAACAGTTCCATATCAATTAAAGATAAATTTAACTAAAAATATAATCAGCAATGTTGAAACACTAGGATATTGCACAATAGTGCGTCACGTAATTGAAAGTTATATCTCGCCAATAGTAATAAAAGTCGTTGAATGGCAACCCGCATGAAGTCTACAACTTTGGTTAAAAAAGAAGTCGTTCGTTCGTCGTTTCATAGAGTAGTAATAAAATAGAACGCGTCTTCCTGTTCTAAAGGAACAGAAAGTTGGAGAAAACATCTCCAGTCTTTTTCGTAGTAGAGTTGGCGCTTTATCGCCATTTGGCTTGTTTTCCTTGAGCGCATTTATTTAGAAAACGAATTACTAAATAAATGCGAAAAAATACTAAATAAATGCGAATTACTAAATAAATAAATAAATAAATAAATGCTAAAAAATTACGAATAAATAAATAAATGCTAAAAATGCTAAAAATAAATGCTAAAAAATTAGGCTAAAAAATGCTAAAAAATTACGAATTTTACGAAGCGATTTTGAGAATTCCGAGAGATACCTGAAACTCTTCTTCTCAAATCATATATTTATTTAACTATGTGTTTACTAAAGATAAATAGATACAAGTTATTTTGTTTATAACTCTGATCATTTTGTATGAAATAGAATAAAACATTACAAAAAATTCATGTAAATGAATATTTCATTGTTCAATCAATTTAGAGGGAAAACATTACAGAAAAAAATTTATTAATAGAATATAAATGCCAAATATTTAAAAAAATAAAATTTAGAATTAAAAAAAAAGGAACCATTTCTTTTGGAAGTCGTTGGATGATAGCAGACATTTTCTCTCTTCAAGCCAACAGCTTAAAGTAGTAATAGCCAACAGTAGCCAAAATCGCCAAGCTATCATCACATATGTTAAAGTGCCAAATCCTGATTAGTACATGCCTAAAACTAATTCTAAATGAGTGCAGTCTATTTCACAGAGCAATATAAGCTCATTTTTTCTCTGCAATACAAGTAAACAAAGTGGCAAATGAATGGCAGAGTGACTATGAAAGTGACAAGCCATAACATCACTTCTGACAGTTCCGATTGTAAAAATCACTTGAGGTGTATGATCTCGGGAGAATCATGGTTGTTTCAAATTGGAAGTGCTCCAAACTACAAACCCAATGAGTCTCTATTTTATTACTATTCTATTTCCTAAAGTCCTCCCGGAAGGCAATGTCTTCCTCTAGCTCACGAGGCCCAACGATGTTTAAAAAAAAAAATACTCAGTAAGTGACAACGTGTTCTCCCATTGATAGATGGACCATCTTGAAAAGTTTTCTTGATTTTCTCCTCCACGACACGTAAATGCTAAGCACTCTTCCCTCCCACCGCAAACCTTCAAAAATTCTACAGGAAGGTCCTTCCATTCTTTGAGCTGTCTATAAGGAACATGAGGTTTTCGATGTTACAATTGATGAAAATGGAAAAATTATTTCAAAATTAGCAAAATGTTTTAAATAACCTATGTTTCATAGCTGCTTAAGATTATATAATTTAAAATATCCTTCTGTAGGAGTTTTTAGTAAATCAGAAAATATTTTTCATTTTGAAACGTGTTTAAAATAGATTACAGAACAGGACAGTCTGAATATAAAAAAAAATCTGCTGAGTAAATTTGGTTTAAATACCGTTTATCGTCATCAAAATTATTTTTATATTTTAAAAATTCAAACACCAGGATCCAAGAATATCAATAGCACATCAAAAGGTCTTTTTTTTTTTTTTTTTTTTTTTTTTTTTTTTTTTATCATAGTTCTCCAAATACATTAATTTCAATTGCTTCTTAATAACTTGGATCACTGATTTAGTGTACATCACTAAACTGTGATTATTGTGATTGATTATCAGTTTTTTGAAAAGATCCCCCTCTCATTAATATTTTGCTTCGCACAACAATTGCAATAAAATTAAAAATCATCGAAATCCAAATAAAATACTTTTTTGTGTTATATATAAACTATAGCTGCGGTTTTTCAAAAATTGCTTCGATGCCTTTTCTGTCTCGCATCTTCAATGTGTATTCAAATGAGTCCAGACGATTGAATTATTAAATCTTCTAATAAGTAGTGTAAACAATTTGTTATTATAAAAGACAACAGATGGTGCCACGAACAAGAGCTGTAACTCCATATAAGACTGTTGTCTTGTACGGGGATTCGAATGTAAGAGCAAGGGCAGAGAAAAGGAACGCGACGGAGTTGCTGATGGCGGGTTGTGGTTCCCTTAAGTATTTTTGTTACCAATAAAATTCATTCATATATATATATATATATATATATATATATATCAACTGAAAGTTGTGTCAAATACTGAGAAATGAAAAAGAAGATAACAGTAGGATTTACGATACATGCACAGCAACCTTTCATTGAAATCATGTTTTTTAATGCTATATGAAAACATGATTTATATATTGTTCCGATGTAGATATTGATTTCAAAATAATTTGAAACTTGAACTATCTATTTTATTACATGTATTAATTTTAAATACATTTTCTCCCAAACACCGGTCGATGGAAAGGTATTTTCTGTGTTATTCATTTTTGTCTTTAATTCAAGATTCCAACTGTGTTTCCTTTTCAATTGTTTTGTCGCTGGGCTGTTTTTGGAGAGAAAAACAAACAAGACTAAAATAAATTTAAAGTGTATAATGGAAAAAGGCTTAAACGATAACGTTGTCATAGTTAAAATGGCTCCTTGATGTGTTTCTGAGCTTATATGCCAGTGTGAATTAGTTGTCATCTTCAATTCTTCGGAAAGATACCCCCTTTTTCAATGAATGATCAAACTATTAAGTTGGCAAGAAAATAATTTCGATTTGTTAGTGTGAAATAAAACTACATTTTTTTTTATACAAAAAATAAACTTTAATCAGTCAAACATCTTCCATTCTGTTCTAACCTTTTGTCATCTTTCTGGTAACTTCCTGATTCCGCGTTCATAGAACTTCTGGTACTTATCAGTAACAAATTTTTTTGAATTTTAACCATTTTAAACGGTTTTGTAAACTTCGAAATAAATGATAATCCGATGGTGCAAGGTCGGGGTATGCGACATCACTTTCCAACCAAGTTTCAATAAATTCGTGCTTGCTGCTAAACATATATGAGACCTTGCATTGTGAACCTCAATTCCTTTGCGATTTGCCAATTTTGCCATTTTCTCTTTGATTACTTCCTCCAATTTCTTAAGTTATTGGATCTGAGTTGATCGTTCGGTTGCTTGGAAGTAGCTCAAAATAAACAATACCTTTGCTAAAATGACATAATGATCTTTTTCTGAAGGAATTCAGTTTTCGATAGGGTGTGTTCATCATGTTTCAGCCATGATCTTTTCCGATTAATAATTTTGTAGACGATCCATTTTTCACCAAAGATAATTCCTTTCAAGAAAGGGTCGATTAGATTACGTTTGAAGGGCGTATCGTAACTATTGATTCGTTGTGTGAAGTGATGTTGCTATTGATTCGTTGTGTGAAGTGATGTTGCTATTGATTCGTTGTATGAATTAATTATGTTGTTGTGTGTTGCAATTCATGCGGAACCCAACTATCAAGCTTCTTAACTAGTCTCTTAGACTAGTTAAGGAATTTTATGTGATTTTCAATTGTTGTGCGTGACACATTTAACGTTTTTGCAATCTCTCGTTAAGTTATATAGCAATTATGGCTTCATTTGTCATCATCAACTTCAGGAGATCGACCAGATCGTTGGACATCTTCTAGTGAAAAATTTCCAGAACGAAATTTTTTAAACCAATTCTGATACTTGCATTCTTTTAAGCAATGAACACCCTATCTCTTTGTGAGCCGCTTTCTTGCCTTTATGAAAGTAAAATAGATGTACTTAGTAGAAAAATGTTTATTTTTTCACTCCATGTTAAAAATTGAATTTATTTCTACATTAACCTGAAAGTCTCAAAAGAAAAAAATATATATATAACGTTGACAGAAGAATAACAAAACATACATAACGCTATCTATTTGTGCAGACCGAAATTGCTTTCTTGCCAAGAATTTTCCGCATATGATATAAATGCAAATCGACTCCCTTTAAATAGAATCAATTCTCTTTTTTTTTCTCCTTATGGGTCGAGTGTAGCAGATTCCAATGGAGTAAAAAATATTAATATACCATTCGCAATTTTTTTTCTAGTCTTATTTTAGTATTTGGACAAGTTTGTCATCGACTTTAGTAATCAGCAACAAAATAATTGAGTGGTATCATTTCGATGAGTCAACATCGCTTTTAAGCTTTTCTTTAGAGCTTTTTAAAGTAAACTGGCCCATAGTTGTCTTAAGAGAATTGAAACCGTAATATCCTGCTATGGGACATAACCTGGCTTCAATGGATGATCAAGTCCAATGCAAAAATGCGGTTATTTAATTTAAAATCTAAGCAACAGGACTAATTTTATGCCGATACAAAATTTATTTCATTTTATATTATAAATGACACTTCTCAATATAATAATAATTTTTATTAACTAATCATTTACATAACTAAGAGATTTAAAACCAATCTTTTAAGCTCAGTTTAAAAATGATACCATACTGTATGCTCCTGATCTTAAGAGTTCTATGAGGATTAGCATGGGACGCCACTAATGCCAACAGCGACTGACCTCTGTGCATTCCTAATGAAATGGGCTTATCAAAAGGGAATCTGCTGTCTGCACTGCCTTGTTAGGGCTTCAGTTCAATGCAGGAAGATGCAAATCTGTCATTTATCAAATCAATTATTAAAAACGAGTTTCTTGTCTTCTCTTAATCAAATCAGAAAAAATCCCACTTAACACTTTCGCTGCTGATCTCGCGCCAGTGCGTGTTGTGACGTCAACGCTAAAGAGCTAATCACGAGTCAGCGCATGGTGTAGAATAATGTGACCAGTCACGCGTTCGCGCGAGAAGAGATAACTCAACATTTATTCTCCGCTTCAATCGGCAATATATGTTAGATGCAATATATGTTAGACTTGTTAGAAACAAGTATGTCCCCTTTATGTATCCCACGAAGTTCCCACCGAAGGGCCTGGTGGCTGAGTGGCTAGCGCTGTGGCGCTCGGTACCGCAGGTTTCGGGTTCGAGTCCCCGCGGTGCCATGGATGTTTATAGGGGTTCGGAATCCACTTTAAACTGTAGGTCACGGTCTGTTTAGTCTAACGTGTGCACAAACCAAATCCCACCGAAAGGTGATGTGAAGAGGATATTGCCTTTCGGAAGGACTTTTAAGAGTAACTGCCCCGTATTTGTGTATCGGATAGAAGAAAACTCCCACCAGGTGGCCTGGCTATCATGCGAGACTCTTATACACATAGTCACAATCGTGGTCGAGTCTCGTCTTTTCTGAAAGCAATAACTACACCAATGCTGCCAGCAGATTCTAACCTCAGCCCTCTTACAAGCTGCTGCGAATGTTGTTAATGAGACACGAGTCGGGCTTCCAAATATCTTATTAATATAAAATCCAGTACATGATTTGAGGATGTTAAGATAAATCTGTATTCATTGGCTTTTAGGAAAAGATTTATAAATATAGGGATGTTTATAAGTTACGGAGACTGGTTATGTTATTGTTACTGTAGACGTTATGGAGACTGGTTGTGCCATATTGAATGTTTGTGGCGTATATAATCAAATTGAAATAGCCACAAGTTGTCTAAATATCTATTGAATTGTGATTTGGAGAAACTCTTCTTTTTTTGGAGAGCTGAAGTGTCCCAAAAATTATTAGATTTTTCTTTTTTATGTTGTTATTCTTCTCATAACTTCTTTTCTTCTTATTCGTTTTCTTTTATTTTCATTAATCACTAGCAAAAACCGAAACTGGCACTGAAAGGCTTATAAATGGTTCGAAAACAATATAAATAAAGTTAAAAGAAAAATATATAGTTTTATAAACCTTTTCTCAAATTCACTAAAAAGAACTAGGATAGCATCCAGCCTTGAATTACAAAATATCCGAAGAATTGAATGATTTATTCCATTTATTTTTAAAATTAAAAGTGCGTTTCCACAGAATACTAAAATCTCAAGACCTAGAAATCAATCGGAATCTCCATGTTTTCCCATCGTTGCCAATTTGAATTACATCAAATTTCTTGACTTCTGCAGAGCATCGGAAAGATAACTTTCAATCAACGGACGATATGTTTTGTGGTTGTAGTAAAATTTAGTCTTTCATGCACACGGCAAAACAATGCTTCTTCAGTTGTCAGTAGAAATTTTTCATACCTGTTCTTTTAAATTTATTTGAAAAGAGAAATCTGCCTATACTATCCAATAGATATTTATCCAAATTGGAGGTGGAATCCCAAAAAATTAGAGGTAAAGAATCCAAGACGTTATTCTAATATGTGGCCGTTGTTTGGCTACCATTTTTTCCCCCATGGGCTGTAATATTTTCAAGTCGAATCGTGTGTCAGTGCCTTCTATTTACTCCAATAGATAACATTTCTGTAGTTTACATGCGTTTGGGTTTCTATTTTTAATGAATTGAAGTTAAAATGTTTTTCATATAATTTAATATTATATATATTAATATAATTTGCTTCACTATTTTGAGTCATTCCGTTATATAAAAAATATTTTCCGAATGACTTACAAACTAGAAATGTTATATAATTATTGTTTTATAAACAAAAAGCTATTAGGCATACACCAGATAGATAAAATAGATTCTATGTCTATTTTAGTCATTAGATAACAGTAAAATATATTATAAAATAATTTAAAATCTGGTATTAGTTTTGTATGAAAAGGACAACAAATTAAAAAGATAAAATAAAGATGGAATACATAGATACATCGGATTGACTTTTGTAAAAAATACTCCTTTTTCCATGTAAAATTCAAATGTGACATACCATGAAATCAAAATTACTATGAATTACAGTTTTTCTACATAAATATAAGTTTGAATCATCTGATAATGTCTGAATAATCTATACACTCTAAGCTTTTTTTCTGAACTTGAGCTAGAAAAAGGAAAACAATTTCCAAAAGAACAGTACTAAAACTGTGAAAGAAGCTGCCGAGAATGCAGATTACGCGAGATCTTGAAAACAGCAAAAGAAATGTCATTTGCGACCCCTAAGTGCACAGGATATTAGATCAAATCACTTTTTTCTATGAAGAGCTAAGGGGTTTCAGAAGAGAGAAGCGATGCCACTCTCTGACTAGGGATGGGGCTTGTTGGCCAGATTTTTTTTTCTTTTGGCTTTGAAGAGAAAGTGTGTGCGTTCGTTTCAATCTGTGGTGACATAATATGGAATCAGTGAAATACCGTGTATAAATCTGTGGTTTTAATGGCAAATAATCTCGGAGCAAAGTGCCGCCCATTTGAAAACTACAAAAAACTTTCTTCTAAACACTTTCGAATGAACAGCAGAACCCTGGAATGAACAATGTTACAGGGCCCCTAAGGAAACACCAGGTTTAAAGATAAATATACGGTTTTAGTGATTGGCACCCTCAAAGTAAAGTGCTGGAGAATTGAAAATAATAACAAGTTTCTTCTAAGGATCTTTTAATAAGTCAAAAAATGACTTGTGTCTGCCAAATTTAAATAAGAAGCAATGAGGTGTCATTGCACATGCCATCGTAGCAAAATTAAATGAAATATTTTAAAATTATTTCAAAGATTTTTTAAAAAGATTTAGAAATAAAAGAAACTATCTTTAAGAAAATTAAGCATTAAAAATAAGAGAACGGTGCTATACAGAAGATAGCACATCATACATACCAGTTGCACCAGTCAATGGAGAATGGTTAGTGGGATCACAAGTTCAAATTTATCACGTGTCCATGGTAGAGTGGGGTAGATATGTTCCCGCAGCCATTGGGTTATTAGCAATTTAGAATAAGAGATGCAGCTCCGATTCCCAATGTACTACAAGAATCAACGTAGTGATGTACAGATGTAGGTAAAGATGTATGTTTAAATATACATGTATCCTCAACTACAACTGCCTATTTACTTACGTATGTATGCATAGATATTTGTATGCATATACACTGAAGTGACAAAAGTCATGGGATACCTCTTAATATCGTGTCGGCCCTCCTTTCGCCCGGCGAAGTGCAGCAACTCGACGTGGCATGGACTCAACAAGTCGTTGGAAGTCTTCTGCAGGAATATTGAGCCATGCTGTCTCGATAGACATCCATAATTGTGAAAGCATTGATGGTGCAGGATTGTGGGCACGAACAGACCTCTCGATGATGTCCCATAAATGCTCGATGGGATTCATGTCGGGCGATCTAGGTGGCCAGATCATTCGTTGGAATTGTCCAGAGGGGCAACGGGCAACGGGCGTACCGATTACGGAGTTCCTAGGTGGCTTTAAGAGCCACAATACCTCCACATCTTAATTTAGATCGAAAATTAGCACAAAATGAAATTTCTTAAATTGAAGAATAAAAATAAAAGAAGATTAGCACAAATTAAAATTTAAGAAAAACACCTTCTGCTTGCTAACAATTAAAGCAGGAGATCGAAAAAGCTAAAGCTTTCGGTACAATTAGGGGTCCGTTGGCGATGCCCAAAAATAAAAGAATGTAGCTCTTTATGTTATAAATTTTTTTAATAATGAAGAAAAAAAATAAAAGCTTTTACTAAAAATCCTATTTATCCTTCAAACTGCAATAATCAAAATTTGGACTTGAAATAATTTCTTACAATATTAAAAACAAACAAACAACAACAAAACAAAAAAAAAACCATATAGTTCCTAAATATTTCTCATAATGTTATTGTAAGCAACAATATTAATTTTAAATGTAACTATAATAAATATTGTATTATTCTGATCAAAAGAGAATAGTTTCAGGAATCCCATGGAAATAATTATGTGAAAGACAAGTTTCTTTGGTTATTATTCAACCTAAAATTTTCCAATCAGTACAATTACACACATTGCAAAAAACTTAACATTTATGAACGAATTTCACATATCTTTTATGTCAAGTTATTTCAAGACTGAATATTTGAAATTCTATTTCTTCACATGTCTTATGAACTCTAAATACTTTGTTCACTGTAAAATAAGTTTTTATATTTCAGTTTATTAACCAAAACTTATAATTTTCATTTGGAATAGTCTAAATGTTTTTATATAACCAAAAGTAAATTAGTTGATCTAATAATAACATTAAATGCTATTTAGATGTAGAATTTTTATTAAGTAGAAATATACACTGAAGTGACAAAAGTCATGGGATACCTCTTAATATCGTGTCGGCCCTCCTTTCGCCCGGCGAAGTGCAGCAACTCGACGTGGCATGGACTCAACAAGTCGTTGGAAGTCTTCTGCAGGAATATTGAGCCATGCTGTCTCGATAGACGTCCATAATTGTGAAAGCGTTGATGGTGCAGGATTTTGGGCACGAACAGACCTTTCGATGATGTCCCATAAATGCTCGATGGGATTCATGTCGGGCGATCTAGGTGGCCAGATCATTCGTTGGAATTGTTCAGAATGTTCTTCAAACCAATCGCGAACAGTTGTGGCCCGGTGACATGGCGCATTGTCATCCATAAAAATCCCATCGTTGTTTGGGTACATGAAGTCCATGAATGGCTGCAAGTGATCTCCAAGTAGCTGAACACAAGCATTTCCAGTCAATGTTCGGTCCAGTCGCACCAGAGGACCAAGTCCATGCCATGAAAAAACAGCTTACACCATTACGGAGCCACCACCAGCTTGAACAGTGAATTGCTGACAGTTTGGGTCCATGGCTTCGTGGGGTCTGCGCCACACTCGAACCCTACCATCAGCTCTTACCAACTGAAATCGTGACTCATCGGACCAGGCCACGGTTGTCCATTCATCTAGGGACCAACTGATATGCTCACGTGCCCACGAGAGTCGCTGCAAGCGATGTCGTTCTGTCAGTAAAGTCACTCGAGTCGGTCTTCTGCTGGAATAGCCCAAGAAAGCCAAATTTCTCCACACAGTTCTAACAGACAAGTCCCTTGTACGTCCCACATTGATTTCCGCGGTTATTTGACGCAGTGTTGCTTGTCTGTTAGAATTTACGACTCTTTGCAGACGTCGCCGGTCTCGGTCGTTAAGTGCAGGCGGTCGACCACTGCGCTGTCCATGGTGGTATGTTATGCCTGAAATTTCATACTCTCGGCACACTCTTGACACAGTGGATCTGGGAATGTTGCATTCCCTAACGATTTCCGAAATGGCATAACCCATGCGTCTAGCCCCAACTAACATTCCACTTTCAAAGTCTGTTAATTCCCGTCGTGCGGTCATCATCACGTCAAAACCTCTTCACATGAGTAACTTGAACAGAAATGAAAGCTCTGCGAAAGCACTGCGCATTTATACCTGTTCTACGCGATGCTACTGCCATCTGAAAATTTGCATATTGCTATCCCATGACTTTTGTCACTTCAGTGTATATTTGTAAGATTGTATGTATTTGAGACTTTATCCTTGTTTCGATATACGCTTGCGAATTAGTGTTTCTATATGTATGTTTGCATGTCTGTTTGACAGCGTGTAGGTATGCAAACGTATATTTAACATGCATATTTAAGTATACATTTTTATCCATTCCAGTACATCACTACGCATAGAGAAATACATTTTTAGACGCACATATGCATATACTTCTTTATACACATATACAAGCATTAATCTATATATAAATTCAATCTTACTTTTGAGAAGATTGAATTTGGTTTGCAAAAGGTTTCATTTGACTTGTCAAACCTGTAATTACTTGGCAAGCAACATGAAAGTCAATAAATACAACATTGCGTGCAACCTGCTGTATTAATAGAGAAAAGTCCAAATATTTTCCCCTCTTCTCTCTGATAGGAAGTGATCGCAGCTGCGGAAGGTAAACAGCGGTTCAAAAAAAAAACTGAAGGCTCGTCGCATTTTACGTCATAAAAAGCCTCTTCACTGATGTAAGTAAGCAATGATGAAGTCACGCTTTCTTGAACTCTTAATGAAACCAAATAATTCTCTTAATTCTTTGAAAGGTTACCCCATGCTTGCTGCCGAGCTCAACTCTCTTTTTAAGGAGAATTATTTATTATAGTTATAAAAATATTTCACACGAAGAAGCAAAAAAATCGGTTTAATATCTGGATTTTTTTTTTTTAAACAATGAACAAAAATAATGTCAACCAGCATTTGGATAGTATCAACAATTCGCCTTTCTAAAGTAAACCTACCCAACGTATATCATTGTAAATAGCAGAAAGAGAAAGAAAAATATCAGAAACTTTCACTTTGACGTCTGAGAAGATGCTGAACAAATATTTTGTTGCCTTTCTAGTAGAAAAACGTATTATATAGTAAAGCAAATTTCAATAAATAAACTCCACGTGAACTTACGCTAGAGATTTGGTGTCTTGGTGCGTGTGGTTAACGTAAATATGTCCGGCTATTTATATCACATTAATATATATATATAATGTTGTTGGGTTTTTTTTAAGAATGTCAGATACATAAGTTTTTTGCATTGCGAATGCTCTGATGGTTTTTATATAATTTGAGAGCAAAATGATCGTGTTTTCAATTCACTCCTTGTTAGTTTTGGTTTGGTTTTTGTGTTCATATACTGTGTTCATTATATATATATATGCCAGTACCTCGTGTGAGTTTGGTTGTCTCTCTACGATAATGTTTTTGCAAACTTTAGGCTAATTAGATCGGAACCTACAGTTTAACATGGATTCCGAACCATTAACAAACATCCATGCCAGCTCCAGGATTTGAACCTGAAACATGTGGTAGCAAAGTCCACAGCACAAGCCAATTGGCCATCAGGCAGCTAACTGCGAGTAGTGGTTTCCATACAAGAAATATTGTCTTATTTATATACTTTAAATCAGTTAAATAATACGATAATATGATCAGTTAAAACTAATACGATAATAATAAATTTTGTACAAAATATTCAGGGAATTTTTTTTTTTTGTTATTTCGTTAGGAGGATTGGAAAATTGTTGTAAGTGATTATGATAATTTTAATCTGTGACCTAACAGGTTGAACGAAGAGCTTCTGTCTTTGTTCGTTCACGTAGCTCTACTGAAAATTGTAGAAAGTCAATTTGCTCCTTAGTAGTCAAGTGGGTCGCTTGTTTTCGTGCTCACTCCACATATGAACTTGTCTCCCTTACAATCCGGCTATATTTGAATGCCTGAGCTACGGGCGTCACTCGCGAATGCTCTCGAATCGGTTTGCTTCAGTATGGATAGAAAGCGCATGCTTTTAAGCCAGGTCCAGGAGTCCAGAGAACGAGACAAGCGAGTAGTTCTCGCGAATTAATTATAAATCGGTTTGTCTAGTGTTGACGGAAACCTCGAAGTGAATCAACTGCCTCGTTCCGCTCCAACCAGGGTCGGTTTTTCCATTTGTGTCCAGCTGCCACTAGCAGCGACAGAAAACGTGGCTTGTATCTCGTGATGAAACAGAAACACTCGGAGATTCCGGATGCGGCTATGCGAAAGCTTCAGCTAGATCTCGCTGAAACAAAATTTCCGCTCTAGATAGTGTCGATAGTCACTCGTCATAGGTCTAACGCTAATCGAAATACGAATGAAGACACGCTAATAAGGCGAATAAGGGGACGTTTGCGGACGTCGTTCGTAGCTACCATGTTCATTTGTGGACATGTACTACTGTGCCCAAAAACTAAGACCAATTATTTTTTTTTTCAAAAACTCTTTATTTTTTCTTCCAAATTTATTTCATCGCCTTCAAAGTAATCCCCTCCGGACACGATGCACTTAAGCCAACTTTTTTTCCAATCCTCAATGCATGCTAAAAAGTCCTCGGCAGGGATGGCCTTCAAAGCCCGGCGATTCACGTTGAATCTCTTCAATCGACTCAAAATGGTGTCCCCGGAGTGGTCTTTTGAGTTTAGGGAATAGCCAGAAATCGCACGGTGTGAATACGGTGATTGTGGAACGATATGGGTTTCATTTTTGGTGAAAACGTCACGAAGAATCAATGCAGTGTGAGCTGGCGCATTCAGTGTTTTCGGTACCAATCGAGAATTGACCGATCCTTTTGAAATTTTAACAGCGTTCTAATTGTAAATTGACTGTTTGAAGCACCAAATCTTAAATTTTTTGGACGTGAGCTTCGTCGGTTGAGGTTGATGGTCTACCAGAAGGCTCTTCATCTTCAACGCGTGCTCTGCCTACTTTGAACTGTTTTTACCCTTTGTAAATATTTCTTTCCGATATAAGAATGCTCACCGAATGCCTTCTACAACATTCTATACGTTTCCGCAAACAAAATTGAATGCAAGTTCTTTGCTCAATTAATTCAGACATTTCAAAAATCGCCGGAATCAGTTTTAGCGTCACACAAAGCCAAGTAACTCAAACACTAATGAATATTTTGGCGTCGAATTTCACACAGATGTCTAGGACAATGCCAGCAACCTAAAAAGAAAAAAATTAAATTCCATAAGCCCCGGGAATTTTAAATATAAAATTGTTCTTACTTTTTGGACACAGTAGTATGACTGCCTTCCTGGGGAATTATATGTATAAACCAACTGGTTTGGTTGAGAATTTATCAAGTGTCCTTGCGAAAGGACCGCACGAAAAACTTATTCTATGATAGATATTAAACTGAAGATTAATAAATAATGTACAATCTAAAATGTCAACCATGACAAATGAACAAAAATATCGCACCTGAATAAACTTTGATACGTGCAATTTTTTTTCAGTTATTGACCAGGTCAAGAAATTTGAGCCATTGTATAAGAACTGTCTTAGAAAACAAGTAATATAAAAAAAATATTTTAAAGTCAATTCCTACTTTTTTTCACTCTATTGGAGAGAGCCCTTTATAAATAAATTTCATTCGTTTTTTTAAGTTTATCTGGCGCCATCTATTGGTAGATATATGCAACTAAAATCTAAAAAAAAACTAAAATTAATTAATTAAATTTAATTACTGAATTAATATTTGAAAAACTGTACTAACATCCATTGTCATCCACTACAAGTTCAAAAAAAATGTATTTGAACTTGAGTGGAGGAATAAAAAGTGTTTTATTAACGATTGAAAATTTGAACAAGATATATATATATATATAGGGAGAGTGTGAGCTAATAGAAGGAATTTAAAAAAAAAATACGACTACGTAGTTAAAAGAAAATTTCCTAATAATGGATATTGAACGATTTTATTGATACTAAAAGGGAATTCGAAAGAGAATGATAAAAGGTCCACTATCAAGGTACAGAAGATTCTCTTTGTAAAAGCGATCTGTTTTAATAACGCACCCACCAATTCGAGATTCTGTAGCAGAGAATTCATTTCCTTGCCTCCAGGTATTACGGCTTCCTCGCCATTAGTGGCTTAGAATGGCTCCCGAGAGATTTCTTTCCGGAAAGGCTTCTTTTTTGGGAGATCAAAGAGAAATATTTTGGAAATCTGTTATTCCAATAGATTATTCCATAAAGTATAAAGAAATGGAATATCGAATAATAATCTCAAACTGTGCGACACGGATTTGTTGAAAGTGGGTATTTCTAAAAGCTCTAAAAATTATTCTTTCTTACAGTATTTTCTTACTGGACTACTATTTCATACAAAATACAAAATCAAACGTTTCTTAATCAGAGAGAACTTTCTGATCATACAGAAAACAAAACAGACTGTTAAAAAGGCGCTACCCATTTAGAAAATCGCTATTAAACATATCCCTTGCTACGGAATAGGATTTGAAAAAGATTAGGTGTTATAGATTCTTTTAAAGGCTTATGTTTTATGTTTCTTATGCTAGCTTATTACTTTTTAAAAATTGTTTTTCAGTGAACAATGGTGTATTAAATAAATTTAAAAGTATTTCTTTTTAAATCTTGAAGAAGAAGCAGGATTGCAGAAAGGAGACCGTACTGTTTCACTCGATAAATACATTTTAAGAAAAAAAAAAAACCATTTGTTGCTCTTAAATAAATGATTTATAAGGAAACACCAGGTGTACAAATAATCTGTTTCAGCATTGTGTGGGTAGTATTGAATGGGAGAGATAGGAATCTCGAAAATGAACCGTTTGTCTGTTTGAAAAAGAGCAGTTGAGAAATTGGCTTTATTAAGGTTGGGCTGATGCTCTTGGGGTTATTGGGCTTTATAAGCCGATAATTTTGAATTCACTATTTATCATCAAACATAAACCGATAAATTGTGGTACATTAATAATAAAATTATACGCACGTATATATAGAATGTATAAATCAGTGATTCTTAAAGAGTGCGTCAGGGTGCACTGGTGGGTCCTAGAAGACTTCCGTGTGCTTCTTGTGATATTTCAGAGAAATACGTTTCCAGATATAAAAAAAATTAGTTACTCTTTGGTTATCAATTTTTGCATTCGAAGACAGCTTACAAGTGTTACAAACAACTCACTTTTCTGGTTGCCTTTTTCTTCTTTTTAACATAAAAAAATCATCAAACAACAATAATGCTCCAAAGAAACTTTCCGAGAAACTAGGTTTGGTTTGTCGCACTACAGTCATTTTGTGCACATGAAGGCTAAACAGACCGGGACCTACAGTTTAAAGTGGATTCCGAACCACTCACAAACATCCATGCCACCTCCAGGATTCGAACCTGAAGCCTATAATACCAAAGGCCAGAGCGCTAGCCACTTGGCTACCAGGGCGCTCCGAGAAACTAGGAGTGGTAACTTCCATGGCTGGCTACTAGAGCACTAGCGTTTATCTCATGATGATCTGATCTTCTGAGATAAACGCTGATTTTCAATGTTAAAAAATTTTTCATTGCAGCTCATGCGTCAGAGAGTAATGTGGCAGAATATAGTTTTACCTCTAACGCCTATCAGGCACTAGCGCGTTATCAAAATGTTCTATCAGGAAAGGCCGAAATATTACTTAGTAATCTGTGTTATACACATAATCATGTTTCATGACCACTTTTCAGTCCTATTTATTATATAAAGTAAGACGCCTTTCGGGCAAAAGCCATTTCTTCTAAGGCGGGGCACTAACTCTCACTATATCCTTACGTGACAGGCAGTCAAAGTGTTAAATAGCATAACTATTGCCATGGCCTGAATCGCAGGAGTGGCAGACATGTAGGAGAGTCTACGAAAGAGACAACCCCATGGCATTTCTTTTAGCCTTATTGTGCCACTACAATTTACAGTAATCATCTTCAGTAAGGACATCTCTCTTCCTACTGAAGCTTAACGGAAGTCCTACAGATGAAACGTCAGAGACACTCGAGCTTTCGTTTCGGACATTTGTTAACATTTGTTAGAACAGAGCACTTTCGTTCAGGATAATTAATGTGCCAAACTTTATTTATACTAAATTTACTACCCATTATGGACTCTTAAAAAGAAAATAATTATTTTTATTTATAAATTAAAAAAAAAAACCTTCCACTTTTGATCCCACTCATCAGTTCCTACTGTTGAGTGAGGTGGCCATTCAAAAATAATGAATGAACAGTTAATCGCCAGGAAGTTATTTAAATGCTAAATTAATTGGCTCGGTGAAAAAAGTCACCCACCGTGTCTTTCTCATTCAAATGTGCGAGCCCATTTTTCGTCCATTTTCGGGAGATAATCAGTGGGCTGAAAAAAGGTCTTTCAATGGTGTCATGACAACTGCGAGGCGCGGATCACGCGACGAGTGAACCACCTCAAAGCGAAGCAAAACAAAACCAGAAATACTTGTGCGTTCTTTTATGATGAAGTGGAAGCAAATTATTTCAAATTAGTTTAACACTTTCCTGAACCCTGACACGATATAATTGGATTTTAATGCTGTCGTTGTAGCTTTTTTTTTTCTCTAAGGAAAGAAACACACTTGTGTTAGAAATTAATGAGCGATATTATAATATTTCCATTCAATAAAAACAGCGGTTCTAAATGTCGAGCAATTGCAAACTTCCGTGTTACATCAAAAGTAATAAAGGAAGCCATCAAAAAAGAAGAAAAATGTTCAAATTTCGTTTCTGACTTTTCTAATGTGAATTTATGATAATCTTCCATGTAATCATGCATTCAATACAGATTTTGCAGGCAATTCTTTGAAAAGTGAGTGACGCAATTAAATCGTCGTGCTCTTGTAACTCAAGCCGAGGCACAACAACACTTCAGCTTCTCCTCTCCTGTCCTTCAAAATTCATATTAATTAATAATTAAAATGTATTATTGGGTCATTTGATCAACTGACCAAAAGTTTCGCACAATAAATTTACACATTAATTTGCATTTCACTTTAATTTCATCCATTAAAAGTTCTATTGGCTTCGATTAAGTTTCTTTAGAAAACAAAATTTTATATTTTATCGAATGCAAAAACAGGAATTGCCGTTAAGGCCTCAGCTCAAGTCATACGAAGTTTAATCAACTGAAAATCATAAGCATTTCGGAATTTTACACTATTGTTTGGTAAACTGGCAATAGTGGGGTTGGCAGTGGCTAGGATTGTCCAGTAGAGTACAGATAAACAAGTCTCTTCAGGAAGGTAGTAAGAGGTGGATGAAAGAAACAGAAAAGAAGCAGAGGATATGAAAAGTACCCGGAACACTTTAAAAAAAATATATTTACTTTTAACAGATTTTGAGATTGTTGAATTGACAGATTTATTGGATAAAATATAATAATTGTTGAATAAAAGAAACTAATACTTAAACAATTAAAAACAATTAAAAATAAAATGGATCAAATAAAAGTGAAATGACTCTTGGTAAATGCGCGTACGCTGAGAATGCAAGGCGCTATGTAAGGGAGCGCCTTACATTACCCTTTAATAGGTATTAATTGTACCTTTTAAATAGGTAAATTTCATTGATTTTATCTAACTGGTGTAGTATTTATGCATTTCATTATCAAGCAGTGTTTAAATTGTTTTATAAAGCATAACTCGTGGCTAAATGGCGGTGTGCGAAGTTTATGTACAGGAGGGTTGAAGTTCGAATCCGAAGACGGCATTATTGCAGTCACTGCTTTCAAAAATGATTAGATTAAAAGCGACTGGGATAATATGTGTAAAAGCCTAGTGGGAGTTTCCCGGTTTTCTTCCGCACGACACGCAAATGCGTGACTGTTACCTCTAAAAGTCCTTGAAGGCATTGTTCCTCCCATCACCCTTCGGTGGTTCGATTTTCCGTGTTCTACGTAAGGTACTACCGATGTTCCTCCCTCACCTTTTTAACGGCTGCATAGGCTGGGATGAAATGAGGAGAAAAAAATTTCAATGACTATACAATATGCCAATAATAGCAGAATTTTTTTCTTGGGAACAAACAAATCCTTTTCCTTTTCCTTATGGGAAAAATTATTTTGGTACGAGAATCTGGAACGCATTAAGGAGGTACCACCGCAAATCGTTGAGGTTCGAGGAGGAGATAGAACGTTGTAATACGCTGAATCTGCTACTGATGTGTCCTATTAGTGACAAATGATCTCCGGTCAAGTGTCAAGCATACAAAAAAGACTCAGTTCTCAGTTAAACTAACATGAGAGTGCTATTTTCCCCCATCCAAGTAAAATGGAGTTTGAAGTGCGAGTATTAAAGGAGGCGCATCGTGCCGGGAGCAGTGCAGAGGATCGTTGTGTTTCATTCGATTTGATAAGCACGACGGCCATCAGGGGATGGCGCTCTGCCAGAAAAGCTTCGGGGAGGTACCTACCTTCACTTCAATTCATTTTGGCACTCTTACGAAGAGCTGCCTTTTGCCGCCCTTCTCTAGCCTTCCTGCAAATAACTCACATGCATCACGAATCAAGATGTTCAAGATTAAGAATGCATGTAGCACAGTGTCGGACACTTCCTAAATGCGGTATTTCTACTCTCCATCAAAGCTCGAACCATTAGGGGTGGAAATCGGAGAGACTGACACATAACTTAAAATGGATAATGAGAATAAAAATTTACTGATAACACTTGCTAACCTTTGAAGAACACTTTTTAATTATACTGGTATGGAAAGCCACAGAACGGCCCAGCTCTGAATTTTAAAAAATAGCAATTTTGGTGTGATATTTTAGTTGCCATTATTATTAAAATATAATGAAATGTACAAAAAAAGGGAAAAATTGTGTTCGTCCTATTTATATCAAGAAAATATTCCAAGCATAAAATAAAAATAAAAATTCTAATGTCATTACTTTTTTTATTTGAAATTTACGAAGTATTATATTTTTATTATTTCTCCTGGTGCTAAATCTATCTTGAAGTCTATCATTTTAAATGCCGAAAAAAGAAAAAAAATTTTAAGATTTAGTTTTTTTCCATGCTGGAGGACTCGGGTTCGAGAGCTACTATGTAATAGATATCCTGCAGGACATTATCGAAAGAAGAATTTGATAATAATAGGGAGTTTTGCATACCGTAAGTTAGTTACCGTAGGACGTCCGTTAGCATTTTTCTCTAGCGCGCGTGCTCAGTTTCCTATGAGCATGCGCACTAGGGAGAAAAATGCTAACGGACGTCCTACGGTAACTAACTTTGACGGTATGCAAAAACTCCTATTAACTCAGTCATACCCTTTAAAAGTAAATAAGAATACAAAGCCAATACATCAAATTAAGGGGTCACAAGCTTAAGTTCGTGTATCCCTTTAAGAACGGAATTTTTTATACTTAAATTTTACTTTTAAAAAATTTTTAGTAGACATTGATTCCAATGATATTCAAAGAATAATTAAAATAATCTATGCTCCCTCCTGAGGTACGGGGAGCACCAGCATAATCGTAGGGGTTAGGCTTTTCCAAGAAAACATTTCAATAATTCCTCACCCGCACAATTGTGCGTTCTCGGTCTTAAAGGGGTATAAGCATCTTACGTCGGCAGTCAGGCTCTCTGGTGAGAGTTTTCCAGGTTTTCTCCCATACGAAATGTGAATGCGAGGCATTGATCCCAAACCTCAATGTCACTCCGTTAGGGGAAAAGGGGGAAAAAGACATTTTTCAGTGAGACAGTTTAGTATTATAGTTTGTACCTACGCTTTCACTGAATCAATTGGATCGCTTCGTTTTTTTTTTACATAGAATTTTTTTAATAGATGGCAAAAGACCACAAGCTAAATAAAGAACAAAAGTTCTTATCAAAAACAAGTCTCTGCACGGTGTGAGGAAAAAAAAAAAACTACACGGCCGATTCGTCTCAAATTTTACTATGTTATTCAGTACACCAGTACCTATCGCTGGAACTAAAAAAAGTTCTTTTTCTGTATGTAAATTTCGACAGCGCGCCATTTTGTCAACTTTTTTTTTTTTTTTAATTCTAGTTCCTGCGATAACTACACTCGTACTGATCAGAAAATTGTTTTCATTTTTTGTTTACAGATAAGTGAAAGAGCCAAAACTTGACACCACCCCCCAGGTCCATATTTGTGAGGAAGGCAACTTCTTAACTACTTAAAAAATTTTTTTTAATTATAATTTTTATACTATTAAAGTGATTTAATATATCTATAAAGTTTAAATAACATTGTTCATTATTTTCATTAAAAAAACCCTGTAAACTTGTCGAATTCACGGGCGCCAGACCACCGGTTCCCCTTAAAGGTGCGAAAACTTAACATCTGCTTGTATCCACAGTATACACCTGATTTAGCACCCTGCGACTTCTCTTTATTTTCAAAGTGAATACGAAAGGGCATTCGAGTCGTTACTAAGCCACTGTAACTAATATATTGAAAGTGAAAGAGCTTATTTTGAATAAAAATCCTAAAAAATATAATTTCTTGTTTTTATTTTTCTAAACCCAGTCTTAAAAGTTCTTTGACACATTCTGTATAGTTGAACAGTATGTTTTTTTTTCCTGTAGTTGAACAGTATGTTTTTTTTTTTTCCTGTAGTTGAACAGTATGTTTTTTTTTTTCCTGTAGTTGAACAGTATGTTTTTTTCCTGTAGTTGAACAGTGGTTTTTTTTTCTGTAGTTGAACAATGTTTTTTTCCTGTAGTTGAACAGTATGTTTTTTTTCCGATAGTTGAGCAGTATGTTTTTTTCCCTGTAGTTGAGCAGTATGTTTTCTTTCATGTAGTTGAGCAGTATGTTTTCTTTCATGTAGTTGAACAATATGGGTTTTCTTTCATGTAGTTGAACAATATGGGTTTTCTTTCATGTAGTTGAACAATATGGGTTTTCTTTCATGTAGTTGAACAACGTTTGTTTTTTTCATGTAGTTGAGCACTATGGTTTTTTTTTTTTTTTCATGTAGTTGAACAATAGTTTTAAAAGTATGTATGAGCAATGTAATTTTAACAGTATAATATTTTTTTTAAATTCAAATTAATGAGCAATTAATTTGTAAATTTTTGATAAGTATGCTTGTCTATCCCAGTCATGAACATATTCTAATATAAAAATTAATACTAGATTAAATCGAATAACTATTCTTAGACATACATATTTTTTAATGTGGTTGGAAATTGTACATCATTTGAAATATTGCTGCTTCAACTATTTTTTGACATTTTTATTCTTTATTCGTTTAAATAGATTGATCTTTAATTGATATCAAACTAACTAAAAATACAATTAGCAATATTGAAGCATTAGGATAATGTACAATAATTTGTCTCATAAATGAAAATTATACCTCTCCAAATACAGACGGCATAATGGCCAATTGGTTAGCGCTCTGGCCAGTGATACCACAGGATTCAGGTTCAAATCCTGGCGGTGACATGGATGTTTGTGAGTAGTTCGGAGTCCACGTTAAACTGTAGGTCCTGGCCTAATTAGCCTAAATTGTGTAAAAAATGACCGTAGACCGACAAAACCAAATCGCCAAATAGAGATAAAGTCTTTGTATGGCAACCCGCATGACGGTTAAAAGAGAAGTGGCTGGTTGCATTTCCGTAACAAACCAAGTGTAACTAATAATTGTCATAAAAGTGCAACATAAAAGTGAAGATTTGAATTTCCAAGTTTTAAAAGTATGTTTGCCAAAATAAATATACTGTAATTTCATACTTTTTCAAACTATTTTCAGTTTAATCTTTACTTTGAAAATTTCAAATATATTTTGCAGTTATTTATTTAACTTAAAAAACACCCTACAAAACAGTTCCTTGTTTTTGGATCATTGCCGTTTAATAAAATAAAGAGTCATCCAAATTTGTGATGATTCAACAAGCAGAACTCAATCGTCTAATACCTTTTTTTTTTTTAACTGATAAAATTATACTATTCAATTAGTAATGATTAGTAGCAAAGGTGGACGAATTAATAGTAGAGGTAGAAAGCTTTTATTGATTGTGTGCAAATGAGACATTATCAAAGAATCAAGTTTCTATGAATGCCATACGGTAGAAATTTTAAAAAAAATTTGGAGAGAAAATGAAACAAATTTTAAATTACAATTTCAAAATAAACTAATAAACTTCAAGTTAACTTAAAACTAATAAACTTCAAGCTAGGGCCTGAATGGTCGAGTGGCTAACGCTCTGGCGCTCGGTACCATAGGTTTCGGGTTCGAGTCCCGGCGGTGCCATGGATGTTTGTAGTGGTTCGTAATCCACTTTAAGCCGTAGGTCCCGATCTCATATGACTGTAAGAGCATTACGGAGCAAAAGTCAGACTTCTACCTACGGGACTAAAAAAAAAAGTCAGACTTCTACCATCACAACAGAAGCTGCCCCTTTCCCTCCATCCATGAGTAGATCACTTATGGGATGTCCGTCCCGCACTGCAGGACATTGAGGATTAGTCAACAACAACTTCAAGCTAACTTAAAACTAATAAACTTTAAAATAACTAACCAATTTCAAATATAATTTTTTATAAATAATCAAAAAAACATTTCCAAAAAAATTATAGATATTTCCGAAAACCACATTAAAAATGATCTCAGCTAAACAGATTTGTTGGGGTGTGTTAATTTTCTAAATATTAGATAATTCTTTTAAATTTTCTCTAAAGTAATTTTTATTGTCCTCTCCAGTGCATCTTAAATTTTGTATCTTTTTAATTTAGGCAAATAACGATAATTCTGCAGCCCTTAATCATGATTGTATCCGTCATAATTATAATTTTATCCCTAAATAAAGTTGAGTTCTTAAATTAATTTGCATAGGCACTTCGTAAATGATACATCTATTGCTATATGAATTTAATTACAGATTCTTCTTTCAAGTACGTTTCATTCAATATCCTGTTGTGACATTACATCCTTTTTACTCGACATTTGAATATTGTAAGGGATTCTAGGGATAAACACTCCACATTGCTAAATTGCTCCTAATCTTATTGCTTAATGTTTAATTAATTAATTAATGTTTAATGTTAATGTTAATGTAATTTTTAATGTAATAATTGTTTAATACAATTGAATAATTTTTTTTCTTAATGTTTAATGTAATAATCCTATACCAGGTAGCAATAATATACTTCCTAATATTATTGCTGGGCTCTGATGGCCGAGTGACTAACGCTCTAACGTTCGGAGCCGCAGGGTTCGAGTCCCGCGGGACCATGGATGCTTGTAGTGGTTCGGAATCCACTTTAAACCGTGGGTTCCTGTCTAATAGGACTGTTGGGCGTCCTCTAAAGCTGACAACACTACCCTGTAAAAATAAAAACACCTCCTGTCTCGAAATCTGCCAGTAGGCAGACGGCCTTGGCCCACCATGTGGCTGTTGCGCCAAGGAAGAAAAATATTATTGCTAATACACCTAAGCCACATTGCTATATATTATACTCCTTACTAATACTATGTAAATCTTTATTACATAGTATTGTATTGCTAATACTATGAAATGCAGTTTTTATAATTCTAACTAAAATTATTATTTTCTCTGAAATTTTTGTTTATTAATATTAACAAGACTAAGAACCAATGTTCATTATAATTTTAAAAAAAATTGCTTTGAAATGATTTTATTCTGTATTTTGATTTCAAATCTGGTAAAAATTGGTTTTAATTTGAAATCTGGTAAAAATTGTTGTATTTAATTTCGCATCTGGTAAAAATTGTTGTATTTTAATTTTGCATCTGGTAAAAATTGTTGTATTTTAATTTCACATCTGATAAAAATTGGTGTATTTTGATTTCAAATCTGTTAAAAATTGTTATATTTTGATTTCAAATCTGGTAAAAATTGTTATATTTTAATTTGAAATCTGGTAAAAATTGTTGTATTTTAATTTCACATCTGCTAAAAATTGATTTCTAAACATAGGATTGAATCTGAATATAGAAAAACTGAAGATTAAAGGCCAATGATAATTAATGAATATTCAATAGACTTATTAAATCCTCAGTGGTTTTTTTATTTATGCTCAACAAAGAAACTTCCAATTTCCACAGAAGCTCTTCAATTGCTCTCAACTGACATGAGCGTGGGTGTAGAAATGCAGAGACAATGCATGTGGAGGACTTTTTCCAACTAAAACAACACTTACAAAAGCAACAGAGAAATTTCTTTATATTGTTGTTGTTCATACAAATTGATCTTTATACACTATGTGGAAGAAAGTGACGGGACACGACACTATAACGACATAAACCCATATTTATTAAAATTAATAGGAGGTAGGGCCTCCTTTGGCTGCGATCACAGCTGCAACCCTTCTGGGCATGCTTTCCACTAAATTATCCATAGTGGCAAGAGGAATTTCCTTCCAAATGTTTAACAGGAAGTTCCATAGTTCAGGCTTGCTTTTGGGGAGTGGGGTGCAGGCCCTCAACCGACGGTCCAATTCGTCCCAGAGATGTTCAATTGGGTTAAGATCAGGGCTCTGCGCCGGCCACTCCATGCGTTTAACGTTGTTCACATACCAATCAAGAGTCCTCCTTGCAACATGGCATGTTGCGTTGTCGTCTTGATACCAGCAATCATCCATACCGTGCGTTGCCCACAAGGTAGGAAGGACATGATTGTCGAGAATATCACAGTATCTATCGGCTTTCATCGCACCATCAACCTTCACCAGTGGGCCAGCCCCATACCAAGAGAAACAGGCCCATACCATCAATCCTCCTCCACCAAACTTTACAGTTGGGACGACACAATCGGGCAAAAGGCGTTCTCCTGGTAAACGCCATACCCAAACACGTCCATCGGAACGGAAAAGGGTAAATCGTGACTCGTCACTCCAAAGAACGCATTTCCAGTCATCCAGAGTCCAATTACGGTGGTATTTGGCCCATCGAAGGCGCGCTTTCTTGTTGGTTTTCGTAATCAAAGGCTTATGGGCCGCCGAACGTCCAGTGTAACCTAACTTATGGGCCTCGATACGAAGAGTCTTGGTCGAAACGGCCACACCTGTGGCTTGTCTAAACTCATTAGCGATGTTATCCATGGATGTTTGACGGTTACTTCGAATCTCCCTGCCGAGCACCCGCCGGTTCCTGCTGGTGAGAACTGTAGGTCATCCACTTTGGGGTTTGTTCTGACAGTATCCCTCAGTCTTGTAGCGACACACAACATGTGCTACAGTTGATTTTGAGCAGTTACGGAGACGGGATATCTCCCTAATTGACACCTTGGCAAGATGCAATCCAACCAACACACCTTTCTCGAACTCAGACAACTCTTCCCGTGGCGGCATATTGACAAAAAACAACTCTAGTCGACTCCACAGAGTATTTATAGGATATGGCTGACACGTGATACCTATTATTGCGCATGTGTCAGCTGTATTGTCGACTTTTCTACTTTTCGAGGGGTGTCCCGTCACTTTCTTCCAGATAGTGTACGAAAGGTATTTTTTAAACGATAACAAACTTAAGAAGATATATGGTCAATAGGACAGAGATGGCCAATAAATCGATGGTTTATTATGTATATATAATAAATATACTATAGTATATAGATTTATTATATATATATACATATTTATCTTTTTTAAAAATCGGTAATTTTTTCAATTCATAAAAACATTGAATCCGGAAATTTGTTGCAGCAAAAATTTTGGATATTTAAGATATAAAAACTATAGGGCGGCGTGATTCAGAAGGGAACTGTAAGACCTCAGTTTGACCCCGTCCAATGCATCCATGCCTTCTGATGGGCTCGAGGACAGTAGATGCCGCCACCCTTGGCTGTGGCGTTCCAAATTGTGTTGTCACAACAGGGTGTAGTGCAATAAGGCAATTCTGAGTAATGTTGAATCTGCTACATATCTGCCTTTCCAAGTTTCACACATTTGAAGGCACAACAACAAAAAACATAAAATTAAAAGTAAAGCATTTAGTGGCATCTAATTGGAAAGCAAAGTAACTTGAAAAAAATTTTGAGAAAATTCACTCTTGGAAAAACATTTATATAGTAATAATAATAAAAATGTAACAATTTATCTAATCTTATTTTAGATCAATATTAGTACGAAATGCAGTTTTCGCATTTCGAGTTAATAAAGCAAAAAGTCTTTGATTATCAAAAACGTTATTTAGTGATTCACACACTAAAAATTCATTGAATTTGTATTTGTATATGCACTCCCATGTGAATGCTTGTTAACACATATGAAAATGATATTTTCATTTGTCATGCAATTTAAGATATTCTTCTCCTGTGAAACGATAGGCCTATAGCAGATTCAGCGTTACCCAGGATGAACCACGCGAGATCTGCAAAGCATTTTGCCATTACCATTTGGAAGAATGATTTTCCGGCCTACAGCAGAAGAAGGCATATATTATCCGGAATAGATCCAAGAACTTCCGGTTTTGCTTGTCGGATTTCAAAACCGGAACCTCAGTTCGAAACCTAACACGCTATCCCCCAGACTGTTACAGAATAATAAATGCAGAGAAATGCTACGGCAGAATAACTTATTGCTAGTTGATTTTACATATAAAAGAATTTATGCAATATGTTACAAGTTATTGCTCTGTGGATTTATTATAGAATTTAAGACAATAATATTTGACACAGAAATTAAATTATTATTCTATCTACCCACCGAAAATGATGACTAAAGGAAATTTACGCATTGATCATTCTTTAGAAGCTAAACAGTAGAAATAAATCGTACTGTCATCCAATATGCTGTTTTCAAATGCCACTGAGGTTAAATCATCGGATATGCAAGGCATACTCGAGTGCACTCTCCAGTAGAGACACTTAACAAAGGGTTGCTCCGTCATCTAATACCGATTACTTGATAAGCGATTTATTAGCGAAAAACTTTTTTGTTTTGTGTGTCAAATACATTACTTGCACATTTTTGAAATACTAAGCGTTACACATTCAACTCTTTTTACTTCAGAAAAGATTGGAAATTGGATAGACCTCTTCATATTGCTGTTAATTTCAGTTACGAAGAGTCCTAAACCTATATGCTGGATAACTCTTTTCGGCGAAGAAATGACAGTAGGAGTCATTCCACCTCGCTAATTACTGCGCACAAGGTGGTAAGATTTGAGTAGGCGTTGAGCAATGGAGTCTCACGAAGATCTTCGTTAGGAGAAGTGTGGCGTGTCCAGTAGATGAGTCGGAACAGACTCAAAAGGCTGTTAATTTCTATAAACTGTCCAAATCGTGCTCGTTAAAAAGGCGATCGTTATTTTTCTTCAAACAACTTATTTTAGTGATTTTTGAAATTCTAACTTTTTAAAAAACATTCACTTTTTATTTGATATCAGTCTATATTTCTATCGTTATTTATTAAGATAATAGAGAGTTTTTGCATAACGTTTTTTTATCGTCCGATATTTTTCTTCCTAGCGTGCATGCTCATAAGAAACATTGTACCCATTGAGCATGCATATCTGTAATACTGCACTACTGAGGTATTCCTATCAGCATGCGCGCTAGGAAGAAAAAAATATCGCACGATAAAAAAACGTTATGCAAAAACTCTATTATTTCAGAGATCCAAACTTTTTGACGCTCACAATGATGTAAATGAACTCTGAGCCAAAACAAATAATTATCTTTGCTTATTACCTTTTACGTTAACTTTTTTGGGGTTTCCTTTAAATGTGCTTATTTTATGTGCGGATTACCGATTTTTTTTTTTTTTTTTTTCAAATGGGCCCAAAGATACATGAGTTTTTATCAAGGTTTTTTTTTATATTTATAACCTTAGTATAAACATAAAAACTGGTGTTCATATTTAATTCGTCAATTTTTCCTTTCTTTTTTTTCAATTCCTTCTATTAGCTCACACTCTCCCTATATATATCTTGTTCCAATTTTCATTCGTTCATAAAATACTTTTTATTCATCCACTCCAGTTCAAATGCATTTTTTTTTAACTTGTAGTGGATGACACTTGATGTTAATACAGTTTTTTCAAATATTAATTCAGTAATTAAATTTAATTATTTAAGTTTAGTTTAGTCTACCCATGGATGGCACCAGATAAACTTAAAAAAATGAGTGAAAATTATTTATAAAGGACTTTCTGCACTATAGTGAAAAGGAAAAAGTAAGAATTGACTTTTTATATTACTTGTTTTCTAAATCGGAAGGATTCGTGTTTCACTTCTGTATCCTGTTCATCTGTGACGTTAGTTTCTGTGCGGATTTTGAGCATTTCGTGACCTATGGCAAAAAGCTCTCGTGAGGCTACCTACGCTTGCAAACTCTATTACAACCACTATTGAGCCCTTTTGTTTCTGGAAGAAGTGACTGTAGATTCGAATCTGACATCATTTGCATACGTTGCATCTCTGGTCTGGCAGAAGACTTCAAAGTGAACAAATTAATAGTTTAAAAAAACTAAAAAACACGTTTTAGAGTTAATCAATCTAAAAAGTAAAAAATAATTGTTAACATAAGAATAAAATGACTGACGAGAAAATGAATGTCACTGTTCTAAAAGCGTGGGGGGCTTTGTATGACATTTTTAAACTAACTCTGCATTTCGGAATGAAACTAGTGAAAAATTATAACGATTGATATCGAGGGCCCCACGCTTTTAGAACAGTGACATTCATTTTCTCGTCAGTCATTTCATTCTTATGTTAACAATTATTTTTTACTTTTTAGATTGATTAACTCTAAAAGCGTGTTTTTTTAGTTTTTTTAAACTATAATATTTAAATGAGGTCCCGGTATGGAGGACTGGTTCTTACAATAATTTAATTGTGAGTAAAACAAAGGCTAAATGCGAATATGTCGAGCCAGCCAGGATTCGAACAGGCAATCTCCTAATCAGGCGCGTTATCCGTTGTGCTGCTGTCCCACGTAGGTTTGAATATATGAAAGATGTCTGTAAATGTTTCTTTGCAGCTTATATAGTGTAAATGAGGAGAAGCAGATCTCCAGGGGAAAAAGTATGCGCCGATCAAGATGACTTTTCAAAGGCTGTGTGTTTTAATCATTAATCCTGGCGATCCTAATCATGAAGAGATAATAAACTTATCAAAACATTTTAATGTCGTCGGTCCTTGATAAGTCTACAACGTTTAAATTAAATCGGATCGCTTAAAGTAGGGCAAAATCGACTTGTTTTAACTTGTTTTAAACAATCGACGATTGTTTTAAACTGCAAATTCATGTGGTAACAATTACAATAATGACATAAAGTCATTATGACGAATAAATTTCGAAAACCCACTTAATGTTCCAACTCCAAGCACGGAATTGTTTTCACAGTTTCGTTCCCAAATGTGAGCATACTGCTAAAAATATGTCTTCCAACAAGTGAAAAGATATTATTGAAAAATTATTTCAAATTCATATGTCAAATGGTCTCTATTTGACGGTCTCTCTCTCTCAAATGGTCTCTATTGTGGTCCCTTTTTTATTATTCTAACCTGAAAACTTCATTTCACAAATATATGTTGTTTAAAATTCATTTTGACTCATTTTATGACCACAGCTACTTTGCTGGGCACGATTTTAAAATGGCAATTTCAAAAAATATGTAAATGAATTCTTGAAAAAGGTACTGGATGTCTTGATAACAAACATAATTATTTTGCTGAGAAATAAAATAATTATACTAACGTTGCTTCGTCCAGGTTAAATAGTTAAAATTCCTGCAATGACTAAGAAACCATTGAATAAAATAAGTTACATTTTTTTATGAAAAATCATGTCTATGCTTTAATAATTTTCGAAAATCTCAAAGTATTTCAACATATTACCTAACGTACGATATTTGATTGAGCAGGATATGGTGAAATAGACAAGGAGTGTCGCATGCAGTGTGTGAAATAAATGATCGTGTATGCTTTTCGAAATATTCATGGAGATATCAAGAAATCAAATCTGATATGTTTTGAAACCATATCACAGTGTCTAATATATAGTAAGAGATCATTTGAAAAGTAGATGATATCGTCTTATCGTATGAATAATTACTTTTGTATTTTATCTAGGTGCCATGTTGCGGTTTTAAAGATAAACTGCCTTTAATTTCTAGTATGAAATTTATTTCGTGCATTTTCATTTGAGATAAAACAATTGCACAATCGAGGATAATTCGCAGAAAACAGAAGTTGGCTTTCAATTTCAATTTAAAAAATATTTCTTGAGTGAACAAATCGCAAACTAATGAGTGTAGATTTAAAAGAAAAATCATAGATAAGGCTTTAATAGATTTGGGCTTCTAATGGTCTTTAATACATGGATTTGTCTTGAAACACAGCAATGTATATGTCCATGAGATTTTATTTACAAAACTCATAAAACACTCACTCACTTACATACATTCATATACATAGATACATACATATACGTACATATATACATTCATTCTATACAACAATATGCCCCCTCTGGGAAAAAATGAAGGGATACAATCCTAAATTCGAGAAAGTATACGTTGAAATACACATACATTTGTAGCAATCCATCCATGTAAGAAAAACACACCTAAAAAAAAGGAAAGAAATGGGAATTAGAATAAGATGCATGTTTTTATTTACATTTACATATACATGGGAGTGAATTCATTTTTACAAACTGCACTTCTTTATTTTGAGCAACATAATTTATGATGTATAGTGTCAATTAAACTCAAGAATACTAAAAAAATAAATAAAGCCTAAATCGAATTTGAAAACAAATGTATGGAATCTTTATCCCATTTGAGCTCATTTCAGCTTCTATTATTCATGGGGGAGAGAATTTGAGCTCTGCATTTTTATATAATCTTTACCATAAATAATTCTCATCTATTCTATTGTGAGCATTTCTTCTTTTGGGCTCCAGAGGGAAAGTTGTTTTTTCTCAATACATTCTGGAAAGCATCGAAATAAAGAAAGCCGTTCAATGTTAGAAGGGCATGCATTTTAATATCTCATTTGCATTTTAGAGAAACCGTCGGATTCCTTCGCGCGTTTCTTCCTTTCAATGTTTCTTGTTTACATGGAACTGTTAGTGTCGTAATGCTCTAAGCCAGTGATTCTTAAACATTTTTGGTTCGCGAATCTCTTCCAAATTTAAAAATTCCCGGGTAAGTTTGTATCAGTCAACCCGAAGCACTTAAGAAAGCGACGGTTTTCTTCGCTCAAAGCTTTCATCAGTACTTTTCGATCAGTACTTCGATCAGTACTTTTATGCACCGAAGTCTTCGATGTGTAAATTCATCTAATTTAAAACCTTTTTGGACTTATTTAATACAAACGGTCGTAGAATCATTTTTCCAGGAGGCACTTTTAAAATGGGCTATTTTAAGTTGTTTTGAAATAACTTACACAAAATGAAGACATTCAATAAAATATTTAAATAAGACTAAAAATAAATAAATGAATGAAATAAAAGACCAATAACATTGACTAAGAACAAAACAGATAAAAGGAAACTATTATTATCACGCAAATTTAAATTCTTAAAGCATGTGCATGTGATAGGGGACATAAGTTTTTTTATTTATAATGTAAATAATAATAAATGAAATTCTCTTATTTAATTTCATTAAGATTGCTGTATTTTAAAATACAGAAGATAACAATTCTGCCTTCCGATTAAAATCTTTTAGGCTAAAAATGTACCTAAAAAGAAGCCTAACCGTTTCTGATGAATTACGAATTCCTTGTGAGATAAAAAAAAAAGCTGTTAATTTTTCTGAAGTTATCAACAGCGGAAAGTGTGTGTGTTTTTGCGTTAACTTGGTACTATCCATAGAAGCTCAGGAACTCAAGCTTATACAAAAAACTGCAGTAATAGCAGCTAAATGTGAAGTCACATTACATGATAGATTGTAGAAGTATTATTTTAGTTTAGTTTCAGTGTAAAAATAATAATAAATAAAGTAATAGTAAAAATATACAGTCTAAAAAGTAATTAAAATGAGGAAAAATAAAAAAAGTTAAAGCTTGAAACTCCTTCTGTGCGGAAGTGATTTGTTATATTGCTTTATATCAGTATTTATTTAATTCATAAGAAAGCAATTACAATACTGAAGAAAAATTAATTAAAAAAACTAATCTATTAAAAATACTTAGCACAAAATAATGACTAACTTTTATGCTTCATAAGCAAATTAAACATTTTAAAGGGATGAAAAAAAAAAATTTTTATTACTGATTGTAAACATAAGAAATATAAGTATACTAAAATTACTGAGAAAAAAAAATTACTTACTTGAATTAAATACATTTTTATACATTCAAAAATGCTTGAATTAAAAAAATCTCAACAGAAAACACAAAATTTAAGTATCATTTAAGCATATCACAAATAAAATATTCATATATTTAAATACTTTATCTATACTTGTCTTTTATAACAACAACAAAAAAAAATCACAAAATATTTCTAAAATTCTTTTAAAAGAGGGCACAATTTATTAATTATCTAACAAAATGAGCAAATCAGCATCGATTAAAAGTTCTGATACAAAACAAAGCATCTGCTCATATTCACACTATCTGATTTAATTTGTAATACAAAATATTTAATAAAAGAAATACGTATTTGTAGGTTTTGATCTTTCTTTTTCGAGAAAAAGGAAAGTGTTTCCTATGTACTAAAATTCGAAATTGCCCTAAACTCTTGAATAAGCTAAATAATTCTATTTTGAAACAAACGTTCTTAAAAAAAACGTTCTGAAGACAGATGGTTCTTCGGAGCATTAAGTATATTGAAGCCTGTCTCAAATAATGTTTTATTTTTCATTTGTAAGCCTTTCAAAAGACACAGTATCGATCGCTCATATTGTTAACCCTTTTAAAACATCTGGTGTGTTTAAAGAACAGATGGCAGTTTTTTTATGCTGATGTCCATTTGGAAAGATTGAATTATGGTAAATCATCTAAAGTTTTTTTTTTAATTAACGTAAGAAAAACAATTTACTAATCTATTTATTAATTCATTGAATTAGTTATTCAACTGTATTATTTTTAAAATTTAAATGCTTTTTTAATAAATTTATATCTTTGATATTCTTAATATTTTATCTGTGTTTTTCCGTGATCATAAATGCTAATTTTAAATATATATATTGGGTGGATCTTTAAGATGAATCAGGCATATCATTTTTCCTTACTAAGCTTGAGATTTTTTTATTAATAAAAATCATAAAAAAATGTATATTTTTCCTTTACTCAAATGATATTTTAGAAAACGCAATATTTTCTTTTAAATTTACTCATAGTATGCCACCACAAGTAAAAAAAGAATTACGTAAATAATTTATTCAATTCCTACTATTAGGTCACACTCTCCCTATACATATCTTGTTCAAATTTTCAATCCTTAATAAAATACTTTTTATTCCTCCACTCAAGTTCAAATACATTTTTTTGAACTTGTAGTGGATGACACTTGATGTTAATACAGTTTTTTCAAATATTAATTCATTAATTAAAGTTAGTTTTTTTTTAGATTTCAGTTGTATGTATCTAATAATAGATGGCGCCAGATGTAAGAGAAAAATTTCAACTTTATTTGCAAAGGACTTTTCTGCAATATTGTGAAAATAAAGTAGGAATTGACTTAATTTTTTTTATATACATATTTCTTGTTTATTTTGAAGGATAAGGAGTAAAAGAATTTCTTTCCAAGTTAGTTCTGAGATATTAATACATTGATATTCGATGCAATGTATTAATATCTCAGTCTTAATCGCAATTTTAAAACATATCTAACAAATATTAAAGAATAAAATTGAATTATTTTATGTGAAAGAGTCTTATAGTGAATCTTTTTATTATAAAAAGTATATTTAGACATTCACATAAAGTGTATATAAACATTCATTCGAAAAGTGCTACAAATGAATTCGGATAATAATTTTGCCATTAACATTTTTGTCCACATAATTCTCACAGTTGATAATTTTTAATGCACTCTTTATATTTTAAATGAAAATTGATCAGTTGAATTACAGTGTGTCATTCGAATAATTAATTCTTCATCAAAATTTTCTGCAATTTCTAATTAGAAGGCAACATGGCAATTTGCTGCGAAATAATTAAGAATTTTATTAAAAATCTGAATATAAAACGTTTTAAACACGATAAATGTTTAATAGTATTACAATATTCCTTAAATTGACGAACTGAAAAGTTTTTGATGTCAAAAAAGTATTAAAATCGCATGGAACAATTGAATGTGCAATAAAATTCAAACCGCATTTTACTGATATGGAATGAAGGAGATAATATACAGCTTTTTATAAGTTAGAAGTTTCATTAAAAATTCATTCTAAAGACGAATTATCAATGAGAATATCAATATAAATGCTGTGGCGGCAAAAGAAAAAAATGTGTATAAGAAGGAAACAAGAAAATATACTTTTGGCAGCTGTGAAGACGGATTTATGAAGGTTATGCGGTATTTGCATATCATCAGTATTGAACATATGTCAGTCCAATGACCGAATTTGCTGCGTGGAGAAAGCTGACTGAAGAATTGAATTTAAAAAAAAACCTCATTGATTGCTGCTGAACAAGCACTAGGTAAAGGCACAATGTTTCAGTTGCTTTTGGACTAGGAAATCGAGTTTTTAAAGAAGGAATCAATGAATCTATGAATTTTTGATAGTCACAAAAATAAATTTGCAGAACAGTTGTGAAGATGATTTTTTTTTTAAATTAGTTTCATTTAAAATAACATGTTATTTATTCATGACACTAAAATAAATATCAAAGAGGAATGCAGAAATGACAGTTTTTACAAATTCCTTTATGCAAAAATTAAAAATTGTAATTTGTTGGATAGTTTTGGCTTTTATTATTACTTTCAATCTTGATGGCAGTGAGTTAATTTTGAGTAACAGAAGATGGTTGTCACTACGCCAAAATGACAAATCCTTCTTAATTTGAATGCCTTATTTTCTAATTTGTCGATGTCACACGTTTTCTCAACGAGATTAATATCCAATGATTGGGGAAGGATCTTTTTTGGTTTTTTATTATACAGTGGCAATTTATTTAAAACTGAAACGGTATGTTTTAAATCGTTATCTAGTTTTAAATACAGATACAAATGACAGAGATACTCTCAAGCATAAATTTAGAGAAGCTTTAATGTATATCACCTTTCAAAATTGTAACGTGTTTACTCCTTAATGAATCATCAGGACAATTATTTTAAAACAATAACAAAAAAATTCCTTTTCCTTCAAAATCACAAACAATATTTAAATCGGAACAGCCTTTTCTCCTATTCGTGACAAGAGTTCCCTCTACTAAAACTATTCTCCGACTGAACCCTCTACATTCCAAATGCTAATAATAGCAATCCCTCTTCAGGAGATATTACAATTTACTAGTCAAAGGGTCCAGATATTATAAAATATTTAAAAATGATTCATCATGCCCAGAATAATTATTAAATTATTCAAATACCAAAATCGAACCAACGCAGTGTTTTACCATTCTTCTCATATCTTTTGGTTCGAAGTAAATTTTTTTCAACTTTAAAAATTATTATAACAAAAATAAAGAACATGAATCAGATGATGATGAAATCAAATGAATTATCATCTGAAAAAAAAAATTTCAGTACTACAAATCCTGTTTGATCCTGTTTTTCGTATTCTATTGTGAAGCAAAGTTCCTTCTTTGTTTATAAACTGTAGAGTAACATTCATACCTTAACTTTCATAAACTTGGTAAATTGTTTCGAATTTGCATGACTTACTAAAATTATTTTTTGCGTTAGATATATTTCGGGGTACTAAGAGTGCATTTTCATTAACAACACGACGCTGACGCGCTATCGATTTTGACGAATCAGATTAGCAATGGAGAATGATGAGACAGTAGTGATTCATTGCCATACAATCTCGATCGCTAACCTGATACAACAAAATTGACGTCGCGTTAGCGTGGTGTTGCCACTGGAAAAGCACCCTAATGTTTGGATTTTTCTTTTCTTTGTTTACCATAGTTTGATTTACTTGATTCGTGAATATTCAATGCAAATCAATGTTTTTAATGTTGTCCTCGGGTTGGGACTTTTCCAATAACATTTTGCTCTGTTGCAAATACTTATATTGTAGTGTTAGCGATTTACTGTAAAGACACGCTCTCTCTATACAATTTTATTAAATCTTTCAAATTTTGTAAAAAAGTTTTTAGTTGAAATTTTTGACAACAATTATTTTTATTTATACCGATATATTTTTTGCAAGAGAAAGATGCTACTGTACGTCGTCAAAAGTGATTCCCCATGGGCGTTATTGAAATAATAAAGGCTTGCTGGAGAATTTGTCCATTCATAACATTCTAGAGACAGCCATTGATTCATTTGTGGCTTTTCTACAGTTGTATAAAATGCAGGGTAATATTTTTGGATTAGAGACAGCCAGCAGGTCGATGGGAAATATTTTCGTTCAATTGCATTGCGTTTCGTCCAATTCGCATTTTGCTCAGCTAATTTACACTCATGTCCATAAATTAAGGATAATGAAGTTCAGGCAAAGAAAGAGACAGAAGCAAAACAAATTTGACTTATTTGCAAAGTCTATTTATTAAACAAAAGGTAAAGAGCAAAAAAGATGCTATATGTTTGACATAATTAATAAAAATTGCGATTTTTACTCCCTGGAGCAAATTTCAAAAAAGAACCTATTTACAAAAAACAGTATAACTTGGTTCGTATGATGGTTAATATGGAGTATGTCTCCCGGACGATGCAATACAGGCCTTACAACGCCTAGGCATGCTGAGTATCAAATTATCAATCTGATCTTGGGGAATATTACACTACTCATCAAGCAATGCCCTCCGAAGTTCCGGTTGACAGGTGGGAGGGGGTTGACGGGCTGCAATTCGTCGGCCAAGCATATCCTACACATGCTCTATTGGATTCAAGTCCGGTGAGTGTGTTGGCGAATCCATACGGGTGATATCCTCCAATTGAAGGCATTGGTCTACAATGTTTGCACGGTGAGGACGGGCGTTGTCATCCATAAATAGAAATTCAGCACCCATGGCGCCCCGAAACAAACGTACATGTTGTTCCAGAATGACATCCCGATAGATGTGGCCTGTCATCGTTACACTCTGAACATGCAGGTCAGTTCTGGAACCAAGAATAATTCCTCCCCAAACGAGCCATCCTGCACCACCGTAACGGTGTCGTTCAATGGTGTTCTCTTGGTGGTAACGGGTACCTGGCGCTCTCCATATGAAAGTCTGGCGAAAATCAGACTGCAAACTAAAGCTGGACTCGTCGGAAAACATCACACAAGACCACTGTTGCGGTGTCCACAATGCATGCTCTCTACTCCAGGTTAATCGCAGGCGACAGTGAGCTGCGGTAAGTGGAACACATCTGACAGGCCTACGAGCATATAGACCAATGTGCCCTAAGCGTCTGTACACGGTCTGCCTTGAAACTGTCGTACCGGTAGCTGAAGAGAGCTGACGAAACAGGTCTGATGCTGTGCTCCGTCTGTTTCTTTTGGCAGTAACTGCTAAATACCGGTCCTCATTCGGCGTTGTAACTCGGGGGCGACCTGTGCTGTAATATCTACTCCCATTACCATCATCTTGGAATTGTTGCCAAAGCCTGGTGATGACACTCTGGGCGATTCCAAGTTCTTCGGATACTTCCAGCTGGGTACGTCCACATTCCAGTCGTCCGATAATTCTACCACGTAAAAAATCATCCAAATGCTTCCTTTGTGCCTTAACTATGCGGTTATTGCACTGAAAGGCTTTTAAAGCGCTTGTGAACAATTTTACTTCTTTGCCACCATTCGTTATATACCCCTCTCTTACACTCTCGTCATTGTGACGTACTATCCGCGCCATCTTTTGGTTTCCTGTAATTTGCATATTCTTCTTCAAGATGTGTGTGGTAATTCTACAGGTGAAATTTTTATTTTAGAGTTCAATTTCTGTGTGATTCTGAATTATCCTTAATTTATGGACATGAATGTATATAATCTATTACATGACAACACTGGCTAGTGGGACCTAGAACAGAGAACTCCAAACTTTTTTGATCGGGTAACCCTAAGACGAAAATAATTAAAACTTTTATCCCATATTATGTAATGTTTGTGTAGTCCAGAGTCAAATTATTTAATATTTATTTATTTTAAATGCCACATATTTAAATTAAACTGCAAATTTACATTTTTGATTAGAATTGAATGTGAGTAATATCGGAGCCCTGGTTGGAACTAATTGGTTGCCCTGTGTGAATGCAATTCGCAGATGTTTCTCATTTATTTCTGTACTTGATTTGAAATTACTTTACTTAATTCTTTATTATTTACTATTACTTTACTTTAGTCTTATTTCTTTATTATTACTTTACTTATTTGAAATTATTTTTACTTTACGGGAAATGTTACGTCCCATAGGTTTTTAGAACCCAATGGTAAGACTGCTTTCTCATCTTCCTATTCCCTGTTCAATTTCATCTACCAAATATCAAGAGATACTTCTTTCAATTCGGATTGTAATGCTGTTCTTTCTCTCATACCAATGAACTGTTCTTGAGTTGCAAATTAAGATCTACAGTATACCGGTGAATGAGATTCGTCGTAGACTAGAAAACTCTGAAAATCTTCATTCATGGAGTGAACTACACTTGCGAATCAAATTTAATTCTTTATTTTTCATTTTTGTAAATAATAATTTGTAATAAATAGAATTATATATATATAAAGTAGATAGATAGATATGTAATGCTTGTAAATAAAAATTAAAGTGTTCCCATGAACCATGAACATGGCCTTCTTCTTGAAGCCGTTATAGGTTTAGTATAGGCCGAAACATTACAATATATATACAACAAAATACATATGAACATTATCAAATTAGAAATTACATTTTTTTTCTAACGGACGACGAATGTATTTGATGCAATATTTATGAATTACAGTATATCATAAGTAAATAAAAAATAAATAAATAAAAAGTAATTGAATTTCATAAACTTTGCAAATATCATTACTTCGGAAAAACATCCATTAATCACCTACGTCTAGTGACAACCCATTTCAAAATTTAGACTGTATCATAAATATTTATTTGATGAAGTCATCAGAAAAATATTTTGCAACAAATCTCAGGTTTTGAATACCAAATAATAGAGCTTTTCACATTTCATAATACAACGTTCTCTCATAACCCACATGCACTGCACATACTAATAACATAATTTTTGATGAACCAATATTGAATTTACTTTTGTTTTTACTAAACACGGGATAAAATTGACGATGGAAATACCGGTGTGGAAATATGATGAATATACAAGAAAACCTGAAAAAAATGTATGTATATGTGCAATGAATACTGTTTTTGTAAAACAGAGAAAAATTTGTGCAAAAAAAGCAATTTTCTCTCGTATTTATTTTGATTTTATGCTGGTACAAATTTGACAGGTTTTCTGCAGTTTCCTGTTCATTTCCTAATTAATTACTAAAGAGGTTTGTCCATTTATCAACAATTGATTTCAACAACATTAAATTTAAGAAAGAAGAATTGAACATCTAAAATTGCTGGTGATTTCAAAATTCCATTTAATGACCAGAATGCCATTTGGACACGAATCCAAAGACCGCTTTTTCATTTCTTCCAGAAAACTTCAGTCTTCTAAACGCCTATTGTTTTCTGCTTTTTTTGTTAGCTGCTTTAGAAATGGCAGCTTTAAGTATGACTTCCTTTTATTGAAGTCGAGTTTGCATGGCGTGACTGGGAAATTTCATTTTTATGAAGGTGCTCTAGTCGGTGTATAGAATAAATTGAATCATTTGGCACACATCATTAATTGACGAAGTTTTAAGCTTGTTACTTGGTCATTTATTATTTCATTTAAGTAACTCTTTTTTACACTTCATGAACAAATATCTGTAATTATTTTACTATGAATTCACATTTTTCTGGAAAGACAAAACTAGGCATAAAATAAGTATGGTAACAAACGGTACATAATATTGCGCAGTTTTATGGAAGACATCTATACGGAGATATTCTGGAGCTACAGGGACGCTACTTTTTATGTTAGATCTATAACTTGGTTAAATTAATGCAGTGAAGTATACGATTGCATATGCAATGTTAGTGTCAGCGTTAAGGTATACAATTTAATTCTTTAAAGTCCAACAAAAGAAATATTTGAAAAGCTTTTGGAAAAAATTACTGATCGTAATATTTTCAAAGTCATTAGAGAAATGTCCAATGATTTATTAATGTAAAAATCGATATTCCCCTTTCGAAGGGTTGGATGTCTTTCTTTCATTTTTTTTTTAAAGTTAAGTTGTTGTAGAATTTATAATTAGTCATTTCAAAGATGGATGAAATATTTAAGAATTTTCTTTTAACATTTAAAAATATCAATGACTGAAAAAAGGAAATGTATCTTTACTCTTAAAATGTATCAAAGCAAAAACAAAGAGAGCTTCGGCTTTGATATATAGTATATATTTATTCAATTCCTTCTATTAGCTCTCGCTCTCCCTATATATATCTTGTTCAAATTTTCAATCGTTAATAAAATACTTTTTATTCATCCACTAAAATTCAAATACATTTTTTTTTAACTTGTAGTGGATGACACTTGATGTTAATGCAGTTTTTTCAAATATTAATTAATTAATTAAATTTAATTCATTAATTTTAGTTTTTTTTTTTTTTAGATTTAATTTGCATATATCTACCAATAGAGGGCGCCAGATAAACTTAAAAAAATCATTGAAAATTTGTTTATAAAGGACTTTCTGCAATATAGTGAAAAAAAAAGTAGGAATTGACTTTAATTTTTTTTTTTTTTATAAACTCATGTTTGTGAAAATTGCAACACCATGAAGGACTTATGCGAGTGAGCTGAAATTTTCAGGAAATGCAAATTAGCGCATGATATGCAAATGATTAGAATTTCAAATCCGTAGCGCATGCGTATGCTGAGCAGCGCCCTCTGAACGGCGGATGGATCCGAATAAATAGACGGCTGTAGCGAGGCGTGTATGGTTATCGGTGGTTATCTGTTAGTGGTAAACGTTAGCTCAATCGTTACTTATGCCTCTTCGATGAAAGAGAGCGAGATTTGAACAACTTACAGAGTTTGAACGGGGAGAATCATCGGCCTTCGTGAAGCTGGATTGTCTTATCGTGCAGTAGCCGCTCGTGTGCAGCGTAACAGCAGCACAGTGATGCGTCTTTGGAAGCTGTGAACGGAAGAGTGTCGGACAACTCGGAAATCCGGGAGTAGACCCCGAAATGTGACGTCAGCTCGCGATGATAGACACCTGGTCCGCATGGCGCTGACAGACCGTACAGCTTCCTCTAGACAATTGGCAGCACAGTGGTCAATAGCTACAGGTGTTTCATTGTGTGCTTCCTCAATTCGTAGACGTCTGCTGCAGCGTGGACTGCGCGCAAGGACTCCTTTATACAGGATCCCTCTCACGCTAAACCATCGCCGCCTGCGGCTAATGGGTGGCTCAGCATAGAGACTGGCGTGCTGATTGGCAGCATGTCGTGTTTTCTGACGAATCCCGCTTTAATTTGTGGTACCATGATGGCCGCATTCGTGTCAGACGCTATGCCGGTGAACGCCACCTTCCGGAGTGCATTATCGAACGCCACAGTGGACGAACACCCGGAGTTAAGGTCTGGGGTGCCATAGCATATCATGGACGATCTCAATTGCTAAGAATTGTGAGCAATCTGAACAACAACCGGTACATCAGTGAAGTTCTACATCCCCAAGTTGTTCCCTTCCTTCAAAGCTTGCCAGGCGCTGTATTTCAACAGGACAATGCCCGCCCTCATATCGCTAGGACTGTTCAATCCTTCTTTGCAACGCGGCAGGTACAGCTTCTTCCTTGGCCTGCGTATTCACCGGATATGTCGCCGATTGAACATGTGTGGGATTTCGTTGGTCGGCGTCTCGCTCGTGATCCACGTCCTGTTGCTTCTGCAGACGAACTTTGGGTGCGCATACAAACAATATGGAATGCTCTTCCTCAGGCAGACATTCAAAATTTGTTTGACTCCATGGCACGCCGTGTAGCAGCACTTATTGCGGCGCGTGGTGGCTACACAAAATACTGATTCCGATCTCTTGTTATGATTCCGATCTCTTGTTATTGTTTGTTTGCTTTGAACATTTAATCACTTATTTATACCACTACCACTCAACTGTGTATTAAATTTCATTCAATTATGACGATTCTTTCATGGTGTTGCAATTTTCACAAACATGAGTTTATTACTTGTTTTTAATAGGAAGGGAGCTCCGTGATTTGCATGATCTCATGAATTCCGATTTGATTTGTTTGACAGTGAAGTTCTTGAGAGAAACTAGTTTATAATTGCATTAAGCTAGAGTGCACACAGGAAAATAACTATGCTCGATGACATCAATGCTATAGCTGAAATGCCTTATATTTGAGAGTATTCTTTTTACCGTTCAATTTTTGGATACATCAACGATTTCGTGTTCCCCTATGTTTCCATAATGTTGGTTCTGAAGCCTTTTGAGAAACTTTCAGAGGAAACTGCTCCGAATTTTCGTATCGTTTGGGACGAGGAAAACTACTACCAGGCAATGAAAAACGCTCTGTCACATGCTCCATTGAATCTACTGTTTTATAAAAGTCGTAGCTTTAGCTCATTCCTCCAATAGAAATCGAATCTTCTTTTTAATACGCTTTTATTAGTTTCACCTGTATGTTTGTTTGTATGTATGTAACTGACTTTTTGGGCTCAATTTTGCCATACTTTAAGCGATCCGATTTAATTTAAACGTTGTAGACTTATCAAGGACCGACAACACTAACATATTTCGATCAGTTTATTTTCTTATCATGATTAGGATCGCCATGATTAGAGATTAAAACACACAGCCTTTGAAAAGTCATCTTGATCCGCTCATTATTTTTCCCCTGGAGATCTGTTTCTCCTCAAACTCACTATTTAAGCTACAAAGAAACATTTACAGACATCTTTCAGACATTCAAACCTACGTGGGACAGCGGTACAACGGATAACGCGTCTGACTACGGATTAGGAGATTCCCTGTTCGAATCCTGGCTGGCTCGACATATTCGCATTTAGCCTTTGTTTCACTCACAATTAAATTATTGTAAGAATCAGTCCTCCGTACCGCGATCTCATTTAAATATTATAGTTTAAAAACACTAAAAAACACGCTTTTAGAATTAATCAAACTAAAAAGTAAAAAATAAATTAGTAGTTTAAAAAAACTAAAAAAACGCTTTTAGAGTTAATCAAACTAAAAAGTAAAAAATAATTGTTAACATAAGAATAAAATTCTAAAAGTGTGGGGTGCTCGATATCAATCGTTATAATTTTTCACTCGTTTCATTCCGAAATGCAGAGTTAGAGTCCCACTAAATCGAACCAACTACTGTCTGCTCACGAGTGGAGTAGTTAACTTCATGCCAATATCGACATTGGGTCGGTGTGTTGTTAAAAGCAATGGTCTGCAACCGAGACCAACGGTTGGTATTCTTTTCAACTATCGGATTCCTTCAGCAGCATTTGAATATCATAAATATTTTAGCAGCACTTCAAGATCACCAGCTCGCTTTTCAAAATAGTGGCTGCAGTTGCATTCAACCAGCGAGTATCTTACTTTCATATCCAACAAATGAATGAGCAAACAAATGGTTCGAATCATTAGAGAAAGCAACCACCGATCAAATTATCTTGAATGTAACGAGAATGAATGCATAACATTAATATTTTAGCAGCATTTTAGTTTGGTTTGGTTTGTCGCTCTACGGTCATCTGCTGCACACGAGGGATTAACAGACCGGGACCTACAGCTTAAAGTGGATTCCGAACCACTACAAACATCCATGCCACCGCCCGGACTCGAACCCGAAACCTGTGGTACAGAGCGCTAGCCACTCGACCCTTCAGGACCCCGCAGCATTTTAGCAGCATTTCAATATCATCAGTTCGCTTTTCAAAATATTGGCTGCAGTAGCACACAACCAGCGATAATCTTATTTGCATATCCAACAAGTGAATGATAGAACAAACGGTTCGAATCATTAGAGAAAGTAACCACTGATCAAATTATCATTCATGAATGTAACGATAAAAAATATATCTACATGAACGAATGTAAAGAGGCTTCATAGAAGTAAACAATACAAATGGAACATAAATACCCTTTTAGGAAAATATTTAATTAATGATATAATAATTTGTTTGCACTTATGAATCCTTCAAGTATCCCGTATTTATAGTAAAGCAGGAAAGTTCAGTTCATTTCTTTAGGGACATTCATGTCTGGTAGCAATGTGTCACATTTCGAAACACTGGATAGTTAATTCACAAAAAGTAACGTATCATCATCTCGCACATCATTCGTTTATTCCTAGACGATCCCGTCCACTTCAAATCATTGATGAGAGATGAAATCATTCAAAATTCAGTGGCTCCGCGTTATATCACGCATTCTCAAATTATATGTTTTGATTTTTTATTAGAAAAAAAAGGGAATTCTCACCACGTATTCTGTTTGGTTTCCAAAATAGTGACTACAACGCAAGTGAAGAACAAATTCGGATTGGCTTACATGTCACCTAGGGGCACTGCTATTTGGAGACCAACCAAGATTTCCTGTCAAAGCTTGAACAACTGAATTATTTCTAGCAAATTTTGTTAGTAGTTTAATAGAAAATTTGGAGAAGAATTGACTGGAAATAGCAAATGTGAAGAACTGAAACGACAACAACTAGATTGGCTGTAGGGAAATCATCCTTTTTACAAGAAGAGACCCTTTGAATTCCAAAAAAAGAGTGGAATTCTAAAATTGAAGTCATCTCCGAATTCCTGTCATTCTTCTTCCAATTAAAGGACGGCACTGCACAAAAAAAAAATTCTTCCCCTGTTCAAGCAATTGACTTTCTTTTCAGTTCATGGAAAAGAATCAATATTCGCAACACAGTTCTTCCCGTCATCCATTTCGAAGACAGCTTTTTCTGTTGAAACAGAAAGCGCAATTTTATAAAAGCACTAATAATCTATTGATTGATTCAACTGCAATAAAAAATTGTTGACTTGTCCGGTCTTGATATGTCTCCAGAAGCATTTTTTCATTCGAGAGAGGAATTGTCGTTTGGGTAAATATAGATTAATATCATTAGTATTTGCACACAGGTAGATATTCAGTAGAAGGAATCGAATGTTGTATTGACAATTCTCAGCTTCGATTTGAATCAGAAAATCTATTACATTTCAAGAGTAAGAAGAGTTTTCAAGAGTTGCAGTTTCAAGAATTCCTCATTGCATTTCAAGAGTTCATCATTTCATCGACAAGAATTTCATTTCAGAGTTACATTTCATATTTGAGTTTACAATATCGTCCAATCAAGATCTCATGATAACACAAGATCAAATTAAAGACTTCTGAAAGTTGACCCGAAAGACATCTTAGATAGAAAATTTGTGGCGTACATAAGTGAAAAGGGAAGTCTAATGTGTAAGAAGCAGTCGTGTAGGCGAATAGGAGTTCGAATTTTTTGTTTGCATGCATTTCAATAACTGCCACGTATTTATGAGTTGAATGAGAAAGATTCTACACACCGTATATTCTGGCGTATAATGCGCACTTTTAACACAAAAAATAAGATCGAAATTTATGGGTACGCGTTTTACGCAGGACATAAAAATGATAACTTAAAAAAAAAAAATTAATTTCTTCATATATCTTAGTGGTGTTTATTTAAAAGAAATGGCATGCCTTATGAACTTTCATTATCTGATAACATGAAAAGTACGTCCTATTCGTCTTCCATTATATCTTCAGGCACATCATTGTATTCTGTTTTATCTCCGTCATCACTGTTACTCTGATCCATAAATAAATAATCATCTTCCGTTCCCTCTAGATTGTTAGATATACTACATTTTTAAATGACTTTTGAATTATGTCAGGTTTCATTTCATTCCATACTTTTATTATCCACTCATACATAATTTCTAGATTGGCGTGACACATTTGGCCCCTTTTTGTAAATGTATTTTCACTTTCTAACATCCACATATTCCACTGTCGTTTTAAATTTGCTTTGAATGGTTTATTGATACACACATCTAAAGGCTGAACTAATGGAGTTAATCCGCCTGGAATAACTGCCATGTCTGTGTTGCACTCTGTCAACAATTTCTTCTTATTATCCGCCAGACAGGATTTGAACATTCTCAAACTGAATGATTTTCTGGATTCTTTAAGGCACCTAGACGATTTTGCGAAATATTTTTTATCCACAATTTTACACCATTTTCGTCCATCCATCCTTTCTCGTGCACATGAATAAAAATCCATTTCGGGAAATTGGATTTCGATATCGCTTTTCCTTTAAAAATAACAATGGTTTTTAATTTTGCATCGTCCGCTAAGCAAGGTTTGGTTCGGTTTGTCGCTCTACGGTCATCTTGTGCACACTTTAGGCTAAACAGACCAGGACCTACAGCTTAAAGTGGATTCCGAACCACTAACAAAACATCCGAAGCAAGAGAGTACTATGGTGAAGTGAGTTTTTTTTATGTCAACAGTTTTTCCCCTTTCACATCAATTGTTTTATTTTCTATGATAATATTACTGGAGTTTCTTTCATATTTCCAATATGCGACAGTAAATATATATTTTTTTTTGGAAACTTATCGATTTGTTGTCCAAATCTTTACGAAGTATTTGTGAAACTTTTGTTTTTTCTCGCAGAACTAACTTATTCCGTGCCATAGATCGGCTACACCAACTCAAAGCTGCTTTAAAATTTACACTTTTTTTTTTTTTTTTTTTTTTTTAAGGCAAATAAACGAACAATTCTCCTACAATTGTTCTTCTTGTTGTTGAATTTCTGGTTACAATTAATCCATTCTGGCAATTTTCTATGACCCAGTTAGCAACATTTTCTTCTAGCATGTGCCATTTCGTTATTCCTTTACGTAAAGCTCATTTATTCCTTGGCATACTAATGATTGTCAATTCATTTTTCCTCCACTTACGTATGGAGATTTCACTAACATTAAGTATTCTTGCTGCAGCACGATTTCAATTTTCTTTTGCAAATTGAATCCCTTTGATTTTGAAGCCAGCACTGTGTTTGCTTCGTTCCGCAGGACCCATATTTACTACTGAAACGGATACTATGAACTTTATTGAATATGCTATAGAGAGCATAAGCTATTAGGCGCGTCCTGGTTCGCTCTAGGTTACTAATAAATCAATCGCCTTGTACGTCACACGAAAGGGAGGCAAGGGAAGAAGTCTGTAGAAATTCCAAGCAAAACCCTATGCCATGGCGCCGATTGTGGTTGTAGTTCGAGAAGTATACCATTGTCCAAGCCCTAGAAAACTCCTCCGAACTTTGGACTTCAAAAGATAAGAGCATTGCACATGTACATTTTATGTTTCTTCATTTGGAAAAAAAAAAAAAAAAAAAAAAAAAAAACCGTATTATACAGCAAATATAAATAAAAGTTAAAAAATGCAATTTGAAAGTACAGGTGAGAGTTATACTCCGGAATATACGATATATATTCCACATATTCTTTCCGCTCCATTTATTTTATCAATGGTGGGACAAAAAGACAGAGAAAGAATAGCAGAAAAAAATGACCAAAGAAATGAAGAAAGTGAAAAACTGGAAATAGATAGACATTACAAGGGATTAGGTAGAGATAAAATCGGCCTAAGATAAAAAAACCGTAAACTTGAAACAAATTGTCAGGAACTTGAAACGAATTTAAAATTAAATGATCGAATTATTAGGAAAACGGAAAACTAAATCGCAGAACGCACTTCTTTATACCGCGATTCTTTAAAGTGTGGATATCTCTCAGAAATTTCATGGAAAAAAAGTCACACAACAGGAAATTTTGTTTTGAACGTTGACATAAGTAATATATAATCATTCTCCTTTAATTAAATATATAATCTTTTTTTTTTTTTTTTTTTTTTTTTTCCCCGCAAAATTGATAATCCATGTCACATCGTCAGTGAGAGGTCATAAAATGCAAGAGTGGCCCAACAAGGTATTAAATATCAAGTTCATACTTTCTTCTTAATTTATTGAACAGTGTCCTCGATACATTTTTGAGCAGATTTTCTGACTTGATTTTTTTTTTTTTTTAGATTGTAATCTTAATTGCACATAAATTGTAATCTTAATCTTAATTTTGTTTGAGTTACTATGATTTGCATTTATCAAAATGTAATATAACTTCTTTTTTGTTTCATTTGTATATTTAAGTTATTACTGTGCACAAGAAGTAAGACCAATTTTAATTTTTTTTCAAAAACTCTTCCTTTATTCTTCCAAATTTATTTCATAGTCTTCAAAGTAATCCCCTCCGGACACAATGCACTTATTCCAACGTTTTTACCAACACATGCTAAAAAGTCATTGGCCGTGAATGCCTTCAAAGCGCACGGCGATTCACGTTGAATCTCTTCAATCGACTCTAAACAGTGTCTCCGGAGTGGTCTTTTGAGTTTAGGGAATAGCCAGAAGTCACAAGGTGCTAAATCAGGTGAATACGGTGATTGTGGAACGATAAGGGTTTAATTTTTGGCGAAAAAGTGCAGTGTGAGCTGGCGCATTATCGTGATGCAAAATTCATTCCATAAATGTGGCCTCTTTTTGTGAATAGCTTCACGCAAACGACACATAATACTCAAATAATATTCCTTGTTAACAGTTTGGCCCGGCGGAAGGAATTCATAATGCGCCACACCACGGTAAGCGAAGAAAGCAGACAACATGACCTTGATTTTTGAGCGACTTTGGCGTGCTCTTTTCGGTCTTGCTTCACCTTTGTCACGATATTCGCTCGATTGATCGGTTGTTTCCGGGTCGTAAGCATAAATCCAATTTACGATGCATTTCAACTTGTCCTGATAGTCAGAAAACATTGTTTCACACACTTCAACGCGGCGATGTTTTCCAAAAAATTCAGGGTTTTTAGTACCAATCGACATTTGACGCGTCTGAGGCCCAAAACGTCTTTTAAAATGGAATTGACCGATCTTTTTGAAATTCCAGCATCATCAACAAGGTCTCTCATTGTAAATCGACGGTTTGCAAGCACCAAATCTTTAATTTTTTGGACGTGAGCTTCGTCGGTTGAGGTTGATGGTCGATCAGAGCGCTCTTCATTTTCAACGCGTTCTCTGCTTTCTTTGAACTGTTTATACCACTTATAAACATTTATTTCCGATATAGTTTGCTCACCGAATGCCTTCTGCAACATTTTATACGTTTCCGCACACGAATATTCATTCCGCAAACAAAATTGAATGCAAGCTCTTTGCTCAATTCATTCAGACATTTCAAAAATCGCCTGATTCAATTTTAGCGTCTCACAAAGCCAAGCGTAACTCAAACACTAATGAATATTTTGACGTGATTGACGAAATTTAAAATGAAAATTGGTTTTACTTTTTGGGCACAGTAGTATAGATTATGATAAAATCCTGTGAACTTGTATTGTGCCGCAATAATCTTTTGTGTGACTCTAATTGAAAGAAGATGAGATTATGAATGATACGTATCCATCTTTGTGGGACAAAATAAATGTAATCCCAGAAAGCAATACAAAGAGAGTCTTGTCCGGAAACATTTTCTTTCTCGTATGGTTATTTTCGACCTCATTAAGAAAGGGATCGAAAAGAGGGATTAATAACAGCCTAGAGAATTCATTTTTAGTGAGGAGTCAATGAGCCATCGATAATAGGGGATTTTATGAATGGCACCGAGCAAGCTTAGAAGAAATTCTCTTGAGAAACAACAAAAGGAATAGTTTTTAAATGATATATTTCTAATAAGAATGCTTAGTTGCTTTAGGATCTTTGCTAAGTTTCACGCCATCCATAAACATTAGCTATCTATCTGATACTAGAACTTACAGATGAGTGTAGCAGGCTAGAAGCTATTTTTGGATTTTGTAGAAAAATGAAACAAATCTTTTTACTTCAATTTATGAACATGGATATTTAAGGAAATTAAAGAATTCGGAAGAAAGAAAAGCTCAAGTCCAAGATATACGATAATTGTAAAGCGTCTGGTAATCCCAGCGAATCAAACAAAAAACAAATCCTTCAAAGTATTTTGGTGAATATCTTGCAAAGCCTAGAGAAATGAAAAATTGAAGAGTTCCTAAACGTTCAAGCAACGATTTGTTATAGAAGAAGAAAATGGGGAACTCAAGGTTAATAGGGGTCAGTCCAATAAATAGATCTGTTAATTGGAGCTGGTGAAATCAGGAAGGGTTTTGCCCTTTATACATATATTTAAAAGACAACACATTTTATGTTTTACTTGAATTGAACGGGTATATGGGGATGCGAAGCATCAAGGACTATATAGGACCTAATCACTATATAGGAGCAGTTCGTTTTCCCTATTTAATACGTCACTCGCCGCAACGCTCATGTTAGACCGGGACCTACGGTTTAAAGTGGATTCCGAACCACTACAAATATCCATGGCTCCGCTGGGACTCGAACCCGAAACCTTCGGTACCGACCACCAGAGCGCTAGCCACTCGGACATTCAGGCCCCTTATGTTTTATTTTGTAAAAGCAAGCTCAGGAAAAATAAAACAATAATAACTAGCGATATAGGAATTCCATTAAATTTATCTCGATGAAAATATTAAAAAATGCAGAATTCTTAAATTTTTAGAGAAAAAGGACATATTTAATGGAAATGGCACTCTATACATGTATTTCTTCTGAAAGGCTAGAGATTTAATTTAAAGGGTTTTTTTCTAGAGGGATTGAAAATAATTTAATAAAACTGAACTTTTTAAATAGATTTTACCAAATTCAAAATATTCTTTATTTAATAATCAAAATTCACGGGAAAAAATAGAACACTAGCTCATAAAATGTCAGGTTATCTATATAAGAAACACTTTGAGTTTTTAAAAATTCAATTATGTTTAAATCTCGTTGCATGAACAATACTCTCAAAAATATTGATTTTTACCCCTAGAAATTCTATTTATAGAAATCTATAAATATAAAAGATATAGCTGATTCAGTTGCACAAAATAGTCGAATCAGTCAAGATTTTCTTTTTAATTGCTTAATATATTGCTGAGATGAGTTTCTTTGTTTATTTTCTTTGAAACAAAAATTTTAATTCAATTCATAAATTTAACATCTTAATAAATATATATAATAATAATAATAAATATTAATTAAACGAAAAAAAAAATTTCTCTCTATGGATCTTTTCTTATTTGTGTCATGAGTGTTGTGATCAGCTATTATCATGCAGAAATATTTTTTAATTAAAAGAATATTTTTTTTCTCATTAAAATGCATTTTAAATGTAAGATTATTTGAATGCTTCAACTTTTAATATGTAACTCAACGAAAAGATCTTTCAAAGATCAATATTAAAAATAGAACTTTCAAAAGGACAGCGACCTCAAAAATTGAAACACATGTTTTCTACATTTCACAATTCATGTAATGTAATGAAAGTACTCAGTCTCACTTTCAAAATGCTGTAAAAAAACTCATCACAATGAGTTCAAATTTGAACTGAAGATACTTCAAGAAGGGGAAACGGTATGGCATCCAAAAAAGTTCTACCGATTTTTCCCATCCAATTTACCATCCAACCTGGCCGTGGTGGATGGGCTTTCCACTAATAGTGCCACAACTGTTGAATGACTTGGAAGTCATTTTTTCCGTCAAAAAACCGAAACAATCAATCACATTGAACACTACAATTGGTTTAATGTGTACCTCATGCCAAATACGTTGTAATTTCGATTCAAAATATCACTGGCAGCAGAATTTACTTTCTTTATGCTGCTTACAGCGCCCTCTATTAATACACTTTGGAACTTTTTGATGCCCTTTGGAATGCCCTTTGGAACTTCCCCCTTCTTCAAGTATCTTCAGTTCAAATTTGAACTCATTGGGACGAGTGGTTCTTTTTTACAGCATTTTGAAAGTGGGACTTTAATTATAATCAGCTTGTATTTTAAAAGGACTGTAAAAATTATTTTGAACTGTTGAATGAGTGATACTTTTATGATAATACTTCAAGAACAATTGCACGATACTATCTCAGAAATGTATTCTTTATTATGTATGCATTCTTGTTGTGACTCATCCTCGGTGGACGGACACCTCATGAGTAGGATAGAAGGAAAGAAACAGCTTCTGTTGGGATGGTGTACCCGTAGGTAAAAGTCTGACTTGGCTCCGAGTCGCTGAAGTGCATTTCGAGAGGACATTTCAATTGTGTTTCAATTTTGTGTCTCAATTCATGTAATGTAATGAGTACTTTCATTACATTACATGAATTGTGAAACGTAGAAAACATTTCATTTTCTGCCAGAAATTCTAATACAAAATGTTTATATATGGATAGAAAATTATTTTTGATTTTAAACATACGATACGCAAATGCGATCCATACGATACGCAAATGCGGAGTAGTTCCCACCTAAAAGTCCTCTCGAAATGCACTTCAGCAACTCGGAGCTAAGTCAGACTTCTACCTACGGGTACTCCATCACAACAGAAGCTGCCCCTTTCCTTTCATTCTACTCACGAGGTGTCCGTCAGCCGAGGATGAGTCTCAACAAGAATGCCTACATAATAAAGAATACATTTCTGAGAAGAATAAGCATATTTAAAATACATTTTCTGAAATATTATCGTGCAATTATTCTTGAAGTATTATCATAAAAGTATTACTCATTCAACAGAAAATAATTTTTACAGTCCTTTTAAAATACAAGGTGATTATAATTAAAGTCCCACTTTGAAAATACTGTAAGAAAGAACCACTCGTCCCAATGAGTTCAAATTTGAACTGAAGATACTTGAAGAAGGAGGAAACGGTACGGCATCAAAAAGTTCCAAAGTGTATTAATAGAGGGCGCTTTAAGCAGCATAAAAGTGAATTCTGCTGCCAGTGATATTTTGAATCGAAATGACAACGTGTTTGGCATGAGGTACACATTAAACCAACTGTAGTGTTCAATGTGCTTGATTGTTTTGGTTTTTTGAAGGAAAAATGACTTCCAAGTCATTCAACAGATGTGGCACTATTAGTGGAAAGCCCATCCACCACGGCCAGGTTGCATGACAAATTGGATGGGAAAAATCGGTGGAACTTTTTTTGAGGCCATATCATTTCCCCTTCTGGAAGTATCTTCAGTTCAAATTTGAACTCATTGTGATGAGTACTTTCATTACAAAGTTCCACAAAATGAAACTGATTACTGCTACTAACATCTACTGCTGAAAAGATTTGTTTTTGAAGGAGGGGGACGTATGTTTTCAGAGTTGTCATTGAACAGAAGTAGCGCCCAATTTTGGATGGTTTTCAAGAAAATGCTAACATAATGTGACACCTCTCAAACATCTTTGTATACCGAATAGTTCCAAATACTCCTCTTTCATTTTCTAAAAACATAGCTCAAGATCCCAGTTATTTTGCTAAAAATTATCTTTGTTTTCCATTTGAAGATGGGGATTCAATGCAACTTGCAGAAGGAATGAATGAAGACAGGACTCGTTCAAAAATGAAAAATCCTTTTCCTAAATAAAAAAAAAAACGATTCTAGAACTTTTTTCGTTAAAATTATGACACAAAGCAATTGTAATAGCATCAATCCCTAAAAAGAATTGATTTGAACAATTTATCCCAGAAGTTTGTAAGATAATTAAAAAACAAGTAAGATAAAAAAATTGTTTTAAAGTCAATGCCTACTTTTTTTCACTATATTGCAGAAAAACCTTTTCAAATAAAGTTGGCGCCATCTATTGGTATATACATGCAACTTAAATTTAAAAAAAACTAAATTTAATTAATGAATTAATATTTGAAAAAACTGTATTAAGATCAAGTGTTATCCATTACAAGTTGTATGCATCTATTTGAACTTGAATGGATGAATAAAAAGTGTTTTATTTGAACAAGATATATACTATAAGGAGAATGTGAACTAATAGTAGAAATTGAATAATTGAATAAACTACCGATATATTTGTATGAAACGCGAAAATTAAGATAGATAATAAAAACAGAATACATTTCAAAATTAGACTCTTGATTTGAAACAATCGAAGTGACATTAAACCTGCTAAGTTCTAGAGATAGAATTATAAAAGAAATGCCTCATCATTTTATTGGGAAAAAAAGTTTGTCTTTTTATTGGCGATAGTTTAACATGAAGCCATTTTTAAAAAAGGAATGGATAATATTGAAAAGTTTGTATTCCGCCAGTTATCCGAACAATATTTATAAATTCTCAAAATCAAATGCGTGCTATAGTTCCTTTATTATAAATTAGCAACAGCTTCCAGCGACTATTTTTTTTTGCTTTTCACACCTGCTCTAGACTGAATGTGCAATTAGCTATCCACTTTATGGCTTTAATTAGTGTTTTAATTTACTTTTAATTCAATGACGAGCCTTAAACCAAAAGAACTCTTTTAAGGGAAAAAAAACCTCATTTTTAATCATAAAATAGTAGGGTCTCACAAAGCCCAGCGTTATTCAAACACTAATGAATATTTTGACATGAAATTTCACACACATGTCAAGGACAGTGCCAACGACCTAAAAAAAGAAGAAGAAAAAATTTGAAATTCCATATGCCCGGGAAATTTAAATTGAAAATTGGTTTTACTTTTTGGGCACAGTAGTATATCGCAAAAACGGCTCTAGTGCTCTGGCGCTCCATGACACAGGTTTCAGGTTCGAGTCCCGGTGGTGTCATGGATGTTTTTAGTGGTTCGGAATCCACTTTAAACCATAGCTCCCTGTCTAATATAACTATAGAATGTAGGGCTGACAATCCTACCTCGTAAAAAATATGTGTCACGGAGCCAAGCCAGACTTCTACCTACGGGTGCTCCATCACAACAGAAGCTGCCACCCTCCCTTCCCTCCTTCCATGAGGTTCTTGGACTTGGTCTAAATGTTGTGTACCAAGTTAAATGTACCAAGTGGGATAAGAAACAACAAGATGTTTTAAAGAGCAGCAAGATTTTATTCCACAGCTTTGTTAATCAAATATCATTGATAATATATATGCAAAAAGTTCCAGATATGAATGGAGTAGAAATTAATTTTTTCTCTTCATTTTCAAAAAACACAGATAAAATTTTCGTAAAAAAATTATCATTTTAAATCACTAATAATTTATCATACAAAATTTCAAAATAAAGATACGAATTCATGAAAAAAAAAGAACTATCTCCAATAAACGCTGAAAAGCTGTGTTGATTACGAAGTTGCAAATGTTTTCTGACGAGCACAGCCGTGGCTGCATCAATTTGTCTATTTTCGAAGGTGTTGTGGTGACTAATCCTCCGTGTCCTACAGTGCGGGACGGACATCCCATGCGTGATCTACTCAAGGGTGGAGGGAAAGGGGCAGCTTCTGTTGTGATGGAGCACCCGTAGGTAGAAGTCTGACTTTTGCTCCGTGACGCTCTTACAGTCATATGGGACCGGGACCTACGGCTTAAAGTAGATTTCGACTAGCCACTCGACCATTCAGGCCCTTCAAGGGTGTGTAACAGGGAAACTATTCTTCCCTCAAAACTTTAACAAAGTGTGAGGAATGTATTAATATTTATTACTTCAAAAAAGAAATAAATCTTGAGATCCAACTTTTATTTTTCGACTTTCTGCCAACTTTTCAAGCATTCTGCCCCAATGTGCGTTTTAGTTTACAACTAGCTTTAAATGTAAACTCGCCGTAATTAAGGGTTTTTTTCCCCAGTTGTCAAGAAGGCTTCATACTTTTTCTCGAATCAAAACAAGTCGAGATGAACATTCTAATTGATTTAATTTTTAAATCCTATTATTAAAACTTTCTCCATTTGAAGAAATGGCGATTGACTGCTTTACGCTAGCTAAACTAATTAGACTACTAATTCGAGCGAATCCTACTAGTGGTACATTGCATTTATTACTACGAAACATTCAACGCGCATCCATTTTTTCAATTCCTTCTATTAGCTCACACTCTCCCTATGTATATCTTGTTCAAATTTTCAATCGTTCATAAAATACTTTTGATTCATCCACTCAAGTTCAAAGACATTTTTTTTTAAACTTGTAGTGGATGACACTGGATGGTAATACAGTTTTTTCAAATATTAATTCATCAATTAAATTTAATTAATTCTATTTTTTTTTTAGATTTAAATTGCATGTATCTAATAATAGATAGCACCAGATGAAAGAGGAAAATTTCAACTTTATTTATAAAGGACTTTCTGCAATATAGTGGGAAAAAAAGTAGGAATTGACTTTAAAATTTTTTTTATATTACTTTTTTATATAATCCGAAGGAAAATATACTTTTATAAAAATGAAATGTGATTTTTTTTATTAATTTAAAACTTCTCTTTAATCCGAGTGAATTAAAAGAGAATCTTTGTGGGGCGCCAAATGTTCCAGGAAGCTTGAAAAGAATCTGCCATGTGGGCGAAAATGAAGTAGCACTAAAGAAGAGGTAACAAGTATGTTTCTTCTTTTTACTCAATCATAAAACGAACAAAAAGATTCCAAGTTGGAAAACAATTTTTGTAAAGAAGACCATTAGGGAAGATTTCAACTAAGTTGACAAAACATTTCGAAAAATACGCTGCATTCGTCAAGAAACGTTTTCATTCAAATTCGTTTTTTTTTTTACTTTTTAGAAAAGTAATACTTCATGTATGAAGAATTCTTTTTTTAAGGGGGCTTCTATACTGACAATGTTAGAATGACAATTTTTAATGTACCTTTTCTCAGAAAGTGCTGTAATTAGAACTTTGAAATTTTTTCAATACATAATATACATTTTCTAGATTATACTGAAAAAAAAAGTGCGGTTTAAAAAAAATATTCATCTAAAGTTTTTTTTTAAAAATGCACATGCGTAACATTATTAAAATATTCCAGTTCCATATCTAGCATTTTCCTTTTTATTTAATAATCATCTTTACTTAACCCATTTAATTTTTTTTCCCTATATTTCCCTTATGTTTGTAAAAAATGTCATTTTTTGCTCAGTTATTTCTTTTCATCGAGGAGTTTATAGCAGTGATAGTCTGACTCTACACCCAGTTTCATTAAAATTTTTTCACGTGGATGTGTTTTACATTTTAATCATTTATTGTGCGGTAATGAGGAGTTAAATTTTATACAACACCGATAATTAATATATTTCAACACTAAATTTCCTTTCATAATAGCAAGGTAATAATTCCGATAATTTTTCACTGTCATAATAAAATCACAAATTATTTTAACACAATGAAAGTCTACTTTCACAATATTTGCATCCAATCTGCATGAGAAAAATTTCAGAGATTATTTTAAAATTAATTAGAATCTTTTTTCTTTTTCCTTTTGTCTGTAAAGAATGTGCATAACCTTAATCTTCATCAAGATGTTTGAGAGTCTACACCTAGTTTCAATAAAATGTATTGCATGTGGAAGTATTTGTGCATTTAGATGGTTTATCATGTGATAATGAGGTGTAAAATTTTATACAACACTGATAATTAACATAATTGAACACATCAATAGTAAGGCCACATTGTCACAACGAAATCACAAATTCTTTTCACTCGATGAAAGTCTACTGTCACAATGTTTGCTTGCCACATACGTGAAAAACACTCCCGATATTATTTTAAATGAATTATACTTGCAAAACGTTCTTCAGAAAAATACCCATACCACCATACCCTCATACACCCCATACCATACCCATCCCCCTTTCATTTAAACGTGATATTTTTCTTTCTTAAATACAATTACTTTCATCTGCTCAGGGATTTTGATGATGATTTGAACCGGATTTTACCTGACATTCGTTTTAGAAAGAAGCATATTTTAAAAATATCTAATAACTAAAACAGAATGAGTCACAGAAATTTCTAAATGAATCAAAAGTGCTAAACGAATCGCACATAGTTTTAGCACTATTATAATCAAAATAAGATTTCAAAATAATAAGCCTATTTTAACAGCATGTGTGAATTTCAGTAAACACTCTACAATCAATCAAAAATATAGAAACATGGAAAATAAATCTTCTGAGTCTTTGCAAATGTTATTTTGAAACTTCGTACGATGTTTACAAAATGATCTGTTAAAAAATGGGTGGGAGTAGGTCATATGACAGTTTGTTTACGTTCTTTAAAATCCATTTGAATACATTTTTAATTGGAATTTTACCAATCGTAATTTATCGTTAGAAAGGTAATGAACTAAAGATAATTTTCAACAATAATCTCAAAATAGATTTTTTTCCTCTTCGAGGTACTGAAGAATTAACTCAGTTTTGAAGAATTTCAGTTTTCTTATTCATTTTTTAAGAATTAAATTTATAAATTAAGAGTTAAATTAAAATTATAGAATTAAATTTCGAAAATTTGATTTCAGATCAATTCAAGATCTGAAATCAAATTTTCGAAATTTAATTCATAATTTCATACAGTGATAAGTAATGTAATAATATGAATAAAAAGTTTTATTTTTTAATTTATGCTGTTGTAGAACTTGAAATAATACAAATTCTTTCACAGAACTTTTACTTTTATTTTCCATTATTTTTTATAGATTTTTATTATAATTCTGTAAAAAAGGAATAAACAATATTCGAAAGTCGAAATACAATTATCAACATCTAGGAAATGGAAATTTAAATAGAGGTAAGTAACAAATTAATTTTGAGCTTTTGATTATCACTTTCTTGTTTCATTCTTGTTTTCCAAATGAGGAAATTTCGTGACTAATTGTTTAAATGTTCAAAATAAACATTCAACGTCGAGACGAATAAATAATTATTAAAGACGCTTACGCTCTATTTTAATAATTTAGTTTGTTCTAAACTAATTATTAATGATATCAAAACATGAGATGCAATTCAAAAACAAGACAGAGAATTCGATGATTTACATAACTTAAAAAAATATTGTACGAAAATCCTCTGAATGATTAGAAAAAAAAATAGTAACAGAAAAATTAATATACTAAGGAACCGTTCGTTCAGCATTCTATAGAATCGTGCTCGGCCCAAATTTCCAAATGCAGTAATTGCAGTGCAAATCACAGAACCACTGATTTCAATTGTCCTAAACGAAAAGCAGAAGAAAATTTTCTAAAATTTAAAACTCTCAATAGAATTTCTTTTATTGAAGCTCCGAGATTATGTTATACTCCGAAGGAAGACGCTTTTTCATCTAAATTAAAAGCCGGCACTTCTACAAATTACTTTACTAAGGAAAAAATTACAAAATTATTTCAACAGCGAGCCTTAGAAACTCAATTTGTTAAAAAAAAATCAATCAGGCACAGGCCTCTACTTTTCAGGATACCTTTAAAACGCTCACGGACAATATAATTGCAACTCTCGCCTCCCTAAATTAAGCCATACAAAACCTCTGCTCTACAGTTATAACTCCCAATACCTCCGTTTAAAGATAAGAAAAAGATAAAACCAAAAAATTAGGCTTCAAAGTCTTACAAGATACCGATAGTACAGTGACTAAATTAACAGATCACGGTAATCAATCTTCATCTTTTTCTACCTCTCATATGACATAACTATCATCTGGAGCATTATATAAGTGACTTGAGTTCTTTGTTTGATTCTTTAAATTTTCTTCAATTTTTTAAACTTTTGTTTTCATGTTCAATACAACGGTTAACATTTTACAATGAAATGCTCGTAGTATCCGATTCAAACGATCCTCTGATTAAATTTTTTTCTTGTAATACAGGAAATATTTCTTAATTTCGAATGTCAATTTCACCTACACTTAGTCATAAAAGTAAGTATGCAACTCATAGCTTAAGTGAAAAAGCTCTAGTTCTCAAATAAATATAAGAAAAATATTATTTTGGAGAGTGTTGTTTATAGCTTCTGATTCAAGTCATAAAGTAATTAAAAATAAACCAAATCATTATATTTTAAAAATCTTTAAGAGTAATTTTGTTAACTACCAGTAGAAATTTAAATCACAAAAGTATATATGCACTCTGAATTTTTGACTTTTAAATAGGCTGAATGAAACTTCTCGAGTGATTTTTCGTATTTCAGTGATAAGTTTAGAAGTTCTGCTATAAAGCTTGTAAGTTTGAGCTTTAAGTACATCAACAATTCACCAATGGCTCCACGTGGAAAAGAATTATCAAAAGATCTAAAGGATACAATAATAAAGCTCTATAAGGAAAGCAAGTGCCGAAGACAAATCGCTAAAATCACAGGCAAAAGTCCTGCAACAGTGCAAAAAATCATAGAAAAGTTCCAGGCTGAGGGAAATACTCTAGACAAGCCAAGAACAGAACGACCGCCCATTTTGACGGATGGAGAAAGGCGAATTATTGTTGGAAATGTGAAAAGAAATCCGACGATTAGCTCACCAAAATTAACAACTGATGTGAAAAACAATTTTGCGAAGTCATGCAATCCTGAAACAATTCGCCGTGTGTTACGGAAGGCAGGATACCACGGTCGAAATTTGCGAAGAAAACCATTTGTTAGCAAAGTGAATCGCAAAAAGAGAATAGATTTTGCAAAAAAAAATGTAAAGCAGGACACAAATTTTTGGAATTCCGTGATTTTTTTCGCATGAAAGTAAATTCAACATCCATGGTTCAGATGGACACGAAAAGTTTGGAGGAAAGCAAATGCAGCTCTAGAACCAAAGAACATGAGAGGAACTGTAAAACACGGTGGTGGTTCGATTATGGTTTGGGGTTGCATGGCAGCAACTGGAGTAGGAAATTTAGTTATAATCGACGGAATAATTAATCAATATAGCTATTTGAATATTTTAAAGAATAATCTAAGCCAAAGTGCTTCTAAATTGGGACTCGATGGATCCTTCACTTTCCAACGAGATAATGATCCCAAACATACTGCTCGGGTTGTTCGGGAATGGCTGCTATATCACATGCGAAAACAGCTAAAAACCTCACCGCTGTCCCCTGATCTTAATCCCATTGAACACTTGTGGGATTATCTCGATCGCCAAATTAGAAAGCAAGAGATCAAAACTAAGAATTATCTAAAAAAAGCCCTTTTGGAGGAGTGGCAGAAAATGCCATCTTCTGTCACTCAAAATTTAGTAAAATCAGTGCCATCTAGATTGAGAGCTGTTATAAAGGCCAAAGGCTATCCAACAAATTACTAATTTTTTGAAAAATTGTAAAATTTGCAATATTAATGTCTTTGTTTTTGTTTGCATACTTACATTTATGATGTAAATTACATCCTATTTTAAGTTAAGCTCATCTTGCTAATTGAATATTTGTATTTTTTAATTACTTTTCATTTTGTTATTAAGCTTCTTCATAATTAGAAAAGCTATGAAATCCTCCACCACACCACACTTCTGTGGTAAAATATACAATGTAATAACCTTTTAAGACACAAACGCAACTTTTTGCATCAAGCTTGATCTCAACTTTCACGCAACATCTGGATTTCTTACTAGAAAAGTTGAATGCATTCAAAGCAATTACGGCTAATTCCTGGGGTTGTCGGTCCTGACATTTTAATTAAAATAAGAAATTCCGCAATTCGCAGCTTACTGGAATATTGAGCTCCCATTTTTATCTCATTCAGCCAAAGCGACTTCCAAACAAGAAACACTTTATATCCTCTTGCTTTACGTTTTGCACCAGGTCTTTCGGAGTAGACTCTGATCCCCGTTTTACTAAAAGAGGCTGGTCAACTTTCTTTGTTTCAGAGGCGATATATGCTGGCAGAGCGCATATACATACATATTTCTTTAATTCCTCTTCTCCTCTCTCCATTCATCTTCGCTCAGAAAATCAAATCCCAAGGTTGAAATGCTACATTTCTCTTCAATATTTCCTTGCAAACCTTCAATATAACTTAAATATTCAACCTTTTAATTTAATCCCCATTTTTTCTCCTGTTAGTCGGAACTCTAAAGTCACATTTCATCTCCATGTTTTTCCTTTTCAAACCAAACAGTTAACTCATCAAGCCATCAAATATGTGTTTGAACAATACAAAAGCGAACACTGGAAAGACAGGGCCATTTTAGTTTCTGACACATCTAAAGCATATCAATAGCAGTCATTATCTCCTTTTCTCAAGAGTCTTCATCAAGACAGATTTCAAATGACAATAATATTTACGACAGTATTTTCATAGGAGAAGTCTTTTAACACTTTCGACTTTTGTTCTCTCGTCTCATAAACATATTATCCTCACAGACAGCCTTTCTGTTCTTGAGGCATTACAACATCCATTTCAATCGTGTTATCCAGTTCCTTGGCAATCAACTTCAAAATATTAGCAATAGCCTCAATTAGCAATAGCAATAGAATTCAATTCATTGAATTCATCTGTTTCAAAAGGCACGCTGGTAATACAGAGAATGAAATGGCAGATTCTCTCGCTAAAGCTTTAGCAAACACAATAATATTTTACTGAAGATCTCCAGAGGAACTTATACCCCCCCCCCAAAACCCCCACAGATAAAAGCAACGGAGTAGTGGGTAGGTGGAAAATATGCTCAAGAATCATTTAAACCTTCTCATAGACTTTTCCTATTCATCGAAAAGAAGACATTTTCCTGTCCAGATTTCGCACAAATACACACCCTTCTAACTCTAAACACCATGGATTTCATTCATGCAAAACACCGAAGACCGTTAAACACATTTATTGTTTCAATACTTGAAATATGTTGAACCCAGAAACAAGCTGCAAAGTGCTTTCGGGTATAAAGTTCTGTCTTACTCTTGGATATTTGATATGTCAGAGGATGCTTATTGGAAGGCCGCAACGATACTTCAATTTTTACGAAAAGTCTCATAACCTTGTGAGCTATGGGGTACCCCACGTTTTCTTTCTGGGGATTATTACTTTTTATTTCTATTACTAGCTTTACTTTATATTTTCTTATCATCGTTCAGCTGTTAAAATATTATGGTCTATTTGATCGGCTATTTTATCCATTTCTTTTTTTTTTTTCTTTTCTTTCCTTATATTTACCCACCTTATTTATTTTCTTTTGGTTGGCGGAAAGTACGTGCAACGATTCCTTCCTTTTAAAATAGCAATTTGTGACCCACCATAGGCAATGGAATCAAGAATTTCGAATTTTAGAGTATAAGTATGAAATTTTCACCCTTGTTTAATTCTTTTATCTCTAGTGTTTCAATACTTGGATAAATTGAGATAAAGCAGCATCAGCGAGCATAATTGTCAAAATTACAAGACGAGACATGCCCTCAGAAGTGGCCAAGAACTGTCATGTCATACTTTTCTTTTTATTTTGTTACTAACTTTTGATGTTTGAAATACAATAAAATGAAATTTTTTAAATACAGTATTATTCAGTTCCTATTATTAGTTTACACGCTCCCTACATATATCTTTTTATTCATCCACTCAAGTTCTAATACATTTTTTTTTGAACTTGTAGTGGATGACACTTGATGTACAGTTTTTTCAAATATTAATTCATTAATTTTAATTTTTTTTTTTTTTAGATTTAAGTTGCATGTATCTACCAATAGATGGCGCCAGATGAAAGAGAAAATTTCAACTTAAAAAGTAGGAATTGACTTTTTTTTTTTTTTTTTTTTTTTACTTGTGTTTTATAAATACAATAAATTTTTGATTTACAATAAATATTAGTTAAATAACTTGGGCCTTTCATAATGACACCTATTTCCCCTTTCACACTCTCTTATAAAAATGAGTCCACACTCACACTAGGTGTGATTAAGCAATCGGTCCTGAGAGATTTGTGGTAAACTACAGTAGCTTATTTATTAAAATTTGTAACTTAACGATCATTTTATAGCAGTTGTTCGATAGCTCACACATACGAATAAACTCCAATAATATTCGACACAGTGGACTGTATGTAAATAAAACTCCTTTAATTTGGCCGCCATCAATCTCGAAGATGGACTGCCACACGCAACCTTTCTCGTTGGTTACAGAAGTTCAACTCTTTTAATTATGCAGCCATCATGCTCGAAGATGGACTGCCAACACGACCTCTCTCTTTGGTCGCAGTTGCTCAACTCCCTTTACTTACATTCTTTCTCTCCCTTCCCAGACACCCCCACAGACAGGGTGTTTTTCTGGGCATAGGGCGTTGACCTCCCCTAAGCAGGGGGACCTGGGTTTCGACGTAACAGCAGTTTTTAAAAAAATTATTCCGTACTAATATATTTCGATTAAAATTAAGGCTTACATGGGAAAATATATTTCAGCAGAAATTTGATATTTTCGATGTAAAAAATCTATCCTAGAAAAATGAAATCTGAATTCATTTTTAAAGCTAGGTAGTTTGAACTGTAATATAATGAACGCATTATACACTTTTATTGCATAAATAAATAATAAAAGATGAAGCTCATTAAAAAAATCAGCTCTCAAAATTTCGTGGAATCCTTTGTTAAGTAAGTGATTCATGTTTCACCTCATATGAATCATACATTGCGATCTGTTACGCAACTAGCATTAGCGATAAAACAAATATAATCTATGGATTATTTATCTTTTCTCATTGATGGCGTAAATTAATGTTTTATTCAGAAAGTCGAACTCTATAAGTGTAATAAGAAATTTTACCAAACTTTTCTGTTTTTTAAAAAAAATTCTTTTAGTGAAAAATGTGGATGGTTTTTTTTATAGGTTTGCCTCATCAATTGTAAATGTTGTGAAAGTGATTTAAAAATATCTGAACGAACAATTACTGATAGAAATGGCAGTTAAAGTTCCATCAAATAACAATTTTTTTGTTCCATATGGAGAGAATAAAAAGCTTAATTTCTACATTACAATGTTGTAAATTTAAATTTTGATAATTTCGACATGCTTTAAATTCTAACCTTTAAGTGATGAAATTCAGTTCCATACGAGAAATTTTTTTATAGTTCCCCCTTTTTTTTTTTTTCTTACAAATATTTATGAAATTTCCTTTTTAATACGCTTTTATTAGTTTCACCTGTATGTTTGTTTGTAACTGACTCTTTGGGCTCGATTTTGCCCTACTTTAAGCGATCAGATTTAATTTAAACGTTGTAGACTTATCAAGGACTAAAATATTTTTATAAGTTTATTATCTCATCATGATTAGGATCGCCAGGATGAGTGATTTTATTTTAATTTATGAAGAGCAATTTAACCCCTGTAGAATGAAAGTACCTAAGACATTCGAACCTACGTGGAACAGTGGCACAACGGATAACGGGCCTAACTACGGATCAGGAGATTCCTTGTTCGAATCCTGGCTGGCTCGACATATTCGCATTTAACTTTTGTTTTACTCACGATTAAATTATTGTAAGAACTATAGTTCCAGTCCTCCGTACCGGGACTTCATTTAAATATTATAGTTTAAAAACACTAAAAAACAAGCTTTTAGAGTTAATCAAACTAAAAAGTAAAAAATAAATTATGGTTTAAAAAACACGCTTTTAGAGTTAATCATACTAAAAAAGTAAAAAATAATTGTTAACATAAGAATAAAATTACTGTCACTGTTCTAAAAGCGTGGGGTGCTCGATATCAATCGTTCTAATTTCTCACTAGTTTCATTCCGAAATGCAGAGTTAGTTTAAAAATGTCATACAAAACACCCCACGCTTTTAAAACAATGACATTCATTTTCTCGTCAGTCATTTTATTCTTATGTTAACAATTATTTTTTACTTTTTAGTTTGATTAACTCTAAAAGCGTGTTTTTTAGTTTTTTAAACTATAATTTTTTGTGGAAAATTTCACTTGATTTCGGCAACGCTGATCATCAGTACGAACAAGGTAATTTTTTCAACATGAACTCAAGGCAGTTTTGGTGATATTGAATAAAAATAAAAATTAAATAAATTATCTCCTCCACTAATAACCAAATCTACATAATATAACTAAATTAATATCAACCGATAAGGTTTTTAAACTAATACCTCACTTGCTAATAGAATCCGCATTAACTTGCTCCTTGATATTCCATCAAACTAGTATACTACTCAAACTTTATAAAATTTTACATGTGCATTGTGTTCTGCAGTAACTGATAAAAATGGCACATCAATTAAACACCACAACATTAAATATATAACCCGTTGCAGTTATAGATTCATTTTTACTCCAGAATTTAGTGAGATAAGAGATTACTACACACTCATAAAATAAAGAACACAATTAAGATTGAAATAAAAATTTATATTCATATAATATACCAGATTACATAAAATTATAATGGTTACACGAAATAGGAATAATGTTAAGCTATAAAGAGGCCCTCTGGGTTTTAAAACAGTTAATTCAATTATCAGTTTACCAAGTAATACAACACTCGTCCATCGGGATAAAGCAAATATATTTTAAGAATAAATATTTATATATAAATATACATGTAATAAATCTACTACACAAATCATTCGCTGTAATAGCAATTACAGATATCAATTTAATTTTTTTTTTCATTCAAAATAAATATTATAAATTATTTAAACAATCGATCTTTATTACTTTCGTTCGTATCATTATGGAAAAGGTGTTTTTCCCCCGTACTTCCATCAGCTTTTTTTTTGCCAGTCCACTGATGATGCCATTCAAACATTGTGCTCTGCTTTTAACCGGGCAATGAATTCTATGTAATGCATCCTCTTTGGAGGGTCAATATTATTGTATTGAGGGATTGGTTGCTCGGAGACGATCACTTTCTGTCACCGCATGCCTTTCAGCACGTAATACTGTTATCACATTACTATTATTACTTTCGTTCGTATCATTATGGAAAAGGTGTTTTTTCCCCCGTACTTCCATCAGCTTTTTTTGCCAGTCCACTGATGATGCCATTCAAACACTGTGCTCTGCTTTTAACCGGGCAATGAATTCTATGTAATGCATCCTCTTTGGAGGGTCAATATTATTGTATTGAGGGATTGGTTGCTCGGAGACGATCACTTTCTGTCACCGCATGCCTTTCAGCACGTAATACTGTTATCACATTACTATTATTACTTTCGTTCGTATCATTATGGAAAAGGTGTTTTTTCCCCCGTACTTCCATCAGCTTTTTTTGCCAGTCCACTGATGATGCCATTCAAACATTGTGCTCTGCTTTTAACCGGGCAATGAATTCTATGTAATGCATCCTCTTTGGAGGGTCAATATTATTGTATTGAGGGATTGGTTGCTCGGAGACGATCCCTTTCTGTCACCGCATGCCTTTCAGCACGTAATACTGTTATCACATTACTATTATTACTTTCGTTCGTATCATTATGGAAAAGGTGTTTTTTCTCCCGTACTTCCATCAGCTTTTTTTGCCAGTCCACTGATGATGCCATTCAAACATTGTGCTCTGCTTTTAACCGGGCAATGAATTCTATGTAATGCATCCTCTTTGGAGGGTCAATATTATTGTATTGAGGGATTGGTTGCTCGGAGACGATCACTTTCTGTCACCGCATGCCTTTCAGCACGTAATACTGTTATCACATTACTATTATTACTTTCGTTCGTATCATTATGGAAAAGGTGTTTTTTCCCCGTACTTCCATCAGCTTTTTTTGCCAGTCCACTGATGATGCCATTCAAACATTGTGCTCTGCTTTTAACCGTTCAATGAATTCTATGTAATGCATCCTCTTTGGAGGGTCAATATTATTGTATTGAGGGATTGGTTGCTCGGAGACGATCACTTTCTGTCACCGCATGCCTTTCAGCACGTAATACTGTTATCACATTACTATTATTACTTTCGTTCGTATCATTATGGAAAAGGTGTTTTTTCCCCGTACTTCCATCAGCTTTTTTTGCCAGTCCACTGATGATGCCATTCAAACACTGTGCTCTGCTTTTAACCGGGCAATGAATTCTATGTAATGCATCCTCTTTGAGGGTCAATATTATTGTATTGAGGGATTGGTTGCTCGGAGACGATCACTTTCTGTCACCGCATGCCTTTCAGCACGTAATACTGTTATCACATTACTATTATTACTTTCGTTCGTATCATTATGGAAAAGGTGTTTTTTCCCCGTACTTCCATCAGCTTTTTTTGCCAGTCCACTGATGATGCCATTCAAACATTGTGCTCTGCTTTTAACCGGGCAATGAATTCTATGTAATGCATCCTCTTTGGAGGGTCAATATTATTGTATTGAGGGATTGGTTGCTCGGAGACGATCACTTTCTGTCACCGCATGCCTTTCAGCACGTAATACTGTTATCACATTACTATTATTACTTTCGTTCGTATCATTATGGAAAAGGTGTTTTTTCTCCCGTACTTCCATCAGCTTTTTTTGCCAGTCCACTGATGATGCCATTCAAACATTGTGCTCTGCTTTTAACCGGGCAATGAATTCTATGTAATGCATCCTCTTTGGAGGGTCAATATTATTGTATTGAGGGATTGGTTGCTCGGAGACGATCCCTTTCTGTCACCGCATGCCTTTCAGCACGTAATACTGTTATCACATTACTATTATTACTTTCGTTCGTATCATTATGGAAAAGGTGTTTTTTCCCCCGTACTTCCATCAGCTTTTTTTTGCCAGTCCACTGATGATGCCATTCAAACATTGTGCTCTGCTTTTAACCGGGCAAAGAATTCTATGTAATGCATCCTCTTTGGAGGGTCAATATTATTGTATTGAGGGATTGGTTGCTCGGAGACGATCACTTTCTGTCACCGCATGCCTTTCAGCACGTAATACTGTTATCACATTACTATTATTACTTTCGTTCGTATCATTATGGAAAAGGTGTTTTTCCCCCGTACTTCCATCAGCTTTTTTTGCCAGTCCACTGATGATGCCATTCAAACATTGTGCTCTGCTTTTAACCGGGCAATGAATTCTATGTAATGCATCCTCTTTGGAGGGTCAATATTATTGTATTGAGGGATTGGTTGCTCGGAGACGATCCTTTCTGTCACCGCATGCCTTTCAGCACGTAATACTGTTATCACATTACTATTATTACTTTCGTTCGTATCATTATGGAAAAGGTGTTTTTTCCCCCGTACTTCCATCAGCTTTTTTTGCCAGTCCACTGATGATGCCATTCAAACATTGTGCTCTGCTTTTAACCGGGCAATGAATTCTATGTAATGCATCCTCTTTGGAGGGTCAATATTATTGTATTGAGGGATTGGTTGCTCGGAGACGATCCCTTTCTGTCACCGCATGCCTTTCAGCACGTAATACTGTTATCACATTACTATTATTACTTTCGTTCGTATCATTATGGAAAAGGTGTTTTTCTCCCGTACTTCCATCAGCTTTTTTTGCCAGTCCACTGATGATGCCATTCAAACATTGTGCTCTGCTTTTAACCGTTCAATGAATTCTATGTAATGCATCCTCTTTGGAGGGTCAATATTATTGTATTGAGGGATTGGTTGCTCGGAGACGATCACTTTCTGTCACCGCATGCCTTTCAGTACGTAATACTGTTATCACATCGTCGCCATTCTCTTTCCACATAATTCTCTCTTTTTTTAAATCTCTCTTCACCACATTCACTTTAGATCACTTCTCCTCACTGCCACTTTAGATCATCCTATTTCCCTCACTTCTCATCTCCCGATCATTTCTCCGTGTCTTTGATTGATTAATGAATTCTTTTGAAGCTATTTAGCCCCTGGGGGCTCCATCTCTTTTAGGACAGGGTAAATACAGTTGAAACAATGAAAATTGCCCACAATATATTTATAAATATAATAATAAAAATTTAATTGGCAATCATAAACATATAAAAATAAAAATAGAAATTAAACTAAAATTTTGCGCGGACGTCTTAAATCATTATTGGGAGCGTAAGAGTCAATCTCCTGAATTACAGTATTTTCATGACTAACAAGCGTACCAAAAAATTTAACAGAGATGTATTTAAGAAAATCTTTTAATGAAGGAATGTTAATAGCTTTATAGATATCAGAATTTCGCATGAACCATTTAGCAGAGGTAATTTGGCGGATAGTGATATTTTGTAACATTTCAAGTGTTTTTAAATTAGATTTATCTGCATAGGACCAGACAGGGCAAGCTTATGTGTGAATTGGGCGAAGCATAGCCGTATAAAGAAGAATTTTGTTATCTCTGGTCATGGTAGAATTTCTATTTATAAGTGGGTAGAGTTTTCTGAAGGCAATACGAAATTTAGTTTTGGTGTGCAGAAAATGTTGTTTCCAATTTAAATGCTGATCCAGTATAACTCCTAAATATTTAGTTTGACTATTCCAAGGGATAATAGTATTATTGATCTTAATCACAGGTTTTTTACGTTTATTTTCAATAGAGAATAAAACAGCTTCCGTCTTATCTACGTTTAAAGAAATTTTCCATTTGATGAACCAGTTATTGAGAATTTTAAGGTGATTTGTGAGGGTTATAGCTAAGAAATTAGTGTTTTAATTTTTGCAAAGGATTGCAGTACCATCAGCGTAGATAGCAGTTAAGAGTTTCGGATTAGTTGATATATCAGCAATAAAAATAGAGACAAGAAGAGGTGAAAGTTTACTACCTTGTGGAGTACCAGCCATAATATATTTAAAAGTAGAGAGAGTTTTGTTTACTTTAACAGAAAAAGTTCTATGAGAAAGATATGAGCGGATAAGTTTAATCAAGTGAGGAGGAAAGTTGTGTATAATAAGTTTATATAACAATCCGTCAATCCAGACTCTATCGAATGCTTTCTGAATATCAAGAAACACCCCACCCGTGCAATATTTGTTTTGAAAACCCTCAGTAATAAATTCGATAGTTCTCAGTAGTTGATGTGTGGTAGAAAGATTTTTTCTGAAGCCAAATTGTTCAGGATTTAAAACATTATTTTCAGTAACAAAGTATTGAGATTTTTAAAAATGATTGCTTCAGCAATTTTACTGATGGGTGAAAGTAAGGAAATAGGTCTATAGTTATTTGGGTTAGTGGGATCTTTTCCAGGTTTGAGAATAGGAATTATAGCAGCAGTTTTCCAAGCAGCGGGAAAATAATTTAGTTCAAGTATCTTATTAATTAGGTAGGTTAAATTGATAATGGTGATAGGAGGAAAATGCTTAATCATTTTATTAGTTACATTATCTAATCCTGGAGCTTTCTTAATGTTAAGTTTATTAATTAAAGAAACAATATCCGAGGGGTTAGTAGTAGAAGGAATATTATCTTGATTTATGTAATTGAAATTCTTAAGAGTGTCTTTAACAATATTATCCATTTCATTATTATTAGAATTAAGCTGGAAATAAGTTTCCATGATATTTGCAATAAGTTCAGCCTTATCTTTGTCAGAAGAAGCAATAGAAACTGGTCCATTTAAATGTGCAACTTTAGGTCTATTATTTTAAAGAATTTTTGCAAATCTCCAAAGTGAACCATCTTCCGGTGGTAGTTCCAGTAAGTTTTCTTCCCAAACTTTATTAGAATAATTTTGAAAAGCTTTTCTAATATTTTTATTTAGTCTATTTAGAATAGTTTTATCAGCAGGGTTAAGGGAAGCTTGCCATTTCTTTTTAACTTTGTTTCTAATTTTGATTAGACTTTTGATGTTAGGGTGAATCCATTGTTTGTTAGTTTCAGGAAAAACTTTTGTAGCATTATTGAAAGCGTTATTAATGTAATTTGTAAAATAATAAGCTTCGTTATCTAAATCTCGAGTATTAGAAATTTGGGCGAAAGATAATTTAATCAAATTTTCGAGATAACATTTGTAATTTAACCAATCAGTCTTTTTCGTAAGATAATTAGAAGGAATATCATAATTAAATTTGAAAGCGATTTTAATAGGGTTGTGATCGGAGTTAAATTCAGGCAGAGAGAAAATTTCAAATGGGTAGAAGAAGTTTTTGATAAGAACAAGGTCAATAGTAGAAGCCGAGTTGAATCCGAAGCGAGTAGGAGTGTGAGGAGCAATTAATTCAGTAAAAGTAGTATTACAGAAGTTAATAAGATTATTACCCCTAATATTAATATTATTGCAGTTCCACAAAGTATGTTTAGCATTAAGATCTCCGCATAAAATAACATTCGATCCAAGTTGAATTAAAATTTCTAAGTCAAGAGTAAATAAAGCGTTATCTGAAGAAGGGGGAATGTAGATAGAAGCAATAATGAGTGGATCTTGATTATTAAGATTTAGAGAAATAATTGTGACTTCAATAAAGTTTAAATTAGGATTTAAAATTTGATGATATGGGAGAGACCGTTTGATAAATATTGCAGTACCTCCTGAAGCTACCCCGTTAGTTGGCAGATCTCTATCATTTCTAATGCAGTCATAATTAGCAACATTAAATTTTTTTGTTAGGTGTTAGGAAAGTTTCTTGGATATTCGGGCTGCGGCTAGTAAGAAAATTAGTGAACTCAATTCGTTTATTGCAAATACTATTTGCATTCCAGGAGATTATAACCAGTTCATTTTTTGTAGTACCCATTATTGAGGATTTGAAGCAGGGACTGTCGCGAGAGCTTGCATAAGTAATCCAAGTTTATCCAATTGGCTTTCAGTTTTTTGCATGAGTGGAAGAATTTCAAATAACTTTGGAAAAGCTGCGAGAATAGTTTGCAATTCTTTAAGAAGAGATAACGGTGCCAGTATGTCCAAGTTTTGCTTGTTGTTTTCCACAGTGAAGATAGAGGAGACAGGAGCAGTAGTTTCGATTTTAGTAGAGTGGCCGCTAACAGCTTGTGAGAATGATCGAACAGGATTGATAGGAGTAGATTTGAATGATCTTGGAAGATTAATTATAGTTGACAGAAACTGTCCTTTTTTAATTTACGGTTTGGGAAATGCTGGACATCCTCTCCAGGAAGCGACACGTCCTTTGGCTTGACAATTTGTACAGATTGGCTCGAGAATTTTTTTCTTTAATGGAGCACTCACCAGTTCTATGGTTCTCACCACATTTTAGACATCTGGTCAGTCTGTGACAGTTTTCACTTGAATGGTCAAACAAATTACATTTGAAACACTGAATTGTTATGTTTCTTCTAGTGAAATTTTCAATACTAACCGAGAGGAAAAATAAGCTTTTCACTTTGAAGATTTCTTTAACGTTGAGTGTTCTATTTAATTCAACCAGAAAAATGGGTAGTGGTTCTTTGGTTTTAAATTTTTTAAGTTGTGCAATTTTATTTATTTTATTTATGGAGAACTTCAGATCCTCAAGTTGGTGTTTGATTTCATCTATGTTTGTGTCAATTGGGAGTCCTTTTACAACAATTTTTTGAGGTCTTTCCTTTCTTGGCCTTATAATATAGTATTCATATTTTGCGTTAGTTAGATATGTTATGATTTTTCTGTAAAAGAGTTCTCATTATCTGGAAATATTTTAATGTAGCCTTTGGTGAGTTTGTTTTCTGTCTTGGGAAATTTTCGATGTATTTCTTGAAGAGCATGTGTATAGTTCATATTCGCTGTTAATGCAAGCATTATTAGAGGAAGCTTGGTTAATTAGCATAAGGCATGCAATTATAAGGAGCAATTATACAAATAACGGAAAATTGAATAGCATACTAATTTTTAATTGCCCATTAATGCATTTTTAAATCAATTATTTCTTGATAAATTTTGAAATATACTCTCTGCCAAAAGGTAAGCACACAGAACAAAATGTTCTTGAAGACAATCTGAATTGGAAATGTTGCAATTCGCTGCCTAGTTAAAGGAAAGTGTGAAAATATGCTATGTAGCAGCTAATCACGGTTTCGTATCGAGAAATATGAAATAAGGGCAGTCATATAAGAAGCCATCATTGTGAAGGGTTACTGGAGTTGTATGTCAGGGCTGATAAAAAAATGTTTAGAACTTTTGTTTTCAAGATCAACATTGTTTTGTTTCGTTATGAAAACAATTTCTAACCAGCCAAACAGTTGTTCGAAAACCTGTAGCCGATCTTTCAAGGATTACGACATACACGAAAGATCAATAAATTGCTGTTGGAAGAGCAACCTCCACACGTGCAACATCTATGGTTGCAGCTGCAATTGCCACTACTGTGCGCAGAAGACCTGGATTGCCCCAGGATACCATGCCCCTCTGGATTGGGCGAGTACCCTGGCGTATATGAATGAAATGTACTCGTCCAATCCAGAGGGACATGGTTAAAGTAGTGTCGGAAAAATGTCAATAGGCTTATCTGGGCAACGTTATGTTCCAAGTATGATTCGCGATTTACCCTGTAAACAGTTGACAATGTGTAAGGGTCTGCAGAGAAGCCCCAAGAAATCGGGTCCAGAACATCACCGAATGTCTCGCATTCTGAGGTGTGGGCAGGGATTTCGGATCGACCTGCATGTCTTTAGACGGGGTTCTGTGACGGCTATCCGGTATCGGGTGAAGTCCTACACCTGCAACAGTTAGCCCTGCTTTCGTTTTAATGGATGATAATACGAGTCCCAATAATGCTGTGATCGTCGACGACAGTGAGGGGTTGCTCTAATGGGGGTGCCGGCTGGCTCGCCAACTTAATCTCATTGAAAACTTTTGGGATGTTTGGAGCTGTCTCTAAGCATTTCTGATCTCCAACCACCTTCACAAATTTGTAAACTGATCTAAAGAATTAGTTATTACTTGACTCTACGGTGGTTGATCACCTCAAATAGTTTAAAAACTAAAAACACGCTTTTAGAAATAAACTTTAAAAAAAGAATAAAATGAAAAAAATGAATGTCACGCTTTTGCTGCTCGATATCAATCGTTATAATTTTTCACTAGTTTCATTCCGAAATGCTTAGTTTAAAAGTTAAAAAATAAAAACAATGACATTCATTTTTCGTTATTTTATTCTTATGTTAACAATTAAATTTTACTTTTAGTTTGATTAATTCTAAAAAATGTTTTTTATTTTTTTTAAACTATTAATTTATTTTTTACTTTTTAGTTTGTTTAACTCTAAAAGCGTGTTCCCACGTAAGTTTGAATATCTGAAAGATTTCGTTTGCTGCTCGTGTGTATGAGGAGAAGCAGATTTCCAGGGAAAAATTAAGCGCCGATCAAGATGACTTTTCAAAGGGTGTGTGTTTTAATCACTAATTCTGGCTATCCTAATCATGATGAGATAATAAACTTATCGAAATATTTTATTGTCGTCGGTCCTTGATAAGTCTACAACGTTTAACTTAAATCGGATCGCTTAAAGTAGGGCAAAATCGAGCCCAAAGGGTCAGTTACATACATACAAACAAACATACAGGTGAAACTAATAAAAGCGTATTAAAAACATGGTCATACGCTGTAAACTTTGTATGCAAAGGAGGGATGCTCGCTTACTATTTTAATTTTGTTTGTTTTGGGTTTAAAAATATTTTTGTTAATGGCTTCATCTTATAACTTATGAAAATTCAATATTGTTTACATATATGTATATAATTGTTTGTTTTGTTTCGCGCATACATATATTTGCTACTTTCCTAAAGCTTTTTGTGTCAATCGAAGTAGTGCTTGTAGATTTTTCCGAGTTTTACCCTTACGTGCTCCACTTTTGGCAGTGAGTGTGTAAAAATTTATTAAATATATGTATATAATATATTTATATGTAATATGTATATAATATCTATGTATATTATATGTAAATAATGTATATAATTGTTTATTTTGTTTCGCGCATAAATATATTTGCTACTTTCCTAAAGCTTTTTGTGTCAATCGAAGTAGTACTTGTAGATTTTTCAGCGTTTTACCCCTACGTGCTTAACTTTTGGCAGTGAATGTGTAAAACTTTATTAAATATATCTAATGGTGAGTGAAAATAATATCCAATTTATTAGTTTCATTAGTATTTTAGTTTGTATTTTGTCCTTTTGCACAAAAATTATATACTTGATGTCATAGCATTATTCTAATAATGCAAACATTACTAAGAATTTTGGTTCCGGATAAAGAATTATAAGTTATATAATTTTTTTTATATTATTATGGATTAATCTAAAAAAAATTAAAGATAATTTAGTACTCATTATTTGAACTATGGCTTTATTCAATCATTTAAAAAATATATTACCAATGTGTCTGATGTTCAAAAGATTTTTATCAGATGAAGCTATTAAACCTTCAAGATTACTAAAACATTTTATAAAAGTTCTAGTTGATAAAAGATAATCAGTTATTTTTTTTTAATAATTCTTATCTTGTTTTCAAGAACTTAAAGAAAAACTTTTAAACAACCTACATTGGTAAAACTCATTTCAACAGCATCTTAACCAGATAACTTTGGACTGAGTTCTTCTTAAATAAAAAATTACTGATTGCTATAAAAAAAAAACTGAATGCTATTAGTAAAGAACTAATTCTACCCTTCTTAAGTAAGGCACTATGCATTATGCTAGCATCTGATATTATCAATAAAACATCTTTGAGCTTTATTTGGCAAAGAATTGATGAAATAATTCATGATAGTGGAGACTCATTTTGTAATGCTGATGCTTTAAAAACAACCCGTTTTCTAGATAGCTTGGTGAGTCATCTTTGCACGAAAATGAATCCTCACTTTTAGCAAAAGTGCGATTAATGAAAGAACACATTTGCCAAGAATTATTATCTGCTAAAAATTTGCAAGCTGAAACTGAAGAAGGATTACATGCACTGGAAGAATTTAAGAAAAAGCAATAGACCTGAATAATATCTTGTCATTTGCTAATGATTGTGCTCCAGTTATGAGAGTGCGCTGCAGGGGGTTTCTCGCATATTTCAAAAAGGCGGTACTGAATTCTGTCATTCATCGTCAACATTTAGTTGCTAAAATTCTGAGCGAATGCCTACATAAGTCATTATTAGATTATATCATTATTCTGATTTTGTTGATTGCTTTAAATTCATTGAAAGACAGATTATTTAAGCAATTTCGCTATCAAAAGGTTTCTTTATGGATAGGTTTTCTCCATGATAAAGTTTCTAGGGAACAATGATAATGTTATACTATCTATCTAGGATGTTTTACAAATTACAGCTTATTTGAAAAAATAAATAAGTTGTTTAACAAATCTAATGAAACAAATCTGTGTAATTTGAGTTGAATTGAATAAAAACAAAAGTTATGTCTACGATTGTGGCAAAACTTTTCTTGTACAAAAGAAGTTTAGGACATGGGAAAGCAAGCCAGTTTCCAAATTATTCTATAGTAAAAAAATAGGATAAAGATTTGCTTAGCAATTGTCAGTACTTTTATCAACGATTTATAGACGATTTTAAAAATGAATATACCCGATTGAGTGCTGGATAAGTATAAACACAGAGAAATCTCTAATATTACGAGAAAAACTGATAGATGCAATAACAAATGAAGAATTGAAATTTTAATTCAAAGTGTGCTACCAATAATTCTGCCTACAAACGCAGATGCCTACAGATTGTACAGGATTATGGGCTAAAATACAAAAATTTTAAATTGCATTTTCTTCATTTTTTCAGGGAATTTGGGTTTAGTGATTAAATTAATTTAATCAAATGTCGCAAATTACACTCATGTCCATAAATTAAGGATAATGAAGTTCAGGCAAAGAAAGAGACAGAAGCAAAACAAATTTGACTTATTTGTAAAGTCCATTTATTAAACAAAAGATACAGAGCAAAAAAGATGCTATATGTTTGACATAATTAATAAAAATTGCGATTTTTACTCCCTGGAGCAAACTTCAAAAAAGAACCTATTTACAAAAAACAGTATAACATGGTTAGTATGATGGTTAATATGGAGTTTGTCTCCCGGACGATGCAATACAGGCCTTACAACGCCTAGGCATGCTGAGTATCAAATTATCAATCTGATCTTGGGGAATATTACACCACTCATCAAGCAATGCCCTCCGAAGTTCCGGTTCACGGACTGCAATTCGTCGGCCAAGCATATCCCACACATGCTCTATTGGATTCAAGTACGGTGAGTATGCTGGCCAATCCATACGGGTGATATCCTCCAATTGAAGGCATTCGTCTACAATGTTTGCACGGTGAGGACGGGCGTTGTCATCCATGAACAGAAATTCAGCACCCATGGCGCCCCGAAACAAACGTACATGTTGTTCCAGAATGACATCCCGATAGATGTGGCCTGTCATCGTTACACTCTGAACATGCAGGTCAGTTCTGGAACCAAGAATAATTCCTCCCCAAATGAGCCATCCTGCACCACCGTAACGGTGTCGTTCAATGGTGACAGTGAGTTGCGGTAAGTGGAACACATCTGACAGGCCTACGAGCATATAGCGTCTGTACACGGTCTGACTTGAAACTGTCGTACCGGTAGCTGAAGAGAGCTGACGGGACAGGTCTGATGCTGTGCTCCGTCTGTTTCTTTTGGCAGTAACTGCTAAATACCGGTCCTCATTCGGTGTTGTAACTCGGGGGCGACCTGTGCTATAAAATCTACTCACATTACCATCATCTTGGAATCATTGCCAAAGCCTGGAGATGACAATCTGGGCGATTCCAAGTTCCTCGGATACTTCCAGCTGGGTACGTCCACATTCCAGTCGTCCGATAATTCTACCACGTAAAAAATCATCCAAATACTTCCTTTGTGCCCTATGCGGTTATTGCACTGAAAGGCTTTTAAAGCGCTTGTGAACAATTTTACTTCTTTGCCACCATTCGTTATATACCCCTCTCTTACACTCTCGTCATTGTGACGTACTATCCGCGCCATCTTTTGGTTTCCTGTAATTTGCATATTCTTCTTCAAGATGTGTGTGGTAATTCTACAGGTGAAATTTTTATTTTAGAGTTCAATTTCTGTGTGATTCTGAATTATCCTTAATTTATGGACATGAGTGTAATTTGTGTCAATTTTCACAAATTAATTTACAAAAATAAAAATAGCGAATCCCAATCATTTTTAATGTTATTCCTAACTTTAACTTTCATTGTACTTCGTTATTTCAATTTTCTGTGTATAATGCGAATGCTACTGTTTATCATTAAAATCAAATTATAGTTTTTTTGAGTCACTTATATTTTTGTGACTTTTCCTTCATTTATGTAAACTACTGCATTATCCTTCCTAAGTTATTAAGAGATATTTGTTGTTAACTTGTGGCTCATAATCAAATAAAAGAAAGTCATTCTCGAATAAATACATTGTTGAAATGGAGAGAAATAGATATTTAGATTTGAAATTGAAAATTCCTTAACATCACAGAGTAATTGTTATTTATATCACAATTCACGATAAGGAAAGCGTGCACGAATCGAAATATTCTTCCCTATTACTTTTAGTAAAGTTTGGTAATTTAGTTTTCTGTTTTTGGAAATGCATCGCACTCCCAAGGGGGTCACGCCCCACTGTTTGAGAAACACTTACTTGAAATAGTACACTTTCTATGAAAATAAATAATCAAACAGTTTTAAAATCTTTGAAAAGCTCCATCAAGCTCTATACGGTAAAAAATGTACGTGTTGGTAGAATAAATGAGTCCCGGCATGTAGCATATCTTTATGATTTTAAGCACGATCTATCGGGAATTTAAAGAGAACAACACAATTTCTGCGCTGTTCCACAGAACGGGCCGACCATTAAAATGACTCAAAATAAACTTATCTGATGGATTGCATTTTGAAAAGATGAATAGCTCACGCATTAGTGCCTTTTTTCTTTCATGTCTTAAGTGAAGATGCTTTTGTATTTGAACATAAAAGAAAACCAATTCTTCTATGACCATCCAAAGAAAGAGATACAATCATCTGGCGGTTTGAAAAGGAAAACTTTTTCAATTTTCTACAGGAAAGAAAATTATCACGGTTATGATATTATTAATTTAGAGGTTAAATTAATAAATCATTAATTTTAGAATCCTTAAGTTATTTTAAAACAAATTGTTCCTCTAATCATTAATTAGTAATAAAATGCAAGAAATTCTTTAAAATTTTTATTTTCAAATTCAAAGTCCATATTAAAGTCTGATTTTTTAAATCAATGGTAATGCTTGCAGGAGGACACAGATTTGAATTCACTGGAAGCGTATGTTGCAATCAGTTTCCAGAAACGAAGAGACTAATGATTGTGAGAGTGTATATTGCAATGTTTCCAGAAACGAAGATACTAACGATTGTGAGACCGTATGTTGCAATCATTTTCCTGAAACGAAGAGACGATTGTGAAAGCATATAATGTAATCAGTTTCTAGGAACGAAGAAACTAATGATTGTGACAGCGTATATTACAATCAGCTTCCAGAAACGAAGAGACTAACGATTGTGACAGCGTATATTACAATCAGCTTCCAGAAACGAAGAGACTAACGATTGTGACAGCGTATATTACAATCAGTTGGGGGTGCAATGTAGACCTACCTCCTAATGATGCGCCCTGGGCAACGTTCTATATGACTAAGTCGTCTACAGTTTTTGGCATGATCGTCCGATTGGATTGCGTATACTGCAGCAATGGAATGCTGGTGACTTGTCTCAATCAAAAAGAACTCATCTAATGAACATCTACATCGCAATAGGATTTTCGACCAGCCAAACTGTCATTTTTGTGATTTGGTAAAACTAATGAACCGAGCTCATTTCTATCGTTGCTTGGCACTTCATGGCGATTGCGAGAAGACCAGATGCTGGCAAGCTAAAAACTCTTAAGGCAATATCTTCGGACAACTTGGTTGAACTCTTTTGTGTACATTTTCTTTTTTATTCTGCATTTCCCCCCTTTTGTATTGCCTTGCCATTCGAAATAATAATAAAAAAATATTGCAATCAGTTTCCAGAAACGAAGAGACTAATGATTGTGATAACTTTGTAAGTGTTTCATATCGACAGTCAGCCTTGAACCATTTTTAGGCAGAATTTCTCCCTATACTACACGCAAATGTGGGTGGTTGTCCCTAAGAGTCTTCTTGCGAGGCAATGTCGTCCCCTCTTCATCCGTCGATGGACTGTTCGGGTATACATAAGAGGTACACGAAATTCATCTGATTCACAGAAAAAAAAATATATAGAAAAGGTTTTCCTTGCCTGATTTAAGAGAATGTGTCAGTAAAGGTGGGAAATAAATGACTAACAGATGAACAGACTGATTGAAATAATAATTAACTTTAATTCTACATATTGAAAGCAATTTTTAATGAAATTTGAAGGGGAAAAATTTAGTTTTATTTCTTAGAAAATTAAAAAAAAAAAATCTGCATTTGATTTGATAATAAGAAGGACGGCAACAAATATGATCATTACATTATCTAATTTCATCAAACTTGCTACTCTTTTGAATATTTTAAGTGTAATTATACACCATCATAATCAAGAAAGAAATTTTAGCACAGTTTACGGAAGATTCAATTAAATTCTGTGTCATTACCATCCTTTTACATCCTTAAAAGGAATGTATGTGGAACTGTAAATAAAAACCAATTGACTAAATGACAAATAATTTTCAATAAGTAGTTTTGCTTTTTAAATCAAACTTCCAGAGAACATATTTTAGCAGGGCTGATTCATGTAATTTCTTGTACTATTGCTAACTAAGGGTTTGTAAGTTCTAATAAGGATTTGTATTACAGATAACTTTAAAATATAGCAATGAAAGATCCAATAATTCTTTTGTACTTCTATAGAATGAATAATCAAAAGTTAGAGAAATTGCGATTAGTTCCATTGAATAAAAATTTTTGATTCAAAATATAATAGAAATATTTGACGAACAAATATTCAAATAGCGCTGAGTTCGTCGAGTGCAGTTTTTTTAGATTGTTTCAGATGTTAAGTAAGCATTTTCAAATATTTTCGATTCAAGTGCTTTTTTCTACTATCTACGTTATTTTTCTATTATTGATTTCGACAAAGCATCTTGACAAACTGTCACCATTTCATTATCGATTAAGAACGCGAAATTCGACTTACAATGTGAAACTTTCTCCACATTCTTATTTAGCGTTCTTTAATTTTTTTCAACGAAATTTATCAGAATCTTACTTACTATATCCTACATACTAAAAATAAACAACGCCGGATCATATCTGGTAGTTTATAAATAAAAATGCAATGGTCTAAAAATATGTTGTAAGAAATCTTTTTTTTTTTTTTTTTTTAACAACTCTTAAAGTATTTTATTCCTTTTACATAAAATTAAAAGCGAAAAACTATTTATGAGCATATTGTGATATTTTAAAGATTTTTTTACACCAGTGACTTCGAGTTCTATCAGTGTATGCCCCGAACAGCACATGGAACAAAACAGGAAATTCCTTTAGGCGGGACTTTTAGGGGTAACTGCGTAATTTACATTTGCGCATTGTATCAAAGAAAATAACTGCTACCAGGCAGCCTAACTGTCGATGTGGAACGCTTCAGCGATGGCGATTGTGACAACTTTAAACACGCCGTCACAATCACATCGCACCATGAGTTGTATTTACAGAACCCTTATTTGAGATTTGACCTTATTTGAGTTTAATTTTAGACCCTTTTAGTCTAAAATTAAACTCAAACCATCTAAGTCGAATGGAATATTTTTCAACTCAGCTGGTACGAAAAGAAATTTGCAAGTCTATTGATTGAAATAGACACAAGAATTCAAGAAATTTTTCAAGATTCTCTTCTTAAAAAACATCATAAGAATAAAATGGACAATTCAATTTAATTTGTAGATAAATTTTAACTATTACTTTTACTTAGCCATAACTATTACTTTTAATTCTGTGCGTACTGAAATCGTAATGATTGCAACTCATTGCCTTTGAAAATTTACATGAAAATTGAGTGACTCCAAAATCCCTGAATTGCATGGAATTGAAACATGATAAGGTATTCACTGGACGTCCATTAAGCTCACAGAGTATCTCAGAATGAATCAGATAATGTTAAATATTTATGGAATCGAAATCTGGATGTAAGTTTGACGGAATTAACAGAAAGAATGCAAATATTCATCTGCACCTTAATGTATTGCTCAATAGAATGCTTCTTGAAACATACCTTTGTTGACTTCATAGCAGAAATAAAGAAGGTGATTATTTCGCTCCTTCAGCAAATGGAATGCTTAGTAAGCAGGAAAAAATGCCCTATATAACGATGTACAGATTTTTACCTTTTTACTCAAAGCACCCTCCGAGAATGGGAATATCCATTTGCACCTTAATGTACTACTCAAAAGAATGCTTCTTAAAACATACCTTTTTCACTTCATAGCAGAAATACAGATGGTGATTATTTCGCCCCTTCAGCAAACGAAATGCCTTAGTAAACAGGAAAAAATGCCTTATGCTAGAATGTACAGCTCTTTTACTCAAAACTCCCTTCGTGGTTTAGTGGTAATGCGAACAAGAGAACGATGCCCTCTGGTAACGTCAATTAGCACGAGTAAGTACTCAAATTCATTAGTATTACCTCGTTACTACTGTAACATAGGTACTTGACACTGTTCGTTTAGATATACATAGAGATAACACATTAATAGGATGCTAAAAAGCGTCGATGTTCAAGATTCGCATAATACATTTTGATCGATTGATTTTAATTGTAAATAAAGTTTGTGCTATATTTCTATAAAAAAACCCATCACCACAATTTGGAATGTTGAGCAGTGGTTGTCTTCACTCTGACGTGATTGTAATTAGCACTGAAATTTTCCGAACTGCATATCAAATGTTCGAAAATTATGTGTGAAACAAATTAAACACCCCTCCCCTCCTCTTCACACCTTTTCAGACAAGCTAAAATGTAAAATTGACAGAAAGAGTCACATGGTCCTCTAAATATTCTTACTATGTTGTCTGTTTTACTCATTGCCGAAAAAATTCTTAGGAACTTGTTAAATAAATGTCACAGATGGAGAAGTAAACATTTTTGGAAAAGGCAGATTTTTTTCGGAATATGTAACATCAAATTTTTGGCATGCTAATATAAAGATTTCGGAATTTTCTGAAGATTCCGAACGCAATCAACCCCAAATGTATTATTTTGGACAATTTCTTTGATGTTTGTTGCTTTCAAGTTTGCAGTTTCTCACACAAATTTCCCTCGGAATCTTTTTATTCTTGGAATAAAAAAAAAAATTTTTTTTAAATTGCAACAATACATAGTGCGAGTAAAAAATAAATAAATAAATTACAACAATGCAAGAGAATTCATTTTGATCCCTGATAAAGAAATTAAATACTACATCATTAAGGGTAAATGAAACCTAAGGTTTAAATGAAACCCATAATTACAGGGAGATTAGAAAAAAACTTTCACCATATACACCATTCACAGAAATTGAATGAAATTTCGGTTTAGGTATTTTGAGGCATGCGCTCAAGAATCATATGAAAAATAGTTAAACTCTAATAGTTACGGCTGTGATGACACGAATTCGAACATTTCAAATGGCAACACCAACTCTTCTTTCTTTTTTTTTTTTTTTTTTATTGGAATATGATCTCCATACCGAAAAGCCATAAATAGCATTGGAACGGTACTTGTAGCACAAAAATCGCCGGCGCTCAGCAAACTAAGAAGAAAAGTGAAAACATTCAATTATTACAGAGAACCAACAGAAAAAAACATTTTAATGTGTTTCACAAATTTTCCACGTTATCTCCTCCACACACGATGGCACTTTGCATGAGGCAGATGGTCTATTAGCATTGATGGTGTATAAGTGTTTCTTAACAAAAGAATTTGGTGACAGAATTATCTCCCGCCATTTCACGTTTCCGTGGCCGCCAAGATCCCCCGATCTTACTCCAATGAATTTCTGGCTATCGAGATACCTGAAATCTAAAGTTAATCCACAAACTGCATCTGATATGAAAGATGCCATCAGACTCAACAGATTCCATTTACAATGGTACGTGCTTCAGTGCTATACACCATCTGAAAAGTGTGAATATGATAGCTAGGGACTCATATATAGAGAAAGTTTTTTATATATATAATCCCCCTGTATTTCTGTTAATCTCTCTCTCTCTATATATATATTTCTCAAAATTTGTCTGTGTATGTGTCCACCAACACGGCCACAATTTACATCCAAATTTCTCCAAAATTGACAGGAATATTTCTAATACAAAGCCTAGATGAACTGAAAAAAATATATAAAAATTATAAATTGGATCAATAGCCGTTAAGAAAGTACACAATTGGGTTTTACGCCAATTTTTTTTGAATTTTTCATTGTTGGCGTTATTTTTTACGCTGTTGTAATAATTATTCATAGACAGGTCGATGTAAAATAAATAAATAAAACATATTAACCACTGAATTACAATCACCTAAAAAAATTTTTTTAATAAATAAAAAGAAATTGCATTGCCATTTTACTAATACAAATGTTACCTCAACTACTGCATCTTGAAAAAGTCGCCAATTCTTAAGTACCGTAATTCAGTTCAAGAAATTGTCCCCAGATGTTTGAAATTTGATATCTCAAGGAGCAAGTGTAAGAAGCAGGAGTCTTTCTCAGCATGCGGTTGGTAGGAAGATTTCTTTGAATTTCACACTGGTTTTTCTTCTTCGGCCCCCAAGGCTTTGTAATGGGACTTTATGACAAGTATTTGAACGGAATGTTATAGAAGCACTACTTTAATTTATTGTAAATTCCATGTACTTTTACTTAGTTTAATCTTAATTCCTTTGTTTTACTTTATTTTTTCTTAAAATTTTTAATTTTAACTTTAATCTTTTTTTTTTTTGGCATCGACAACGGACTCTTAATTGTGCCGATAGCTTAGCTTTTTTCGATCTCTTGCTTTAATTGTTCTCAAGCAAGAGATATTTTTTTTTAATTTTTAAACTCTTTTATTTTATTTATTAATATTCTATAATTTAAGCAACTTCATTTTTGTGCAAATTTTCTAACTATTTTAAGATGTGGAGGTATTATGGTTCTTAAAACCACCTTGGAACTCCGTAACCGGTACGCCCGTTGCCCAGAAGCACTACGTAAAGGTGAAGACATCTTTATTCTCAGGATACACTTGATACCAAGCAATAAACACATAACACTTAAATAATATGTATAGATAGTAAACCGTATTTAATGATCTGCTAAAATTAGAAAATAACTTAAAAATTACAACAGTAGCAATACAAAAATGCAATGCCGAGAATAAAGACCGAGCCACGGAGAAACACTTTTTATTATTGGGGTAACATATTTTATTACAGTCTATTTAAGTGGGGGCGTGGCTGCCCTACCCATTATACAAGAAACCCCAGCATTCAAATCTGTCGCAGTAGTCGTCGTCATGAGTTAGCCAACCCGCGGCCCACTTTGAATATTTTTTCGGCCCGAGAGATTTAACACACTTTTACAAAATATATTGATTTTGTAATGGCTAAAGTAGTGAAAACCAATGTATTACAAAAATACATTACGTGTGCATCCATATATTCAAAAATTAACTATCGAAAATATAACAAAACATAAAATAACATAATTGCGAATATATGACAGATATTGCCTGTTTTATTTATGTGTTTACAGTTATGAGTTAGCAGAATAATTAAATTATATCCTGTGAACTCATGATGCGCGAGCACCTTGGAACATCTAATATAACAGGTTCTATGTTTCACTTTAAGTGACCATCCCGTGCGCCATTTGATTGTTGATAGCAAATCAAATCAGACTCTTAGTTGAAGTTGTTAGCAGTTTTGGTTCATCTTACACCTGTGAATCGTTTTTTTTTTTTTTCCCCTAAAATAAAATTGACCAAACACACTCAAACATAACGGACGCTGACCTGCAACACCCATTACGATGTGCAAATACCCAAATTGAGATCGATTTGCAAAAGCTAAGTGAAATAGTTTAGAAACAAATATCGCACTAGTAAAATAAATATTTTTTAATGATTTCTTTTTTTTTTTTTATTTCGCCTTAGTATTTATACATTTTTTATATTTCATATTTAGTATTATATATTTCTTTACAATGTGAGTTTAGTATCATTATTATTATATTATCTATGTTTACATGTAAGAATAATAATAAACACAAAAATAATAACTCATTATGTTTCAAATTTTCACTAAAAAACAATATCTATAGTAGGTCTAAATCTAATAGGAGGATATATAATTTTATTATGCGGCCTGCGAAGTTATGATGCACTTTCAAAGTGCCCCGCAAGATCATTTGCGTTGGCCACCCCTGATTTAGACGCTAGTCTTGTTTTCTGTATTACATTCTGAATTTCAGAGGTGATTGAGTATACCAATGAAATTTCCGTTACCACATGCCAGACTTTCTTAAAGTATTTGTGAAACCTCTTCCCTTTCCGGTAAAACTGCGCTGCAAACTAAAATTTCTTCAGGAAGCCTAGAGTTCAACCAGCTGTTCGGTGGAAAGGTTTATCTCCGAAACTGATATTTTGTCTTTATACACATTTTTTGATTGAATGCATAAAAAAAAATTGCACATAATAAAAATTTTATTAATTTTATACGCTGAAAACTGAATAAAAATGACCAAAAATTGTTATTGTTATAAAACACAACTTAAAATCAAGTTTATATATATATATATTATTTCTGAATTTGCATCTGTTTCTAATAACATTCTGCAGGGAATAGATTCTTTGCAAATTTCTATTTCAATTATTTATGATTTAATAGTGTCGTCACAATATTCTTTCAAATTGTATATGTAATTTCAAATTTGACATTTAAAAAAAAATATTTTTATTAACTAGAATCATTTAAAATTCTCGATAGATTTATCAAAGACATTTATATTAAATTTTAAATCATTTGTATCACATGTATTTGTGTTACGGTTTTTAAGTGAATAAAAAATGCATAAAAGTACATTGAGAAAAAATTAACAATTTTAAGTAGAAATATTGCTTTCAAAAATGATATATAAACATATTAAAATAATACTGATTTATCAAGTTGAAATTCTTCAGCATTGAAAAATCTAGTTTTCCTTTTATTTAAAGATTTCAAAAAGTTTTCAGCCCTGTTTTGGAACAAGAGTTAAAAATCTTTGATTATTTTTTCTGCAATTGTTAAATTAGAAAACACTTTTTCATAAGAAGTATCTTGAATTTAAAATATTTTGCCTTCTTAAAAATTTCTTGATTTTAAATACAATTAAAACCTTTGAATTTCACATAAAAAATATCTTTTTTTTAATACAATTTTATAGTTTAAAATTTGGACAAAAATTGTCAAAGTGATATTTTTATAAAATATAAATCAAATTTATAGATTTTTTTTATTTGTGTTTCTCTGTTATATGGTCTGCTTTGTTTTCTGTTAATATTATTATGTAGGAAATAGAACTTTTTTGAATTCATATCTTAATTTATACTTTTGTATAGGTTTAAATGTTGATACATTTTTTGTTAATTTAAGATAATTTTCAATGTCTATTCCTTCTATACATTTAAGAAAAACATTTATGAGAAGTTCAAAGTATTTGGATCAGAAATTTGTATTATGGCGTTTTCGATGAATACATAAAAATTCAATAAGAAATTGTTAAAATCAACTTTTACATAGAAATGAATACTAATACGTATATTTTAAAATGCTATTGAGTTATATGTTTTTTTTTTAAATTATTATTAACAATGTATTTGTCTTTCTTTAAAACTCTACAAACTTTTCTGAATTGTTTAGCAACAAATGTTGAATTTTTCTTCGATATTCCAATTCTTGGCATACAATTCATATGTTATTTTTTTAAATAAAATGTTCTGGATTTTCAACTTGCAACAGTTAAAATACATTTAAGCCACTTTCAAAGCTATGATTAAATAAAATAATTACATTATTTGCCTTAATTGTTAACTTTTCAAGAAATAAAAACTTCTTTTCCCAAAATCATATTGTTTATATGCTAGAGTGAAATGTAAGCACAAGCAACATATAGAATCCTTACTGAAACAGAATTTATTAGCACAGCCTTTGAAATACACCAGTTTCCTAAATATATCCTTTAAAAATAGTTACAACCTCTGAACATAGAAAACTTTAATGTATATTTCAACTTGAAAATTTTAATTCTGATTCACTAACAGTAATATTGATTCCACAATAATACAGTCTAAAAAAATTATATTTTTTTTCTTCTACCAACATTTTTAATGTTTTAAGGATGAAAAGTACCATAAAACAAACAGAAAAAGCTAATAATCCAATAATTTTAAAAACAATAGCCAACAATTTTAAACAAAGCCAGACTTGCTTGTTTACTAAATGAAATGATGACAATTTTATTTTTTAAATAATAAAAAAAAAAACATTTTTTTCTTTATTTAAATTAGAATAAATTTTCAACTAAAATTGGGGAAATACTGAAGATAAAATAATTGAAATCTCACTTCCTATTCACAGAATCATACTTCCGGTTCAAGAATTAGCTTTCAAAAATTTAACTTGACAAAACTTTAGTTCAAAAAATGACAGAATAAAACTGTTGACATATTAAGAACTTTAAATACAAGCTTTACTAAAATGTAAAAACGATTTTTTTTGGTCGAAATTCGCGTTTAAAAGTGTTGGTATACCTTATTTACGAAAAAGGACGAATCGATTACGTATTAGAGGTAGACTTGTGCAAATATTAACGTAACTTAATTTAACTACATTGACGAGAATTAGGGTCAACTCCAGTTGACGAGGAGATTGGATTTGAATTTCTGAGACAATAAAGTACATCTACACAGTATTAATGAAGAAAGTGACTAGTAAAATCCAGAAATACCATTTCAGTTGAAGAAACGAATTGACGGTTACATTTAGAAGTGGTACTCAATCTCGACACTAGATGGCGTCAGGAGTAGTGTGAATATTAACGCTTGCTGATTCGACTCTGGTTAGAACGTATTTTATACTAGCAGTTGATTTTAACGCTGGTTAAATAATTCAACTCATTGACAGGGAAGGATTGACTAGCGTATCACTCAAAGTTGCGTTCTTTTTTAAATCAATTAAAATTAAGCCTACTTAAAACTTAAGTGTTATTTTTCAGCTTCTCTTTTATTCAAAAAAAATTTTTTTTTTTTGATATTTACTATTTATTTATTGGTTCTTTTTAGTGTTTTATTACTTTCTAATTGTTTTGAATGATGAAATTATAGATAACATACTGAATATTTTGCAAATGAAAATGGTCTAATCGCTTAAAGATATATATGTTAGATATCTTCGCAACCTATCATAAAATATATTATATAATACACTCAATTTTTAATTTAAATTTTCTTACTTCTAATTCACCAATTTTACTAATTCTTTTCATCAACAAAATTAGTCATCAAGCAATGATTAATCTTCTTTGTTTGTAATATATTAAGAAATATTCGAAAAAAGGAATCTTCTAAAAAAGTGTTATTTTTAACCAAGAATATATTTTATAGATGGATCAACAAATCGATTTTTATGCATAAATTTATGATTGTCATCTTTTCAGAAATTACTAATACTGTTACGGAAAAAGTTATTAATATTTAAATAACAAAACGTTCATATACTCAAAACCATATCTGCTTCTCTTTCTTTAATGAGTTTTTATATTTATGAATAACTCTTTTATTTTATTTAATTAATCCACATATTCACCGTGATTAAACATTTCTTATAACAAATCTTTTCTAAAAATAATCTATCCTTTAATATAAAATGTTAAGAAAAGAAACGAAATCAAAATGCTGTTATTTAATTATTATAGAATTTGAAAATTTAATTTTCTGTAGATGAAAAAAACAAAAGAAATTAGTGCAATCATTGGATACAGAAAATATAACACAAAAACGTAGCACTTTTCTTGATAGGTGTCCCGACAAATTTATTCTATTTTACGATGCAAATGAAGGCGGTTGGCTTCGAATTCCTATAAATAACTTAACCACACATTAAAAAATTAAGGGGTGTTAAATTTAACGGTTAAAATTAACCGTTAATTTATATTAGAGAGTTTTTGCATACCGTATTTTTAGAATACGGTATTTTTTTCTCCTTAGCGCGCATGCTCATAGGAAACATTATTACAGATACGCATGCGCAATTTCCTATGAGCATTGGCGCTAGGAAGAAAAAAATACTGTATTCTAAAAATACGGTATGCAAAAACTCTATTATCATTAACGGGTAACACCGTTAACGAAAATCAACCCTTTTCTCATCTCTGGTTAGGGGTGCTAGTCAGACATACGCACCGGAAGGCATTTTTAAAAGATACGGAGTTTTTAACTCCTTTTTCTTCTGATATTATGTAATTTAAAGTTTTAATCATCAAAAATTAAAGTTGTTTTTATTGCAATTACACCACTTCGAAATTAACTTTCCCTATCACACTGTTGTGTCTGACATAATGACTTAGCAATTTTCCAAGCTGGTCGTATATAGCTTACATAAACAATGAACTTTATAATAAATACAACATATATTTTAATATATTTTGAAACATTTATTTGGGAAAAATATTTTTGAACGGCTTTACAAACTTGCTCTTAAAGACTTCCCTTAAAGGATCTGTTTCGCTTCCACCGTATCGATTCCAAGTGCTCGATGATAATAAATAAATAAAAAAGAAATTCAATCTCAAAGCTGTTGGAAGAATTTTAAGAACGAAAATTTATTTTTTCGTGTTTCCTCTCTTCATTCTAAGGACACAGAATAGAATTTCTAATTTACAACAATGGTTACAAGTATATTTCTGTTCCTATGATGTGAAGAAAAAAAAAAAAACACTTTCTAAACCTTTAAGAAGTTATTTCTTTAAATCCAAATGTACAAGTAATAACTGTCTTCAATCTATTATTATGTAAAATTTATAGATTTCTTTGGAGCATTTTTGAAGTGTAAACATAATTTACATAGCAAGATATTTTACTGATTTCTTTGATTTTTTATAGAAACAAAGAAAAGATGCATTACTGAATAGAGACCTGTCGTTATCATTCGAAAAAAGGTCGCTAATTATTCCTCAGTCATTTAACAATTAAATGGCGCAGTCATTATTATTTGTTATCAATTACACAAGTTCTGTGTCTCATGGGATATCAGAAAGTGTTCTAATCGAATGAAAAATAATTTTAAATGCAATGGAATTAGGTCATTTTTTCATAAAATAAAAATGATTCAAAAATTGATGGAATAAATTTCATAATTTTTAGTAGCTTTTTTTTTAATTAATAGTTATCATATTTTTGATTTAACTACTTTATTACAATTACATAAAGTAGAAAAAAAAATCCACACGTTTATGATACGCAGAAAATGAATATTTATGAATAATTTTATGTTTGCATTTCAAAATAGTTTTCGTAGCGGGAATTCCACCTTACTGGACGGACATTAGAGGAGTGAATTTAGAGAAAGAGTTTACAGTTAAGAAATCAAAACATCACGCTTTCTTCTCAGATTTTAAATAGCTTTCCGTTTAGAATATTCTCAATTCCACGATTCTTTCACATATCTTTCAGTAACATACACATTTATAAAGGAAATAAAAAAAATCAAAGAGAATGGACAAAAGACTTTTCACAAACATAATCAATTTGCCTAATTACGCCATCAGAATAGCATCCGCAATACATAATTTTCCCTGACTTTCCTGTCAGGTTCATGACAGTAACATAAAATTAAATTTATCAAAAAGAAAATATAACCAAGTTTATTTCAGTTCCGAGGAGCATATGTGCTGCAGCGATGAAATTGAAAATCATTATAAATACAAACATAAAAGGGTATATACATAAAGTTGAAGCATCTAATTTATTTATTTTCCTTTTTGTTGATTACTTGGAATTTAATGTATCTGAATCACTCTATTTGAGATAAACTGTCAAATTGCAAGTTCAATTGACCTAGATCACAAATGAAAATGATGAGATAATATGTAATACAATTATCAATAAATTGTATTCCTATCAGTGATTATCAAGAACATTTATGAATGAAAAACTCCAATGAAATCTGTTGTTCAACACAGGTGTTGAGAAAATGACTTAAATGCATTTTAAATTTTTCATATAGAAATAGTCTAATGCATTGTTGTTCAAATAATGTAATCATGGATATTAACAAAAAACAAACAAATTTTACAACAAACAAAATTGTGTAATTCTAATACAGAATCGAAATCCTTTTTGTTATATTTTTGCATTAAATGAGTATTTCTGATGGATGTGATAACAATTTTGTTTTAGAATATTTATTATTTAATATCGTCATTATTTTAAGTATTATTAATAAAATTTTTTATAATTTCCCCACCAAATTGCATAAATAAGAATGTTACATCGTCACTGCTGAAAGTTGCAATTGTTTTTCTTGTTAATGACGAAACCTTCTTGCTATGCTTCGAAAATTACAGGAAAAATGATCGCGATTTTTTCACCCCTTTCTTTTCATCTCGATACTTTTAAAATTTGATAATAAATTAGAAAATAATCAATTTTGCTTTTATAAGATGAATGATTTGTGATACTTTGATTATGTTCTACATTATTACTCACTTTCAATCGATTTCTAAAGCATTTTCCAAAAATTGTTTGGATTTTTTCAGTGCAAAAGTATAATGTGTCTATGACTAGCAATACCATACCATTTACACGAATGAATTTTCTCAAGCGGTCACCTTTTAAATGTTTTTACATTTCTCTCAGTTCACATTTTGTAACAGAAACAACTTGCAATTTTTGTTCTTGTATTGAAATTCTTGATGGCAACCTTTTTATTTATTTTTATTCGATTATTTATTTTATTTTAAGGAACTGATTTATGGCCTTTGTTTTATTTGACGAAATGAAATATGCCGTTCTTATTAGGATTGAATTGATTTATTTAACTGCCAAACGACCAAGTACAAATTATTTTTTCTCGACACTATTAACAATTCATTTCCTAAAAATGACAACATTCGTTAACGTTAGAGACGCCATTTCCAATTCAGGGCTGCCAAGAACTAAACTCATTCTCATTTTTCGAAAGTTACAGAAAATTTTGGGTTTTTGAGTTTAATTGAGGATATATACTTACCCTACATTACAGTTTTATTAATTTCGACAAAATAGTTCGATTCAACATTCTCCGAATACGTTTTCTACTTATTAAGTTTAATATTTTTGTTGACCTTCAGGTTTCTTTTATTTTATTTTGCTGAGTTGTGTTATGCTAATACATTTTACGCTAGCTGTAACGGCTGAATACATTTTAATTGAAAATGAGTGACCAAAAAATACACCAACAAAGAAGTGTCAATTGCATGCTCTGTGTTTTAATGGAATGAATCACGGAAACAGATAGAACAGGCCAAAAACGATAATAATTTCAGCGACTCAAAAGTTATACAATGTATAAAGAAGTTCTAAAACAAGAACTGTAAGAGCAATATTCAACAAAAGTAAATAATTATTTAACTTAAAAATATTAAACTAATTTTGGGAAGAAAATAAGAATATTTGGATAAGAAAATTTAATACAAAGACTGTGGCTTTTGATACATAATAATAAACCTGTGCAAGAATTAAATCCAACCGTTTATGATACTCTTAAGCATTGATTTATCTTCTATTGAATCAGCTAACGAATCGAATTTTTTCAGAAGTAAATGTAATTTAGAAGAAACATTTTTTGTCTAGAAAGCTTCACCTTATCAGGATATTAAATGTTATACAATGAGACAACCATGTATTTTATTCCATTTTTTCTTATCTGTAATACAATACTGATCCAATTTATACGAATTTACAAAATTACTTTACTAGCTTAACGTAACTATTTAACTGAACCGTTTCGTCTATAAAGATTTGCATTTAACCCACTTCATATGCCTCTAAAATACTTATTAAAAACTTCAATTTTTGGAATAATCCAGTAAAAGAACATTTAAATTAATATTTTGTGGCTTTCAGAGAATAATTCAAAATTTGTTCTTTATTGCTATTTTTAATATTATTATACATTTATTAGGTGCAAGTCAAATTTAGCTCTTTCCTAAATTTATAATAGACGATTTACAATGGTAAGGCGGCACAAAAGAAATATGAATAAAATCGTACCAATAATTTGACACTTAAAATTAATTACTTTTTGGCAACATTTATCGATTAAATATAAATTCATTGATGAAAGCATTATTTTGAAAATCTAAATAGTGTAGAATTTTTTGCAAATGCTTCCCTGGTCAGATGTGTTGTTTAACTTTATTTATCACAGTGTTAATTATCGGTTTTTTTTTTAATCCAAATTCGATAATTATTTTCGTCAAATCTAATTTAAATTTGTAGGTAATGTATTTTTCGGAAAAATGGATTAATAATATAGAATTTTACAATTTGCAAAAATGTTGTAAATTGTAAAATTATACTCTTCCTTCTTAATATCTCTGTCAAAACCATTTTATTAATCATTACCTATTTTATTGCACATGATAATAAAACTGATACAAAATAAACTGCATTAAAGGAAATTCAGTAATAAGTTGTTTTGAAACAATCCAATATAAAGCCACAATAAGAAATGTGAATAACCCCAAAATTAAGTACTTTATACAGCATTAATATAATGTTAATTTTAATCAACTTCAATTTATTAATTTTCTTTCCTTTACAAGGTTTAAAGAAATAAAAACAGACTTTGTTTTATACAACATGCGTTTTCATGTTTATGTCCAACCTGCCTGACTTGGTAATAATGGGAGAAACAATATAGATGTTTGTGTGGTTTAGACACTTGAAAAGAAGAGGGGGAGGAAGTCGAAGGAAATACAAAATTAAAGCATCCTAACGATTCCTACCCTCACCTTCATATATACTGAAGAGGTATTTAATAAGAAAAATAACTTATTTCATTTCCCCACAGAATGAAAAACAAAATTTCAATCGAAAAATCTATAAAATGCAACCTTCATAAACTAACGATTTTTTCATACAACTTTTTAACGTCTTAATATATTATAAATTCATTAATGAAAAAAAAACAATGAAAAATATTGCATTTAAATTTCGCATATACTGAATATAGATTTAGCATGATTATGTTTATTGTGAGCCTAAATGTTTTTTCTCTCTTTTTTTCCCTATTTCTATTTAGTATTTTGAAAAAAATAAAATATAAACAAATTTTTTTGAAAAAAATATGCGATGATTTTTTTTTTATTTTCGGAAAAAATTACTCAAAACAAATTGGTTTTAAAATCTTGTAAATACATCTGTTAATAGTTATATGAAAAAATGTAAGTTTTATTGAACACTAAAACAATTTTCAATTTGAGTATATTTGTATTTGGAAAAATAATTCTTCAGCCTACGAAGTAAATATTTCTAGCAAAGCTAAATTCTGCAGTTTAAAAATTCAACAAAAAACGTCTACTGTTCCTATTCTCGAATTCAAGGTCAGCACAGCAATTACAGTTGACCCCTACTGTAAAATCTAAGCAATTTTTCTCATAAAACTACAAATACTAAAATAATTTATAGTTTAATGCAAATAATTCAAATTAAATAAATGTTCCAGAACAAACAGCTCAATAATACTATTTAAGCATTTAACTTGTACATATAATGCTGTAAAATGAAAAATGAATACAGTTAGAAAATTTTTATTTATTTCACACCTAAATAAGAAGGAAATATTTTTATAAAGCATTATTTATTACTGATTGAGCGTATATAAAATCATATAATTTTTAATGATCTGATTACACATAAACTACTTATATGAAGGAATTTAAGATAAATTATATTAATTTGTAAAACTTTTCCTTTAAAAACAAATTTCATGATGTAAATTTCTTCAATGTAATTATTTAAGTTTATTATAATGTCTTCAGGGAAAATGATTGTAACATTAATTTTAATGCGGTAACTTAGAACTGTACTTTAATAAGCTACGATTACATCGCGAAAATTTCATAACTTCATTAAATGCTAAGGAACAAAAAAATTATATTCAGTGTACAGTAAATAAATCATGAAATACACTAATTTAATCGAATATTTGTAAAAATGTCTTTACAAGATAAAATGTTTCGAAAATAAGTCATTTTAAAATTTATAACAATAAAGAAATTAAACTACCGATTTTATAATATAAATGTCTAGAAAAATGTCATAAATCAAAATCAAATGAGTTTAATATCTATTTAGTTGAATAAAAAATATTTTTATAAAATTATAATGTATTACAATAGTGAAACACTAACATCAATATTTTCTAGAAAATAATAAGTTCCGACCAAACTACAGATACAATCACTATCGAAAAAATTATCACTATCAATTCAAGAAAAAAGGAGATTCAAAACAAATTTTGTTATATTATGATAATTTCAACTTTAAAGTCTACAAGAACTTATATTTAACAATATTCAAGAGACTAAAAGATCAATAACTGTTTTTTTTTTTTTTTTTACTTTTCGAATGCAAATATACATAAAAAAATAAATAACAAAAAATTAAGTTCGCACGTATGAATTAAAGTTCGTGAAAAACGTACGTGAAAGTTTTTAAATTCGTAAATAATTTCGACAATAACTTTCATTAAAAATTTTCCAAAACTTATGAAAATAAACAAGTCTAAAAAAAAAAATGTGTAAAATACATTTTAAATTAATACATTCGAATAAAAAAGCCAAGTGCATTGAAAAGTTTTCAAAACAAATTCAAAAAGGAAAACGCTTTCCCCCCCAATCACGAGAACTAGCAATAATAAAAACAAATAATTCATCCAAACACTTTTTTACGAGCTAAGTATTACGAATAAAAATCACTTTTTTTAATACCATTTTTGGATTTCATTAAAATATTCATAATATAACAGATAAAATGATAATCATATGTACACACTGTGCGCAAAGATTTAAATGTTTTAAGTACTTGAAATATACTATTTTAAGAACATTTGTTCTTAATACATTGTACATCGTTTCATAATGCATTCCTTGCAAATGTTTTCCTCCAAGATTGTTTTTAAATTTTTAACATGTATTATATGCATGGTTTTATCGTTTTCAAATACAGAAGGGAATACAATTTTTTTTAGAAAAAAATTTTTGATTGGATAAAAGATACATATGTAGTCAGTCTAACAATAAATGATTTTTCCACTTCAGAACAAATAAAAAGGTACCAAATATATTATTAGTAAACACACATGTTAATAAAATTTCAATTACAAAGTGTTTAACAATTATCTTTTACACTGAAATCCATTGAACAAACCATTTAGCTATTTTCACTGCCATTCAATAGATAACATTCCAATAAATTATTCACATGCGTAAACGGAACAATAAAAACATGTACCGTTATGACACACCAGGCATTCAAATGGATGTTTTCTCCCTACTCAGAAGCATCCCTCCCCCACCCCCGCTTCTGATTTCCCATACCAAATCCAAATATTTACTTACCTTTCAGATATCCTTTTTATCTCTCCCCGAAACAAATGAAAAGACGAAATTAATAGGACACGATGAGATTTTCGAAACTTTTTTTTTTTTTTTTTTTTTTTACTTTAAGCACATTTAAGTAATCACAGAATAAAGCGAAATATAAACAATGAATAGCATCAATGACTTTCTACTGCAATGAATCGACGAACCGAAAAATAATGATAGGTCTAAAACGATATGTCTTTGAATGAACATTGATTTGAATCTGCAAAATATCATTTTCCAGTCTGGTAAATGTGAAAAATTTTAGACAAATGCATAAGATTAAGTTCTTTTCTCTGTTCTAGCATCGCATTTTCCCTGGTCAGTTTTTCGATTTCTTCTCTAAAAACGCGAATTTTTTCGAGCTCCGCTGAATGGTCAAGACCAGGAGGACTGTCAGTTATGTATGACTGATTATGTGACTTAGCTTTCTCAAGAGTTTTTTCAAGATCATTAATTTGATCTTCTACGTACATGTATTCCTGCACCAATTCACTTTGAGTCATGTTCATCAATCTTTCTGCATGAAGATTTTCGTAAGTTGTCACAAACTCTCTCTGCAAGAAATCCACTTCATCTTCAGGGCAACTGTAAAATTCTTCTGATGAGTCCATACTGTTACTGTTGTCTCGCTGCCGATGATTCACGATAAAATTTGAGAAATCGAGCTCTTGGACATTATGGTCTTCCATCAAAAACTGAGTGGTATTATAGGGAGCTAATGAACAACCACTTGCTGACAACTTTTCACGGATTCGGTTAGCTCTTTTTGAATCTCGTTCTGCCACTTGCTGCTTTTCAGACCAAGACATTTTGGAATAAGGCTTATATTTCTTCTTCTTGCGATTCTTCCGTTTCTTGAGATCAAAATTTCTTTTCATCGTCGAACTGTCCGATGAACAGCGAGAAATATTCTTATCCTTTTCATATGTTTTTAAAGAGCGTTTTTTACAAGATCTTCGCTTTCCTGGCCACTTTCTTAGTTTAGTCTTCCTAGAGACCATCTCCCTAAACGATGGTTGAATTTGCAAGTCTTCCATGCCACTGTTGCACTTAAATGCATCTTTCGGTAGAACCATTTCGACCTCGGTCATCACGAGCTCCGAATATACTTCTTTCTCCTCCTTTCGTCCGCGTGCGTCTAAACTTGAAACATCTGATAATACGAACGGAACAAAGTCGGTGAACATCATACGAAATGTGCGAGTTCGCGTTATGTAAGTAGTTCCCTCAATATATGTACTAATAATGTTACTAAGTAAAGTATTTACAATATATAATGAATAAATTTATACTTTTATATACAAATGTTAAAAAAAATTATATTTTTAGTATTAAGAACAGGTTTTTAAACTCTGCGCTTGAATACAGTGCAAATATCGTTCAAATTTCCTAGAGTCTTCCATTTCGTTGCTATAACTTGAGGCGCCATCTATTGGTATTTAACTCTAATATCTTGGAATCAATACAAATTTTTGCCTATAAGAGGCATGTTTTAAATTTATGAAGGTGAAAATAATATAGTGAACTTAAAAACTAAATGGGAAAATGAAAATTTTTTTTTAGACACCATAAATTTTGAGACTTTTTAAATATTATGGGATCTACTTTATAAACATGAAATATATAATAACGACAAATAAGAATGGGTATTTATATATATATATATATATATATATATATGTATATATACATATATATATATATATATATATTTATTTATTTATTTATTTTTGAGAAATTGTATACATTTAAACACCAAATAACATGATTGATATACATGTAAGCAACCAAATAACATGGTTGTTATATTGCTAAAAGTGTATTTATATGTATAACAAATAAATGGTACGAAATACAGGGTTAGGTTCCAAAATATATATATTCTATTAAAAAATTATGACATTATAATTTTTAAATTTTACGTCTTAGACGTATACACTTCTACGCATTTAAAAAAATTAGCATGCAATAAGTTATTTAACATCTACATTAATTAACACTGCATAAATTATTTTCAAAAGTTTATAAATTTTATTCAAAAGTTTTAAAGCAGATCACCTTGTAATGTTTTGTTTTTGACCTTAACCATTTGATTGCTTTTGCAATTAAAAAGGTAATGATCATCATATTTTACAACCCATATTGTGTTAGAACAAGAAATAAAAAAATTTTCAACTTAGTATTTTGAGTACTTCAAATTTAAGTACATGAAACCTACTATTCATATATATCTTCTAAAAACACTAAATAAAACATAAAAACAAATATGGAATTTAATAATACAAAAGAGTAAAGCGCAAAGTTAAAAAGCTTGAGATACATTGCTGGAAACAATATTCGTCATTTGTGGAGTTTGTAGTGGTAGGCATATATTAGTTTGTATTCGAAGTTAGTTAACTTATTCTAGACCTGTCTGACATTTTTAGGATGGTAGACAATGTGTCAATGCCGTGCATATCGAAAGTTTCCTTCGTCGTGTATCAAATTCATGAGTTCAATGTATCAAAAGATGCGGGGAAACTAATGATTTCTGGTTGGATTTCTATGATAATTGCCCCCTATTTTTGTGTCGCAGATAAATCTAATCAGGCAATCCACGTATGGATGGCAAATATCTGTAATCCACCGGTCTCGTGTTCAATTTATGTATGCACCACGAATATCCCACCGCCGACCAGAGATGTGACATTGCCTTCCGAGAGGATATTGCAGGAAACTACCCCGCATTTGCGTATCGTAATAGAGAAAGCCGTGAAACCTCTCACCAATCCATCCGGCCCTAGACTGTCACATTAAATGTCAGAAACGTCATCGAATCTATACCTTTGTAAAAGAAATGATTGCACCGCAATTACTGCTCTTAGAAGTGAACTTTCGCTCGCTTGTTCCTTCTGGGTCACAGTACATTATTTTATGTAGAAAAAAATAGTGCCCTACATCTTAAACTTATAGTGCCCTACATCCTACACCTATAATGCTTACTTTTACTCTATTTGCAGTGAATTAAAATTATTAATGGAAATGGATTAATTTTAAAAACAAATGAATAAGGAATAGTACAATATTTGAAGGCATTTTGTCAAATATTAGTCTGATAAATTATATAATTTTGGAGAATTATAAAGAACTACGAGGGAGAAGCGGAATAATTTCAACTAAAGAGTAAAGCACAAAAAAAAAAAATGTTCACTTTAAAACTAAAGAATTTAATAAGAAAAACATGGAAATTTTTTTTATATTTATTATTTTTTTAAAGGACCCCAGCAAGTCTCTGTTATAAGGCAGACTTTCGCTAAATATGAAACCAACCCGATTCCAATCCACCGGCAACGTCTTTTGCAGTCACGGATATTAAGAAATGAGACTCGATGGCAAGTGTGTGTTTAGCATCGATAGTCAGGCTGACTAGAGTGAGTTGGCACTTAAATGCTGCCCTGCCACCCCTAAAATCGTCAGCAATGTCTTCTTCTAGTCGTTGGGATATTTGTGACATACGTAAGTGGAACACTGATGTTTAACATATAGCAGGTGGACTGAAAAGTTCGTAGGCTGACACACAGAGGGCGCTACTAGTATTAAATCCATATGATTTTTAGTTAGCCCTAACCTTCAAAAGACACATATATAAATTTGACAGCTGTTGCACTATTAGTATGCGAGTTATAGCCTTTTTAGTGAAGTTATTGCATTTAAGAGTGTTCATCACGTGCAGTCCACTCAGCTGACTGTAGATTGGACTCCGGTGTGAAATGATAGAGCCATGTTTCATCCATTGTCACATATCGACGCAAAAATTCGGGTTTATTAAGATTGAACAGCTTCAAACACTGCTTAGAATCATCAATTCGTTGTTGTTTTGGGTCGATTGTGAGCTCTGCGCGGCACCCACTTTGAACAGAGCTTTCGCATATCCAAATATTCCTTCACGATATGTCCAACACGTTCCTTTGATATCTTTAGGATCTCAGCTATCTCAATCAACTTCACTTTTGATGTTTTCGTCGGTAACAGCCTCTTTGGGGCGTCCACTGCGTGCATCGTCCTTGGTGCTCATTTCGCCTCATTTAAATTTAGCAAACCACTTCTCTATGGTTGATTTTCCTGTTGCAAAGTCCGAATAATGTTTATCAAGCCAAGCCTTGGCTTCAATAGTATTTTTTCCCAAAAAAGCAATGCTTTATTAACACACGAAATTCCTTTTCATCCATTTTTTCAAACTAACAAAAGTTGCTTCACTAAAAATGCTATAACTCACATACTAATAGTGCAACAGCTCTCAAATTTATATACGTGTCTTTTGAAAGTTAGGTCTAACTAAAAATCATATGGATTTAATACTAGTAGCGCCATCTATGTGTCAGCCTATGAACCTTTCAGCCCACCTGTTATATATAAATGAACTCAATCACCTTCACTTGAAGTCAAGAGATTGTACAAATCTGGAAAGACTTTATTTCAATAGTTTTAAAGTATCTGACCAGCTTCAGATCAAATCATTTGAAGTTTGTTTCTGGAGTCATTAGAAGTTGAGATGACTCATCAGGAGTTATTTGGATACTGAAAAATATTTGAAAAAACTGAATTTTTAGCTAAACTCCCATACGATGAGAGTCATAACTGTTACAATTCATTTTCAGAATCGAATAAAATATGTTTTGAATGGTGTTATGAATTCTAAAAGATTTTAAATATATTAATTTAGAGATAAATTATTGGCATTGTTATAAAAAAAAATGTTTTTTTCTTGTATTATTGCTGTCGATAACTGAATGGGCTCTCACTCTACTATACTTTAGCATAGCATCATTCTTTTAGTTCCTTCAATGCAGAAATTGATAATCTATATGTAAGCAAGTAAATGTGAAATGTTTTGCATGTTCTTTGAGTTAGTAGTGTTTACGTAAAGTCAAAAAATTTATTTTTTTATCAATTTTTGCCAATTTTTAACAAAAAAAAAAAAAAAAAGAAAAGAAATTATGTATATATTTTAAGTTTGATACTTTTCAATATTTTATAACAACAGCTTCGAAAAATATTTCCATAAAGCGTTATTTAAAAATGTTGGCTCTGAAAGTAGTTATTCCACAAAACAATAAAACAAGGATTAATCATTTCAAAAAGAACTGATTTTAATACCGCTTCCCATGAGTGAATTTTCAGCTCACTGCACACTATCATCATCACGATAGGTAATTTTTTTTTTCCTTAAGATCCCCATATTCTGATGAAAAGTCAAAACGTGGAACATCTAGATACAGATCTAGTTTAATAAAATGTCAAGTTTTTTCAGTCTTTTTTTTGGACTTTAAAAAAATCATTATTTACATAATTATAATTTTCAGTTTCATAACAATTTTTAAGATGGTCATGTAGGTGATTCTTTAAATTTGGTTTAGTTTCTGAAAAAAAAAAAAAAAATTACATCCTTTTTTTTTTTTTTTTTTTTTTTGTTTTCGATAAGCAGTAAAATTTCGTAACATTACAGACAACTATAATATAAATATATTCCTTTTTAGCATATTATATTATTAACTATTATATTAATTTATATTATTTTATTATTTACTATTACATTGATTTAACATATATTTCATAGCATTATTATTCATTCATTTGATATCCATAACATTATGATATTCATAGAAGACATAAATAATATTCATTACTCCCAGGATTCCTCAGAAAGCACTTGTAGTCAAAAAAAAGCATCTCAAAAAAAAAAAAGTTCTTGACAATCTTCTATTTCCAAACCTTTGTAAAGACAGGAATTCTTAAAATCAAACCTTATTACTACATGCAGAAATATAGTGACTTATTACAGTTGGAAAGTGAATATTTTGTAAATTTATAATATTTGAATAATATTTTATTTATTCTGCTCTGAAATTCTGTATTTATTGTTCTGAAAAGTAGACTCCTTTTTTGATTCTATAAGCGTCCATGCTGAAAATACCACTTTCCATACACATGCAGGACAAAATGGGAAAAGTATGTTTAGGACTCTTTTAGAAAGTATATTTTTTCTGTAAACAAAACTTTTGTTATAAACAAAGGGATTCTAACTTTATACCTTCACATTATCAAATTATTTTCAGCAGTGTATTTCAGAATATTTAGGACATTAATTGAACAGTAATACGAAAATGAATGAAGAATGTTTCAGAAATTCAGAATCTTAAATAAAAAAAAAATCAAATCTTTTATTTCACCTTTTTACTTTTGACCTACAATTCCAGGGAAATCGATCATTTCTTATATTTATGAACTACGAGTGTTTCTCAAACTTTTTATCATCGAATCCCCTTCTTTTAAGAAGATAAAATAGTGTTATGCCAGCTCCTAACATTCGTATTTTCTTTCTTTAATACTGTCAAAAAAAAAAAAAAAAAAAAAAAAGTAGGTAGCTTTAGCATTAATATTTAGCTTATTTTATATTAAAAATACATAATCAGGAAGTTTCTTTTCCTTTTTTTTTTACTGAAAACTAAATTATATAAAGCCTTTGACATAAAATAAAAAAGGAAGAAGAAAAAAAAACTTTTAACACGTAAAGAATCAGTATATGAATTCGTATGAAACAATAATTAACAAACAAGAAGTAGTCATTTTCTCCTTGATCAACAAAACAATCTAACATTTAAATGCCAAAGGCTTCCAACGCACATGAATTTAGATTTTTGAGATAGATTGATATTGTATATTTATGCGATTGAGGATATTGAGTATTTGAGAGATCGAAGATATTTAAGATATTAAAGATATTTGAGACATTATTAATATTTGAGAGATTGAAGACAGTTTAGAAATGGGAGATATTTAAAAATGAATACTTGAGAATACATTTTTCAAAATATAATGTAATGTTTTCCAAATATTCCAAATGTAATATTTCCAAAATATAATATATAACCATTCTTAAATTCTTTCAAAACTGAATTCAAATTGAAATTTTCCAGAAACTAAAATTATTATTTCCTATAAATATGTTGTCGTGGATTGAATTAATATATTTAATGTTTTATAATTTAAATTTAGTATCCAATATTCCCAGAAAGGTTATTCATAATTTTTTATGTAATGAAATTAATGAGTTTTATATCATAAATAATTATTTTGAGATGAAGAGTATTAATTATTTTGCAATATAAATGCCTCTACTTATAAAAATACTTTCCATGTTTGATTTTTTTTTAAAACTTTTATTCGATATAAGGTAATTTAATTCGATTTATAAGAAATGTTTTTCTCCGTGAATTTTTTTGCTGTACAGTTTAAAAATCTCTTATTTAAAGTATTCACGTCTACTGAAAGCAAATCATTATCATTGCAATGTATTACCCGCGCTATATTTGCATTATTGATTAATAAAAAGTGTTTAATGTATATTTGTGCATTATAAGACGAAATAAAACACAAATGCTATTGAATAGACTGCAAAAAAGGAAAAATTTAAAAGCTCCGGCTTTCCTATAGTATAGAAATCCAAAATGATATTAAATAAAAAAGTTGATTTTAAAAACCATTTCATGCTTTTATAAAAACGTTACATTACAAACGGAAAAAAAAAAAATTGTTAAATATATAATTATATTTGAATTCATCTTTCTGATTTAAAAAACTATTAAATCAGAAGTTAAATATGAATACAGTAAATTTTACTGCCAAATACTTCAATTTTTTTATTATTAAAAATGAATTAATTAGAACCTATCTGAAGATTTGATTCTATACCAGAAGGGCTATAGGCAATTCAGTGGGAGAAAATGAACTTTTTTACTTCTATAATTACAAGAAGTCCCACACATACAAATCTTTCGTATTATACTTAAGAACTTCGTAAATTGGTTATCTTAATTTTTAGATGCCTTTTTTGCTTTCATTTGGATAATCCTTCAATTGATTGATTGAGTAATCAATGATTACTATCTTTTACTTTTTCATCATTGCATTAATATCTAATTATAATAATTTAATTAAAATTCATATATCAAGTCTTTTATATAGATTTTTAATTTCTGCAATGCTTAATTTGCTGATTATAAATAGTATTGAGCTTCCAGAATTAATTAATTTTGGAATTTAATTTTACCATTTAAATTTTCCTTTTTAAAATTAATATCCTATTAAATAATAAGCTATAAATATATCGATAACGAAAATTAAATGGTGAATTTCAGATCGATTTATCATTTAGGAAACTATCTATGATTTATAAAAAAAATCTCTAAAAAAAAATTAAAAAAAAGAAAACATCAAATAAATAAGAAATTTGTATTTATTTCCTGCAATAGGTTTTTTTTTTTTTTTTTTTTTTTTTTTTTTTTTTTTTTTTTTGAGAATTTATTTTATTATTTTTTTTATTTTAATACTTGTATAAAAATGTACATCTAGTGTAATTTTTTTTACTCTATTTATATTGTTTAGTAAAAGTTTGATAGCAGAGTGCGATAATGTTATTTGAGATGTATGTTTTTTCAAAAGTTTATTTTCATACACGCATAAAAAAAAGTTTTCCCAGTACAAATGTATTGCGTGATTCATTATGAAATGAATCTTTCGGGCGATATTATAATCGGAACCTTCACTTTTCTTTACTTTGCACAAGTATCTAATAAATATGGAAATGACACGAAAACAAGAGTAACATGCATGACTAGCAGTTTATGCGACACTGTTTTTTTTTTAATGAACAACTCTTTTCCTGGAAAAAGAAACTTTGGTGAAAAATAGCTATATGAACTTCCCGAGTTTCGTCACTTGAATCGAGTGAACCGCTTCTTCCACCTGAATAAATTTCCAATTCTTGCAGATTTTGAAGCTGATAAGGATTCTTTCATCTGTCACACACAATAAAAAGGATAAAAAGCACCATTCAGAATGAGCAGCGCGACTTATTGATCTTTTTTTTTTATTATTATTCTTTTTCTTTTGCAAAGCTGATTTCGAAGCACGCCGACTGTAACTGCACCTGCTCAAGAGCGCAATAGAGCCAATTCACAGACGATCCACTTCCAGCATTCGTTAGTCACGAAAGTAAATGAAAGAATGAAGCACTTTAAAATATGCTCATTAACATATTTTTCTATTTTTTTATTCGAGAAAACATAAATCTCGTGTTCTACAACATACAATATTCCATATCCAACATTTCATAACTTGATTTATGATTGTAAGAAGAATACACTTCAAATAATATACTACAAAACGTATTAAATAAAAAATAAGTAACAGCAATAATATACAGATCATCAGTTGACAGACGAGGAATATTTAACGTAGTGGCTGAAAGAAATGCTCGTTCTGAATAAGAAAATGGAAGGAAGGAGGAAATGGAATTTTTTTTATACATAAAATAAGTTCCTGTCCGTTTTTTGCTCTCTCGGAGAAAGGAAAAAGAAAATATTTCTTGGTTTGGACACCTTCGCAGATAATCCAAAATCTTTCAGATAGAATTTCAAGTTTCCAGGACCCATTCAAATTTTATTATTTTAAAATTATGGAAAAATATTTCATTGTTTGCTCTGCGATAATAATAAAAAGAAAAAAAAATTGTTTGTGAGTTAATAGAAAAAAATCTGTATATTGTTCGACTACCGATTGTGTGGTAAGGTAACTATCCGTTTTAAAAGCGGAAACAGGTGAATCGATTATTTGTTAGGGGTGCTAGTCAGATAGGTCAAAGCAATTTTGAACGAAAAAAGTTTAACAGTTAGTGTGAAATTTTTTAACTCATTTTTCTTTTGATATTACGCAATTTAATTTTTTTAATTATTAAAGATTAAAATTGTAATTAATTAATTTATTGTAATTAAAAATTTTTCGAAACTGTCTTTCTCCCCTCTAATGTCGCTTTGCTTGAATTTATCTGACTTAGTCGCTTGACTCGTTCCCACACGCACAGTGGTCGTTAACTACCGAAAGGTCGTACGGAAATCATTTTCTTAATTAGAGCGCAACTACTAATTAAGATAAAAAAACATTTATTATTGTGTATGATAATAATTGTATATGTCGGAATCTCAAATACTAAACACTATTTTCAAATATCTAATTTTTCTAGTGAAAAATAATTTTAAGGGTGCAAAACTGAACTGCAATCACTTCTGTTACAAAATAAAATATTGTTCTTTATGTTTTCTATTTAAAAAAAGGTGAATAAAATAGAGGAAAAGACTTTGAAACATCGGTGTTCCTAAGTATGCCACGAGCATCCAACGATTTGGGTACAGAAGAAAGTGTTGGAGAAAGAATGATTCGCAGGCAAGCAGTTGACTATCGATGCTAGGTGCTTATACACGCTATCATAATCGCCATGAAATCGCCTCGTTTCTGAAAACTGGGATTGCGACACGTTCGCATTCAAACTGTAAGTTACGCGTTGGGCTATATTGAAACTAAAATAACGCATCATGCGGAAATAGTTTAAATAATTAGAATCGTGACCCATCCAGACTTTTTCTGCTTTCATATATATCTAATTATTTATTATTGTTGTTGTCTGCTATTCATCGGGAATTATTTTTTTAATTTTTAGAATTTTATTGAATTTTTTTTTTTTTTTTTTCAATTTCTTGCAATTTTCGCGTATTTTTTATGGATAAAAAAAGGCAAGGTTATTCAATCAATTCCTTCAATGCAGATAACTTAAAAAAAATTAATAACTAATAAATTTTTGTTTACTTTTTTTTGGAAGTGATAAGAAGACGTAGCTAATTAACATAAGTAACTTTCTCTACAATGATGTACCTGTTTAATGACAGCTTTTATACATCGAAATAATCATTTTCGACAATTAAAATACTTTTCGGTAAGAATGACTAATTTAAAAAGTTTTTAAGCACTTCCATTTATTTGGGTGTAGAAAGTATTCAAAGAGTACTAAAACATTCTTAGTACGATTTTGTTAACGGAACGAATAAAAAGACAAACATTGAGAAATGAAAACTTTAGCTTACACTATATTATTTGAACTGAAAAATATTATCTACTTTCCTTAAAGTTATTTTTCTTTCAAAATGTTGCATGTAAACAATCTTTTAAACCTAGAATATGGAATTTTTGGTCGATAAACATTCTTGTTCTTCCTCTAAGGGTTCAGAAATTTATTTTATTTTATTTATTTAGATACGGCTTCTTTTCTATGCATACTTTTCGATATTTATATAAGTTGTTTTTATAGAAATTTTTTACGTTTATAAAAGTATTAATAAAAGAAGTAAAAAGGAAATTTTCAATTTTCAATGAAAGTTTCAATTAAAAAATTATTGAATAAATTTTGAATACATTTATTTAACAGAATTTTTATGTATAAAATTAACAAAATTTTCAAACAAAACTGTTGTAAAATGCATGTTATTCAAATTTCGAAGTACAAAAATAAACAATCGGAAAGAAAAAAAAAACCGTCAATTAATACTTTGACTTGGAAAGAACACTTAAAAAAGATAATAACAATTGCTAACATTTCCAAACAATCCATCAAAGCAGGAATCAGTTGCTAAGTATTTAAATATCTGCGTAACAACAACAAACAAAAATCTAAAGTCACAGCTTAAATATAATAAAAAATGAGATTCAACAATCTTTGCTCAGTGTCTGAATGTAGCAAAGTCCTGTATGAAAACAATGCAGCTGGAAATAAATAGTTCCTTGGGGATGCATGGATTTGCTTCAATGATTGTAAAAATAAGGTATATTTAGCATCGAAAATGAATAGAAAGAATGTGCAAACAAAATTCCTACAATGCAAAAAAAATTCTAGTAAGGGGTTTATAGTTGCCCCTGCGTTTCTCATGTAAGAAGGAAATTAAAAATAAGAAAAGGGGGAAAATCCTAACAACTTATCATACTCTACAGTCAATAACATACTATATGTCAGAAAAAGTTCTTGCGGAGTGAACCGCTTTCCGATGTACGAAGTGGCTGGCTCGAACGACAAACGAACAAGGGCCTGTATGGTAAAGGAAAGGAATCTCCCAAGCTAAAGTGACAATGATTATATAAATTGTTTATCCCTTTACCCCTTTTTCATAGAACAGTATCATTGAAGCTACAGGATCACATTGAATCACGCTATCAAACTGATTAAATTTGCGTTCGATATTACGAATTTCTTCTGCCCTTTTATTCTTTTTCCGAGTTCGAGACGAAATATTTTTAACTGAAACTGCTTGCTCGCTTATTTGACGTCTGGAAATCGCATTTTTTTTTCTCCCCAGTTTGCCATGATAGAAGCCAGAATACTATTAAGAACGTGACTGTCAAGTAAAGTGGATGCAAATGTGCAGACCAACAGATTTAAATAATAAGAATGGTACGCCTATTGTCAGGTGGACTGAGCTCCAAATGTTTGACGTTAAAATTGGACCGTTAACACACATCGTTATTGTTAGCAAGTGATAAGAAGCATGATAAGAAATGGGGGTTTTAAGATTTTTATTTTCTTATTAAAAATATTAAAATCTTAGCGGTAGTATTACTAATTGTAAAAGTATTACAATTTGTTAATTGATTCTGTAGTAAATTTATGACACAAAACTGTTGAACCTAATATGATTATGACATGAAATATTAACTACAGTATCAATACAGGTTCTTTCAGTGGCAAAACCTTTATTGTTAGCAGTGTCACAGTGTAATATCCCTATTATTCGCGAATCAAAAGAGGGACCCTAACTGGTCACACGACAGATTTCAATGAATAAAAATCCTATTGAGCTTGCGGCCATCAGTGGGTCAAATTTCACTCTCGAGTGACCACATGCCTTCCACCTGCAGCTTGACCACGTTCTCTTTTCACCGACGACTGATAATTACTAAATTGTGAACTTCTAAAGTAATTCACATTGCGCACAGGAAATGGCACGAGTTCGGAAAGACGAGTTCATTTCATAAGGTTACTAATATTTGGGAACCATATATTACGTTTCCTTTCGCATCAGTTTGTTGTCATAGTAAGAGTTTTGTCGTCTTTTGTAAACGGGATACTATATTAGAATTCGGTAACTTTTTCAGAAAAAAATTCAAATCACTGATGCAAAATTTGAATTCTGGTATAAATCCGTTAACATGACATCCACAATCAGCCATTGATTTATCCATCCCTGAATGTAAATGTGAATGAGCTTATCACAATAATAATTATAAAAAAAAAATGCGAAGACCATAGCACACAAATAATTAGAATTTTCATTCATCGTAAATTCAGAATGAAAAATTTCAAATTATATTTAGTTTAAAAAGTACTAATTAATTTTAATTTTTTGCTACTCACCAGTTTTTTCCTGCCTTCCTTTTCTTACATGATATTTTTATTTTATTTAGTGCTTAGTAAAAATTATTATTCGTTATATGTTATATAGTTAATATTTTATAGTTTTTGTAATTAAACATTTGTCAATGATTCCAAAACAAAATTGTAAGTGATTTCTTGTACTAAATCTACTTTAAAGATTCAATATAATATACATTCTCCTCAGCTGTCGAAAATTAAAAAAAAATAAATAAATAAATAAAAAAGTTTCTGTAAAACTGGAAACCAAACCAAAATATCCACACAAAATTTAGTTAAATATATTTTTTTTTTTATCATCGACCTTCAAATGCATCTTTAATCATGACTTTTCTGTTTATTTCCCATTTTAATCTTAACGACATGCCATGATTCGTAATTTTGAAATATTACATTTGCTTTCGTGTCCATATTATAGTATTGGGCTACCCATTGTTTGGATTTGCAAATACATTTTCTCCTCCGTTACGACTCCCAAAATGCTGAATGATAAGACAAGCCAAAATATGTTTCTCGCATGGCCGATACATGTACTCCTATTAAATGTTCCTCTTCACATTGTTTTCCACTGTGTTACAAAAGCATTTCCTCCCTTTCTGCAGTTGGACAAGTGCCAAGACCTCCGCGGGCTTCAAAACTATCCCGATTTTGCTATACTTAAAATGGACTTCGCTCACAGGATGCGACGATCCTATAACCTAGTTTCTAAAGCACCGCTTTCCTTAACAATTTCACTGCCGATAACGCTCTAGCGCGTGATATAGCATCAACCCTAAGCAGCCGATCACTCGCTAGCGCGTGGTATGGGGAAAAAAAAAGCTTCTGATTATAATTTTTTTTAATGTATAATTTATTCGAAAGTGTTCTGGTGTGCGTTCACTATAAAAAGAAAATGAATGTTTTTTTTTTTATTGTTCGGTTTTATTCAGATTCGCATGAAGATGACATATTTAAACTAACATTCAAATTCAATTCCAGACTACAGAGCTTTTTCCACAAAATTTTAAAGTGATGTCTCAATATCAAGTCACGCCTTCGTTGGGGAAAAGATGAGCCTCAACTTTGTCTACGCTTCAGTCTGCAATATATGTTAGATGCGTTTGCCGGTATCGGCTTGGAGTAAAGGTTAGAAGCTAACTGTAAAGGTATGTGGTTTCGAATTTAAAACTTTATTAGTTATTTTAAATAAATCTTGTAATGTGAGCTATAGAGACGATAGTTTTGCAGGGCCTTCAAATCCTCTCCCTTCCCCCCTAAACAATACAATTTAATAAGCCTCTAACAGATCATGAAATTCAAAATGTGTTGGCTGAGTATTCGGACGAGTACCCGAGTGATGTTATGACAGAGATAAAGAATTCCTTCCTTCCCAAGGTAGCCATGATATATCGAATTGTATATCATTGTAACCCACTTACAACAATTCATTTATATTAATTATTTGTCAGTGGTAAAGTATCATGCAAATATAATGTATTTTGTCGTTTAATTTCATTATTTGTCTCCTTTTTACAGCATGCGTAATCTGGCACTTCGAAAATAATTTTACTTCTCGGGTCCTCTCACGGGATGGCGAGTAGTCAAAATAGTCTATCAGGAAAAACCTAAATATTATTTAGTGACCAGTAGGATGCACATAATCATTTTTATGACCACTTTTCATTCATATTTGGTTTAAAAAGTCAGTCGCCTTTTGGGAAAAATCCGTTTCTATGGTTGGGCAGTAACTATCAACACATTCTCATGTCACCGGCAGTCAAAGTGTTAATACAAGAAAGCACACTCTTTGATGGTCACATGTAACACTCGGCGAAAAGCGCTTGAAAGAAAAACCTCTCGAAAATTATATAATATAATTTATTTTATTTCTGTAAATGTAACAAAAAATGGAAAATATAATATAATATAAGGGTAAATGAAGAATTTCTCGCTTTATAATTCATTTATTTAACCAATGTTTGATTCGAATTTTTGAAGTAACCCAGCGCATAACTAATGAGTCAAATTAAAAGTTATATCTTTGCTTAAGTTTCACTTGCCAGTGCCATTAAGAAGTCTTGCTTTTCAACAGTTTAGAGTTTTTAATAGTTCGTTTCATCGTTCATATCGTTTGAAACTGAGGAAAGAAGAATTTCAAAGAGTTCATTTACCCTATGTTATAAGACAGGGGTGAATGAATGATATTTCGTTTAAAGAGATAAATTGTTTCTCTTTAAAAATAAATAAATAAACGGAGTAAATGTACTCTTGAAGTGCTCGCCATTGTATCTTTTTGAACATCGGGTTCAACATTTTGGACATGAATTTATCTAGAGACAGAAATTAAATCCACTGAAATAAATGAAAAAAAAATTAATTAAAAATAGCATGGGAGAACTTGGGGGTGAACATCAGCTGTAATTATCATACATTTCATAATTACTCTCTGTTAAGTAAGGGATTCAAAATTTTTAATTTAATATCATTGATTGCGTATAATATCGTAATTTTATAGTATCGCATTTATACAGAAATGTTTTTTTTTATTTGAATACTATCGAATTAATACAAATATTTCTTGATAATCTTTTCCGATTGTACATTAGATGGGGGAATAATAAATTTGGAAAAAGATTTCATAAATGACCCATGACGTCTAAAGGCTTAATAATTTTTTTCGTAAAAAATTAAATACTTCGCACTTTTCATAATATATTGATAGAGAGATTAAATGTAATTGTTTTTTGCTGATTGATGTTTTGTATATATTAATTTTCAGTTATAAAATAAAATGAATAGAAATTTTTCACTACATTTTATGATACAAAAAGGTCGGCAGGAGGCACGATCAATGCTTTTTTGCGTCAGGGGCGGGGTAAAAAGTTTGAGTTGCTGTGACTGAGTGGCCTCGGTTTACATGCATCAGGATATTCTTCTAATCAAGAGGACCTTACGTTTCTGTTTTGCTATTAAGCCGCATTCACATCAATACGTTAAGTGGGTAGGCGTAAAGAGTTCACCAACCACTTGCCTTAAAATTCTTAAAATTTAAACTTCTTAAAAACTTCTTCTTAACTTCTTAAAATTTTTTTGTAAAATTGGCTTATAAATTTCATGAATTCTAGAGTGTTTTGATTGCTGAAAATCTTCAACGTTAGAAATATTTTTTCAACAGTAACTTATTTCATGAGAAGAATATTTTAAAATTTTGAAAGAAAAATGGCCTGTCTATTTAGAGGGAGGGAAGAAAATAATAGAGGGTTGACTATATAAGGAATTTAAGAAGAAGTATATTAATTATTATAGTTTTAGATGAGTGTTTTTATGAGTCAAATTTAACAAAATATGTTTTTGTTTGCAAAATTGGGTTTCGACCTAAGCGATTTGCGCCTGCCCGCCTATCGCGTAATTTCGGAGTGTTACTTTACTAAGATATATCCTACATTATCCTTTACCTCATAAGTACAGATGATAATTTATGATATCCGTAACAAAATTAGTAGTTTCATTCATTTAATAGTAATGGACTCTTTCAATACGTTTTTTTTTTAATTTATGAAATTATGAATTTTAAACAAATTTTCAATAGAATGGATCATTTTGAAATGATATTTACTCAAAATGAACATAATTTATGAATTTTGTGTACAGAGTCAGTTTATCCTTGTAATTTATAAAACAAAAAAGACGAAAGGAAAGAAAAAAAAAATATAAAGAAAAAAAGAAAATGTTTGCTATCGGAACTTCTTTCGCATTCATTTTGCCTGAAACTGACCGGTGCTGCAATAAATTAGGAAATAATTTTTTTCCCTTCTCATTTAAGGCTGCGTGCATTTATATCGTGTTTAAATAATTAGGAGTAACTTCTGATGGACGAGTCAGATTTAGTGTTATCTTGAAAAATTTTGGTTCATTATCGATTCATCGATACTTAGCAAAATATCGATTTATTCCCCAAGCCCAGTTTGTGTTAAGGTCTCAGTCCATGTCAAAGTTTCATTTTGCATTGATTGCAAACCGCCAATAAAAAAAATGTTTTACTACTTGGTTGACACGCAACTTTTAGTTTGCATCACTTTATTTGAATTTTAGGCGACGTCATAAAAAGACGATTCGTTGTTTGCCGAAGGGAAAGAACCATGAAAATTTGGTGTCTGGTGAGGCCTTTGTTTAAGTTGTCTCATGTATGGCGAATGAGATGTTCTGTTTGCCACAACTTTTTTCCGAATAAAAAAAAACGAATTACTAGTGTATTTATTGCAACTTTCATACATTACATATTATAAAATAAAAACTTCAATCGACTTTTAATAGGATACCAGATGAATGTTTGACTGAAAGATTTGCTAATATTTCGGTTAAATATTCATGTTAAGTCCAAATCTTAATAACACTTTCAAATTTACATCAAACTATATGTTAATTAAATAGTCTGAAATGTAAATGAAAATTTGAAATTAATAATTTAGAATATTGCCGGAACATTTGTGTCGACGTCAGAAAGTCGTGCGAACGAAATCTTACTTCGAACTTCATTTGGACTGTGGCATGTAATTTAAAAATGTTAATTTAATTCAAAATGACACAATAAATAGCACATCTAATATACATGTGAAGTGAAAGACTTTTGACGAAAATTAGCTTAAGACAATGTTCAGTGCAAAGTTGCTACACTTTGCTGTATTCCTCAAATGCAGACGGATGAAATCTAATGTTAGGATTTGTAATGCTCAGAATAAATCTCTATTCCATATTCCAGAATAGAATTGTTTCGCAATGCGTCAGGTTTGTTATTTTATGTCTTGTCAGAAGTTTTCAAATCTTTTCCTCAAATCTTTCTTGTCAAATCTTTTCCAATTTTTGAAATGCAACAATGGTCCTTGAACAAAACGTACTTTGAAATGAAGACAATAAAATAAGTTTCGATGCAAATTTCTCCGCCTAAGATAACAGCATTTTATTTAAAAAAAAAAAAAAAAAAAAAAAAAACACCACCATCAAAGTATCCTATACAATATTCTAATCCCATTTCTTTGCACTTTGTAGTTGCCCCCCTTTGGGAGTGTATAGTGTATTGAGTAGTAATTAATTTATTATTAGTGTATGGTGCAGTGAGTTTGTATTTATCTCTCGGCTCGCTGTGAAGTTCGAATGTTGTTGGCCGCGGCCAGGAAATGGGTTATTCGATCTTTTCCTACTTAAAGTGAACTGCCTGTGACGTCAAAAGCTGGTCCCAAAGTAAGTAGCTTTGAAGTGCGTTGCAGTTTTGATACCCGTTGTTCCTTAGAGGAGTTGATTTCTTGGTCAATATCAACTTAACATAAAGGCTTCCCATCCGGAAATGTTTTCATTCGATGTGTTGTTCTGAAACTTGGAACTGATGTTTAGATTGGAATTTAATTGATGACGGAGAATTTTGAATCTTTTTCACATGGCAGACATAAAATATATTCAGTAATTATACGAAAATCCGTGTGATTCAATTTATTGGAGTAGAGGGTTTTGTACAATTCCATCCAATTTCTTTCGGTTGAAGCATTCCCAGAGTTCCATGCAATCCCATGTAATGCATTTAGAAATGAATGAATACCCGTGAAATACTTCTGTATCTCTGTTACAATTAATGAATCCTTTGCCATTCAATCATTTTTAATTCTTCAAAGAAGAAAGTCCACTGCTCCAAATATTTTTTGCTTATTTTATAGAATTTAGTAGTTACGGTTTTCATATATTCTTTGTTACAGCCACTTCCTTGCAATTTTGTGCGAGCTGTGAGCAAGGAACGAGAAATCATCGGATCAAATGTGTGAAACGTATTGCTTATGCCATCATCGTCTCTGTATAAAGTACTATCGTCGGATTTTTTATTTTTGGCACTTTTTTTTATAACAAAATTGTTAACATGGCTTGCTTCTCTTTCTGGTTGCATATTTGGTATACCAAAGTTGCGTATGAGGACAGCATGATAAGCTACTTAAATATGGGATGAAAGATCACATAAAAAGTATCCTTCTATATGATACGTAACGGAAGTTAACAGAAAGAAGCACCTAGTATTTGCAAGAATGCACGTTGGTAAAGGGGAAGTCTTTCAGAATAATTTCTGATGTAAACAAATTTAACGCCCGGCTCTTGGTTCATTGGAAACATGCGCAATAGCGCGCAGGAGACCTAAAATTCGAATCAGCTGGCGGCATTGATTTATCACTGCTTTCAGAAACGAAGAGACTCGCTGGCGATTGGGAAAATGCGTGTAAAGCATCTCGCATTGTGGAAGTTTTACTGGTTTTCGCCTATTTCTACCCTATGCGGGCAGTTACGCCTGAAATTACTATCCTCCCCTTATCACCAGTCATTGGGCTGATCGTGGACAACACGGGGCCAACTGATGTTTAAAGAAAAGTAACGTTTTGAATCAGATGGACGACAAAAAGTGGGCATCAAAAAAATCCAGAACTCCAGACGAAAACTTCGATTTAATTGCAAGTTAGGGAGGTGTATAAGCGCAGAATGCGCTGGAAAGTTGCCATAATGAATCAGAATAAATATTGAAATTCTGCAAACCAATTATGAAATTATACAGCTCAGATGAGTCTTCAAAAAAGTATTATTTTCAGTACGATTAACCACACAGCATCTTATTCTAAGCATAAGATGTTATATAATATTCCAGAACAACTTAATGCAGCTTCCGTCATCGTATATTGAATGTCTATAGAGCAATTTGGACTTAAATAAAATTCCGTGAATCATCAAAAATAAAAATTTTTCTGTGACCACAAGTTTCACCCAATGGAATAGCCGAGTGAATGGCGCTCGGTACCACAAGTTTCGGGTTCGAGTCCCGGCGGTGCCATGGATGTTTGTAGTGGTTCGGAATCCCCTTTAAACCGTAGGTCCCGGTCCTAATAAGAACGTAGAGCGTTGCGGGGGCATTGTTACTCCGTGTCCGTATCTTCAAGTTACACGTGCCCCCTGGGTAATGCAAAGTGAGTAACGTCTGTGCAGCGCTTGCCTTAAGTCATCCAAGACCAAGCTGTCTAAGTGTTTGCCGGCTGTATTGGAACAAAAAAAAAAAAAGTTTCACCCACTGCGTTGAGCGGAACCTCTGGCCTCACTCGCTGAGACTTGTGTTGTTGGGTCAACGTTTCAAACTTTGGTGTAAATGCGATTTTACGTAGCCAACTCACGGATGAGGAAGGAAGACGGGATCTCACTAGACACCTGTCGATGCGAGATGCTTATACACGTTGTCATAATCGCCATCGAATCTCCTGGTTCCTGAAAGCAATGAGTGCAAATCCAACAGAGGATTATCAATTAATGTAATCATGTTTATAAGGGAAATTTTAATGAATGCGAATGTTACATGCCAATACTTTTTAAATAAGTAAATGTGATGTAAAATGTTCACTAATTAAAACAAGATGGGTTAAAACCCTCTCTACATGAATGTTGTAACTTTAATGAAGGAATATGCCTAGAAATGGCTATTATCAAATATTAAACTTAAGTGTATCTACGTAATGTTTTTTATAGAGAAGTACAATATTTTACGACAGTTTTACGTGATGAAACGTCAATTTCTAAGTTCGTTACTCCTCAATTGAAATTTGATCAACGAAAAAAAAAAAAAAAAAAAAATCGTAATCTCGCTACCACTGCCATCAGAAGAAATGCATGAATTATTATTACTGCAAGAAGGAAAGTTTCATAACTTCCTTCAGAAGTTAGAAAAAAATTATGAAAAAAGAAAGTGATTTGAAAACGAAAGTTCGCTTACCAAACATTTGTTCTCTAAGGAAATTAAGATAAAGTTGCCGCATCGAGTAATAATAATTAAAATTACGTAAAATAGATTCTTCTGTGGCAATATTTAAAATTTCCATGACAGTTTATTGCATCTATTTTTGAAAGGAATTAAATGGATTAAATTTAAATAAATGCAATAAATGCAATGTGTTACGAAAATGTTATTCTCTCGATATCCCATCGATTTCTAATTGTATCTTTAAGAGGATTTCTTGGTTCGTTTCTTAAAAAAAAATCTTAAATCTTATGCTTTCTTTCATTTCTATTAATCCGTTTTCTTGAAGTCTGGTATCCTACTCTGAATGCGGTTTGCTTATTTTTCTATACATACTTTTCACTCCAAGGAAGTCTGGCCCACATATTAAAAAATAAATCTAGTATTGAGAAAAATTGCCTGGAAAAAATAATCCTATTTGTAGGCGTTTTTACATAGAACTGAAAGCAATTTAGTTTTTTTAAATAAATTCAAAAATGCCTCATGGACAGTGCCTTTGCAATTGCGGGAAGCTCAGTTCGATATCTGGCACTCGAAAATTCCAGCCTTTAGACCAGTGATGAACATAATATGTACAAAGGTTGGTAAGTCCTTCTACTAGATTGGAGGAGAAGGGGTTGCCCACGGGGATCCAGAATGTGGGGGCAATGCAGAGGGCTCCTTATATATTAGTGAATCTGCCATTGGAATGATCTCAGGTCAGTGCCTCACTTTTGAAACAATTCATTTGAAAACAATTTTATTTGATTATTTTAATTTAAATCCTATTTATTCTACTAAAAAAACTAAACGTATGGCGACGCCAACGACATATGGTACAGTAATGCGAATATCAATTACAAACTGCGCGTGCACTTAAACTTAATTTTACACACACACACACACGAGCAACAGCACGTCAACATGAAAACTAAAGAAACAAAACAACAAAAAACCACAACAGTATTCATACAACAAAACCGTCACAACATTCGTAGTACAAAAATGCTAAAGTATCTCACATTCAGGTCCCTCAAAAAAAAAAAAAATGTTTAAGGTCCGAAATGCGCATCAGCTGCGGCAACGAAGCTCAAAATCATTAGACAAACACAAAAACCAAAAGAGTGAACGGCTAGAATTGCATTGGCAGATGAAAAAAAAAAAAAAAAAAAAAAAAAAAACTCACAAATTTATGCAAACATTAAAAACTGTCAAAAAATAATTATATTTATATAAATTATATATTTTCATTTATTCTTTTCACTTTTCGTTTTTGGAAGATCATGATGTTGCCCTAACCATGACCTTGACCTTAATTATTGACTATAGTAACAATATTTTGTTACGATTACAATAATTCGCACGAAACAAGCCAGTTCGTTTCACAGTAAAAGAAATGTTTGACAATAAAAAGAAAACATTCGTTAATTAGCAGACGGGAGGTTTTTTTTTTTTTCCTTACGTCGGTGGGCCTCATGTTTCAGTGAAAAACGCCACGGACAGCTTAATTAAGGGGCATGTAGAGAGTTCCATTGCCTTCCGGGAGAATTTTTTAGAGCTAACTATCCATATTTGCATGTCGTGTGGAAGAAAACCAGGAAAGTTCGTCATCGAGTCTTCTTGTTTCTGAAAGCAGTGACTAAAATGGACGCAACCGGCAGATTTGTATCTGAACCCTTCCGCGAGCTAGCTACACACGTGTCTCCGAGCCACGAAGTCGACATATGGTCGAGTTCCCATAAGTTGGGCATTACTGTAGCGTGAATTTCGCATTGTAAACACTCATTTTAAAAATAATAAATCTGCTCCTTGGTCAACAAAGAAAACTATCCCATTTTTCTCATCACCGATCTAAAATAATCCGTTTGTTTTTGACAAAAATACCCAAAGTGATAAGCCTATCTTAATGTACGCCGTTTCCGTACTCTTTCTTTTTGCTTTTCTCTTCCTTTTTTTTTTTTTTTTTTTTTGCTTTTTTTCTGTGATATGAAGCTCTAAATTGCGTTTTATCTCTTTCGTCATATGCTTCCGAAATAAGGCTCAGGATTGTTGAAAGAATAATTGATAATGACACGGAGAACGGCAAACACTGTTTATGAACGCATCCAACTTAAATATGAGGCGTACAAGCTGCGGAAAGTCTGGGACTTTTTTTTTTTTTTTTTTTTTTTTACAACAACCAACTGTAAAAGAATATTTTTGCTGAGAGAAAAAAAAAAAAGAAAAAGAAAAACAACAACTAAAAAAAAAAAAAAGAAATACTGAGTCGAATGTTGCAAGAAAGTAATTTCGACATGTTTCAAAAACCGGTTTTGGAAGCGTTGCTTACGACACTACTTTCATTATTATTATTTTTTTTTTTTTCTCTTTTTGTCGCTTTTTTTTTTTTTTTCTATCTCCGCCCGCCACATTTACAACAAGAATACTTTCTGTTGGTAGAAGGAGGAAATCTATCACTCAGATCAATGGTTGTAAAACTTCTGACCTTTGGGAACCTTTGGCCAGCAAAAATGCTGTCGATTTTTTCATTACTAAATATCCTAGTAGAACAAGTATTCTTATTATATTAATATTTATACATGAAGATGAATTCTATTCGATGTAAAACGAACAAATTACAAATAGTGTACTTCTAGCAAAAAATACTTTCAGTCACAATGAATGGGAGCTTATTCTTTAAAACTATTTTTTCATTTGGTGTATAATCAGAAAAATATATCAGAATATTTATACAATTATTACTAATTAATATACACAATATATAATTCTATCAGAATATTACTATTTATAGCTAAAACTAATCATTTGTATCAAAATATGAGAATAACTAACTACACATACTAAATTATTGATAGCAATAATGATCAATTATGTATCGTCTGACATCAGTAAACGAGAGACTATTTTTAAAAATTATTTTTCCGTCTGGTATATAATCCAAAAAATATGTGATGATTTCAGAGTAGATAAATGAAAAAATAGATAAATAAATGTTTTTAAAAAACACGTTTGCGTAATGCTGTGAAAGAAATCAAGATTTCTTACCTATTTTTATGTTTTTTACCTATCAGAGACTAATTCTAATGAATTTGGAAGAATAAAAAAAAATGGAAATTTGTGTCCTTTCATTATATTTCTTTTAAAATTGTTCATTTACTTACGAAAATTCAATTTGTTTCTGTATAGTGCTATTGGGTGCGAAACTGGCAAGGGGCGGTGTAATAGGGGAGAAAAGTCATTTCGAAGGGATATTAAACGCAATAAATAGAATTTTAACTTTTCATGATTAAAATTACACACTATTCAAACAAAAATTAGATGAAAAAAATTCATCCGTTTCCAATTTAAATTGAATTTTTCCACCGAATGGTAGACCTTCACTTGAACATACTGAGAAGGAGACTTAACATCTGTTGAATTATTTACTTACTACTACACTAGATTCGATCACAAGGAACTGGGCTGAAAAAATTCTTTATTTCCCTTAGAATAGCGTTCATCATTCAAAGCATTTCAGAAATCAGACTAAATAAAAATGAATGAATGACATTTATTGAGTTTCCCTTAATAATCAAAGTAATATGTCAAAAATAAATTACGTGTTTATATTATTATGTATATTATGTGTCAAAAATAAATTATGTTTATTATATCTCAAAAATAAATCCCTTATTTTTATTCCTTGTTGTTACTATAGAGAAATGATGGAATAGAACGCTCATCAAGGTTGCCAGTTTGGGAAAACATACTCCTCACATGAAATCATTTTACATTCATCATCAGGAGTGACGTGAGGGCTTATTTACTTGCGTTAGAGTAGAAAAATGAACTTTTATGGCACTGTCTGGCTGTTTCTGTACTTTTCAAAAGTACGTTATTTATTACATTGAAAGAATATGAAAAGCAATTTAATTTTTCACAAGCTAAGCATATCTGATATATATCGTAGCCAGTATCCTAATGTAGTATGCTAGATGAATGATTTTTATTTTAATGAATAGCTAACGGTCATTTCGAAATCGTTTTAGGCATATATTTCAGGGTTTAACATATGCGAGGATTACCAACAATCTTGATTGTCGACCTAAATGTTTGTACAAAGGAAAGAAATTTATCATACAACGATTTTCAAAAGAAATGGTTCATTTTATTTTTTTAGCTGTAAATATTTCATTTTTTAAATATTCATACCTTCTTGTGTAATATTTTCTTCCAAAATGATTAAATTATTCATTTCTATGAACTTTTTTATTTGAACTTTATTTCAAAAAAAAAATTAGAAGAGTTTTAAACAAAATAACATTTTTGTATCTATTTTTCTTTAGTAAGCACATAATTCAATAAATGTATGACTTGAGAAGAGGAATTTCTGGCATTTCGCGGAATTTTCAGAATCGGTCATAACATGTGTACGCTTTCTAAATAAATGCGCCAAGAAAAAAGAGCCAACTCTAGTAAGAAAAAGACGTTTTGTTTCTTTAGCATGTAGGGGCGCGCTCTATTATATTACTATTCTATGGTTTTTAGCTTTTATTTTAATTACAGTATTTTATCAGTAACATCCTATCTAGAGTTGGACACTCAAGAGCTGATGAGTGGCCCTGATAGCAAAGTCAAATTTCTGCAGCCCCCTCCACTTATTTTTTTTGATTAAGTAAAAGGCGTTATTGTGTCTATACCGGGCTAGTGGGTCGTAATAGGTTTTCGAACTGATTGAATTTTTATCGGAGAGCAACAAGTGAAGCCGAAATATTGGATTGGTGTCTGCGACGGAAATGAGCATTATAAACTCATACGCCCGAAAGTCTTTCCGTTGTGATCGAGGAGGTTTGAGAAGAGTATGAATCTCCCAGGGGCTGAACGTGGATTCCAAATTTCGGTGGTGAATGTGGGTGCTCTCTTTTAGTGCTCCCTGGGTAACGCTGAATCTGCTGTATCAGTGACGAATAACCTCAAGTCAAAAACGCCAGTGTGAGTTTCAACGATCTCAGTGTCGTCCTCTTCCATTAGCATTAAGGAACTATCCGATATCCGGCACCTGGAGAACAAGAAACAGCAGTTGAGGGAGGACATTTTTGAGTATCATGCTGCGATATATGTACATAGTATTTGTGTATTTTCTTGATCATCCATCATCATTTATGCAGAGATTTAGTGAGAATTCGGCATGCTCAAATGGGGAGGCATTGTAGGCGGACTGAGATCAAAATTTCAACAGGCTTATTGTTACAAGTGTCAGGAAGTAATCCCGCCCCCATAACCCCACGTGCGTTTGTTGTGAGATGTCATGGGTGCAGCCTGCATTTCTATGAACAATAATACAAGATAACATTGGATTCGTTGAATTCTACTAAGTGAAGTTATCACTTAAATGGGTTGGCCAGCGTATATGTATTATGTATGTTGAAATTATGTAGTTCTTTAGTCTCATTCATTATTTTGGTAGCTGTTGGGATCTCATTTTATTTAAAGAAACATGAATTTTTCTTCTTCAAATCGAAAGCGTGAAATCATCCTTCTTGTTCAATGTTTCTTTTCCAACTTTTAAAAGTCTCTTTTTATTCCGGTTAGCATGCCTTTTAGATGGAATTCACTCTGCATTCACGCTCTACCTGTTACAGAAACACCAGGTCCATTTCATACAATGCTGAACAATTCAGTATAATATTTCCTGATTGCTTTTCTTATAATTTTTTCAAAACATTCAACACAATGACATTCACAGAAGTTCGAAAAAGTTTTCCGGTGAACCCAAAAAATTCAGGAGTCCTAAAAACAGTAAGAAAAGTAATAAATAATAAATAAATATTTAATTAATACTAAATAAATAAATAATAATAAACAAATATTCAAAGACAAGCGGTTAAATGGGAAAGGTGGGAAACTGAAGCGCCATGGTGATATATTTCTCACATTTAGGATTATTGTTTTTAATATAAAAACCCAACGATGCAAGCATGTTATTTGTTCTAAGCATTTTGATATAAAATTTAATCAAAATGAAAATTTATTAAATAAACTTTAAATTTTGGAATAATATTAATCTTTTTTGCATATTAATTTAACATATATGTAAATTTGCGATAAACCTGCGTTGTCTGAAGAACTCTATTTTTCTGCGGAAGGATTCTTCTAGTGTTTTTAGGGTTGCAGAATGAAAAACGTAACCCAATCAAGCTATGTTGCCCCCAAGTATAGCAGAGAATAACCTCAAGTCAAAGTGCTTCGAAAGCAACGCTGTTGTTTTCGAATGCCTTTCTGTTACTTTGTTTCTTTTACTGTGTTACTTTCTTTATCTGGGGAAGTCGGTCTATTCCTGCATTAAACTTTTCCTCTGAACTTTCTTTTCAGTCCTTATTTCTTTCGAATGTCGTTTCCTTCAGAAAAGAATTTGAATAAAACGAGTCCGTCGGAAGGAAATGTGTATTCTGAGTAATTCATGTTATTTTATTTAATTACTTTCCAGAATTAGGATCTGTATTATTCTTTTACACCGAATTTCTCTTTTAGAGTCTGACTTGTTTCCTGCACATTTAGTTTCACAGATCTTATTCAATTTTTTTTTTTTTTTTTTTAAATCTTTAAGTATATTTGTATTCCCTTTATATTACTTTGACTTTGAATTTTTTTATACTAAATATACATTTTTTTAAACTCTAGTTTGTAAGTTGCAAATAAATAGTTATTTGAACTTCTTGAACGCTGTAGTGAAGTATTTGAAACAAACACGTGTCATAGGAGACGATAGTCATCTAAAAATCTAATGATCGAGAATTTACAATGGCTTCAGTCAACATTCTTAAATTAAGAGTGTTGACTGAAGTCATTGTAAATACATTTTTTGAATTAATTGATTATACTTCTTTTTGATCTGATGTCTTTTAATTTCAAATCGTATTGGTGTATGGTCGTACACCAATACACTTTACAAGTGTACGGTCAAAATAAAATCAACTTAAAGTAGTTGGATAACTCCCTAAACAACGTTCAACCTACTAATATCTTATTTTTACAGTATCTAAATGCGTGACAATTTTTGTATATGTAAAAGACTCCCCATTTTTTTTTTTTTTTTTTTTTGTCCTGTTTGATGATTCTGGAGAGATATTTATTTCCTTTGGAAATAAATTAGAAAAAGGTTCCTAGGCTAGGCTAAAAAGGCTCGTAGGAATTATTTCCTTTGGAAATAATTACTCGAAGCCTTTCTCTTTTTCCTCTAAACCATCATCCCTGGTGTACGTTACATTTGCTACAAATCTCACATGTATTTTGCAACTAGGCTAAATGAATTAAAAAAAAAAAAACTGGTATTCAGAGGATAATTGTTTTTGAAATTCTGTAATATCCTGAAGCTACACGATAGGTGGGGCCGATTCCAATCACGTAAGTCTGAGTACAATTTTTTATTTAAATGCATATCCATTGTGTTGCATTCGGACCAAGGAATAAAAAAAGACACGGGTTTAGAACAAAAATATTCTTCTTTTTGTATAACTCAGTCATTTCAAAATGAAATAAGCACTTTTTGTTACTATTTATATAAGCATCATTACTGTCAAATTCTTTCATTTTAATCCGATTTAACTGACTTTCCTAGTTCTATTTAACACAATATTCGTATTTAAATTATTTTTAATTGAAAATTGAAGATTAATTTATCAAAAGAATAAAAATGCAAAAAAAAAAAAAAAAAATCATCTTTTATTCAATATCTTTCAGAAAAATTAAAAACAAGTTTGGACAAAATTCTCACGGGTTTCTATTCACAACAGGTTTTTATTAAACCGCAATCATGCAAAAAAATCCTTTTACTTTCATCATTTAGCAATAAATAATCAGGAAAACAAGAAAGCTTCGCCTTTTTTGTTCCCTACAACTCTTGTTGGCGGAGTACATAAATTAAAAAAATAAATAAATAAATAAAATTAATTGCGTGTTCTTTATTTTTAAACTTTTATAGGGGGTTCACAAAATCATTTTGACCATTCGTCGATCATAGGAAGTACCATTTAGGTTTTATTGAATCTAAATTTCATAATTGCGATAAAATAATAAAGCCGTGTAATTACTATTATTTAAAAAGACATTTGAATAATTTTTATTGTTTATAAATGTTTTTAAATGAAATCAAACAAATTTTTCTTGCTTTCTTTTTACTAGTCATAACACGAAGACGCTAACATATCATTCAGTTATTGAATGAAACGATTGTAATATTGACATGGGCCCTTTTCTGTTATTTTAAAAGTTATCAGAATTTTTACCAAAAAATTGATGGATTGTAACGTCCCGGCCTATACTAGACCTATAACGGTTTCAAGAAGAGGGTCACTTTCATGTTCATGGGAACACTTTAATTTTTATTGACAAGCAATTATATATATATACCGGACATTAATTATCACAAATTATTTACAAAAAAAAAAAAAAAAAAAAAAAAAATGAAAAATAACGAATTAAATTTAATTCGCAAATGCAGTTCTCTTCAAGGATGGGGATTTTCAGAGTTCTCGAGTCTATGACGAATCTAATTGCCTGGTGATTCATGAAACCACAAAAGCTCACTTTGAAAACAGGCGAAAACTTCAGTCATTTCAGAGAAAAAAAAAACACTTCTTGTTGACTCGTCGCAAAACTCTCCTCTTCATCTCCAAAAACTTCCGTTTAAGAAAATTAGTCAAGACGGGGATCAGCTTCCATGACTTCTCATTGGAGTAGACATTTTCTCAGCCCATGTTCTATTGCCAATCACGATGTAGCAACTCGTGGTTTAGTTCATATTCCATCTGTAATTGTTTCGACAGTGAAGATCGCACAGACAATCGCTATTTTCATGAGGTCAAACTAATGACACTGAATTTCTACTATCAGATTTGAGTGACAGGTTGTTCTCATTAGTACAAACACTACTTGCATGTAATATAATTATCCACAACACTGCTTATCTGCTATCAAATTTGAATGATATGTCGTTATTATGTACTTATTAAAGGATATATATTCCTCTCTCCTGGGAACGGAATGCTGCAACTTTCCGGTGGGAAAAATGCTACAGGATATACTATTTTTCCTACGCTGAAAATCTCGGTTTTCTTTTGCGGTTTAAAAAAAAAAAATATGAAGGAAAATTACTAGTGAAAAAATTTCGAATTTTTAATTTCTTAATGTAGTGGTTAATTAACCACGTTAATTACTTTTTTTAATCAAATGAATTGTATCATAGGTTGGTTCCCTTCGAGTTATTTCCAGTGATACCACTTATGTGAAGATCTAATAATACTTACAAATGTTATTAAGGACTTTACTTAAGGACGTTACTTTGTAGGATTTTAATTAAATATGCATGAATATACAGAGCTGGTTCAAGGAACTAGCAATTCGGGCAATTACTAGAGGCTCACTATGTGCTTAGGAGTGCCATTAAGAATCATACAAAATCAATCAATCCATAAATAAATAAAGTTTTTTAATCTGACTGGAAAATAATCTCATGCATATATTATATATACCCCTTTTAATGACACTATTAAGGCAACAAAATATCTCTTCAGTATGTTTGGACTTTCAAATGAGAATTGAATGTATTTCTATCAATATAAATATAGAAAGTGCCACGAAAAGATCTGCTGATCTGAAGGCTACAAAAATGTTTCATGTAGGCTAATTTTTGATACTGTCCAAATACCGGTTGAGAATTGCTTATTAAAAAATAAAGCAGGTAATAAACTCATTTCAATAATTTTTGCAGTTTTTTTCTTGTGAAAATTTATGTAATTATTTTTAAAAGAGCGCCGTAGCTTGCTCAACTATTGCTATTGTATTGCTCAAATATTGCTATTGTATTGCTCAAATATTGCTATTGTATTGCTCAAATATTGCTATTGTATTGCTCAAATATTGCAACAACTGGCCAGCTGTGGATATTGCTGATAAAAATAAGGTTTAGTAAAATAACCGATTCAAGTACAGTTTAGAAAACGCAATGGAAATCATTGCAAAGGAAGGAATAAACGTTATGAATAGACATATACCGTAGTATATTTCGAGTAGAAGTCGATCATTCTTATAACTTTTTTTAAAGCTAAAATACGGGGATCGACTTATGTTAGCACCTGCTAGGTATTTAAGTGTATATTAAGTGTTGCTTACAAACGGATTCGCTTATCTCGCAAAAAACGTAGGTACTTTTCCGTTAGGCGGGCGCAAGTGTATAAATAGCCAAATACAGCTCAATAAAGCGGTGTTTTATTTCTCATGTTTATGAAAAAAATCTATTTTTAAATGAAATGAGTTATTCGTTTTATGAAAATTAGTTGTTTTATTTTCGAAGTTGTTTTTATTGCTGGTGTGTTGCGTTGTCGTCAAAACGAAAAATCGGATGTTGACGAAACGTGCATCCAACTGACAAAAAAAAAAAAAAAAAACCCCTCACATCAGAAATAATGGAGAGTTTTTGCATAACGTTTTTTTATCGTCCGATATTTTTCTTCCTAGCGCGCATGCTCATAGGTATAACTCAGTTGTGCAGTATTACAGTTACGCATGCGCAATAGGTGCAATGTTTCCTATGAGCATGCGTGGTAGGAAGAAAAAAATATCGGACGATAAAAAAACGTTATGCAACAACCCTCTAATAATAGAATACCACAAATAATGAATGTTGCTGGATTTTTTTTTTTTTATATGTATATGGTATACTACGACTTATATATGGAAACATACGGTATATAGATTCCCCTACTCATTAACTATTGTTATTGAGTCTCTTGTATAATGAAGCAATGCGAAAGAGTTAATCCTGCGATTGAATGGGTGACGAATTGTGCAGCTGAGTCGTGAAGGACGCCAAATCCTGTTCCATTTGACCCCGGCGTGCATTATTTCGACATCCTCAGTCACACGACACCAGCCACTTCGCTATTCCGACGGTGTGCTGCGACTCATCTGCCAGCCAATTTCCGCTCGCTGCGCCGCAATCTGCTGTCATACCCCTTCGCATGTCTGCTGTTCACTTACGGCTTTTACTAGACAAAGGCAAAGGTTGTGTTTGCTGATGGAATTCCAGGGAATTAAGAATTTCCCGCACCTCCGGTTACATTAAATTTAAAATAAATTACATTTTGGCTATTGCTTAACGGATAATAAAATCATTAAATGTTAGTAAGGTATTATTAGAGTGAGTCATTTTCTCAGGAGTTAAATATTTGATTCAAATATATGGTATTTAAAGAGGTATAAAAATAATTAAAAATCCTATGCTCAATGTTGTGAGATTAAGAGGCTAGATTTTAGGAATCTAGCCGTATACTTAACTCTAGTAGGTAAAGGGTTAAAGGCAAGAGAGAAGAGCAAGAGTAGCCACTGGTCATTCAGTTCCCTGCGGGACGCTTCTCGTTGGTAGGAAAGGTTGAAAAGCCAAACGCATGGGAGGAGCTAGATACTATAGTTGGTCACTAAAGATTTTCGTGGTGGCGAAAGCGTCATCTGTTGGTCGAAAGAGAGATTTCGTACAATACTATTGTGAGAAGTGGAAGATTAAAGTTACAAAAATTAAAAATTACTGGACATTTTACCATTGCAGATCGACTTTAGTTCGACCACCGGAAATGGACGAATCGATCCCTTGGGATCATTACAGGCAAAGGCAGTTTCGAAAGAAAAAAAGTTAATAGTTATCATGGATTATTTTTATCTAATATTTATTTTGATGATATATAATTAAAAATTTTAAAGATTAAAAATGAAAACATTTTTATTGCCAATAAAACCCCTCCTAAAATATCTTTCTTCCCTATTACGTCGCTCTGTTTATTTCCACACAATGGGTGATAGCACTCTAACTAGCTAATTTATATATAGATAGATAGATATTCTGGAAGAAAAAAAAAAAAAAAAATAGGTGCTGTTCTTGAGCACGTTTTTTATTTATTTATTTATTTATTTATTATTTATTTTTATTTTTTATTTTTATTTATTTATTTATTATTTATTTATTTATTTATTTTTTTTGACGGCGGAATTTTTTTTTTTTTTTTTTTTTTTTTTTTCCTTATGATTTTTAACTTGTGAGGGTAAGAAATGTCAAAAATAAATAAATAAAGAATAATCAAAGAATATTTCCTCAACAAATGTACATCTATATGTGTGTGAGAGAGAGAGCTTTTGGTTTGTTATTCTTAAAAAAAAAAAAAAAAAAAAAAAAGAGTTCTTTTTTTGTCAGACGAATGGTCTTGGATAATTTATTGAGCACAGTAATAAATTGGACATCGATAAGTATATATCGATATCGATTTCGTGCCTTTTGCTGGGAAATAATTTTTTTTTTTTTTAATGAATTCATTTGTTCTTGTTGGGAAGTTTCCGTAGAGCCTGATACACTCAATGGCCAGCTATCATATTAAAAGAACTGTAAATAAGAAAAAAAAGGATGTCAAATATAGATTTGTCTGACTCATGGCAAGAGGACTCAAGTTCGAATCGGTGTCCCTACTTTCAGAAACGAGGGGAATCGATGGCGAGTATGAGAACGAGTAAAGCGTCTCGTATCAATAATTACACTGCCTAGTGTGAGGTTTGTGGGATTTCTCTCATATAGCACGCAAACGAAGGGCAGTTACCTTTAAAAATACTCGCATAAGTGAACGCGCCTTCCCTCAACACCAGTCGGTGGGGCATACATAAGTGGAATCATGTATATATATTAGCAATCATGACGTAAGTTGTTTTGGATTTAAAAATATAGATGCAAATTTAAGTCAATAAATAATTTAATGGCATTAAGAAAAAATAAGCTTATTTAAATATAAACTTTGACATTTCCCTTGATTATGTAAACAAAATTCCGACAAAGATATCGAGCTATTTTTCGCTGTTGACATCAAACTTAATTGCCTATTGACTCAATAATATCGATCTTATCTAAACTGTGTTTTGATGGAAAGAGAGATTTTTAGTGGTTTACTTTTTTTATTAAAAATCGAAAACTTGCATCGTTGTGAATTTCTAAATTCTATCCGAAATGTGTGCCTTACAAGTAGCTTAACTTGAAAGAAAGAAATTCTTCCTCAAATGCTAAGAGCTTATCTCCAGCCAGATGGCATACCGTAGATATGTCGTTGGATAGCAAAGACAGACAGCCATCAGTCAATCCTAATGAAGATAAAAAGCCATTTTATAACTTTCATACTTTGCGGATCGCATAGATTTGCTTATTGAACCTCATATCGAACAACTGCTTTGCTGCCTAGGGATAAGCAAAGCCTAACCGACACATCTTGTGCCCATTTCTTCAATAAATCAAAAAGGTAGAGTTCCTTCAATTAGGTTTGTGAAAAGGGCGAAATGTCACCCTTGGGCGTGTTAGTTCAAAATTGTAAGGGACTAAATGCGTATCCAATGCAGCAACCCTCCTCCCTGGGTAACGCTGAATCAGTTAAATAACTTCTGTTACAGTGGCGAAGAACCTCAGGGAAATGGGGTAAACATTTGAACATACCAATCTTATTTAATTTTCGTATTCCAGTGACAACTTGCGCAAATATTGAGCAGGAAGTTCGAATTCATTGTCGACATCCGTTGCAGTCTCTGATTTCATAAATGAAGGTACTTGATGGCGATTGTGACAGTGTACATATGCGCCTAGCATCCAGATTCAAGTTACGTCAATGTAAAAAAAAATAAAAAAAAAAAAAAAAAAAAAAAAAATCAAGGATTTATTTAGTATTATTAACATTATGAACCCTATTTATAATCACTCACACTTAATATATATATATATATATTTGTGTGTGTGTTTGTCAATGCTAGTTAGCTATCTTGTATGCAACAAAAAATGCATTAAAGTATTTGCATAGAGTGCAAAAGTACATCGACCTGATCGCTTTTATAAAAGTTCACCAATCGGCGCTTAGAATACTGGTTTCGGTATTGTTATTTCGAAAGCTTTCAGCTACTTTCGCTAAAAGTATGTCACAAGAAGAACAGTCGTTTCAAATAACGTTATCTGAACGCCTTATCTCTAATACCTCTACTAAAATTAAATCAAACAAAAACATGTGAACACGTTAATGAATAGCGTCATTTAATACGGTAGATAATATTTAAATTGTAAAGGTCTAAAAGAAAAAAGAAAGGAAAACAGAGAGATGTTTTATTAAAATCAATTTATTGAATATGAAACACGTTTTTTTTATTTATTTTTCTTTCAGCACTATTATTTACACTATTGGATGGCTAGGATGACTATTTTCGTGGTTGATGAGTAGTGTTATTTAGATACTTTTTTTGCTTTCGATGCAACTTTTGTCTTTAAATATATTGAGCAATGCTAATTTATTAAATACGCTAATTGATTGATTAATTACATTGATCAATGCTAATTGAATGATTAAATATATTTATCCACGCTAATTCATTAAATATACTAATTGACTGGTTAAATATATCAACGCTAATTGACTGATTAAATATATCGATCAACGCTAATTGATTGATTAAATGCATTAATCATGTTCGGGAAGTCCTTTTTGTAGGACTAATGTTAAAAGTCCTACTTGGCCGACACGATGAAAGTAACCCCATCTATTCTACATCAAAGTAAAGGCATCGAACGAAATGAGAAGGAAGGATGACAGCGTTCTATCACAAGTGTCGGTGACAACTTATTGGATCTTAAGTTATTTATCCAACTTAAATCATGAGAAATTTATTTATTATTGAAAGTAAATTAGACAGTTACTTAAGAGAAGGACAATGAATTTTCGGGGTTTTTTAAAATCTGTTTGCGTCATTAGAATATACAGCCGAACCTCTTTTAGTCGAACCTCAATAAGTTGAAAACCTCCACAACTCGAAAAAAATTTCCCCTTCCCTTCAAGCCCCAAAACCTCCATGACTCGAAATTTCAACCCTCTATATGTCGAAATAATGAGTCAATCCCCACAAGCCATTTTGGTATATTTTTCCCTCCGTAACTCGAAAAAAAATTGGACCTCTGTATCTCGAGCATTAGCAATGTTTGATTTTACAATCTTTTTTACAACCTTTACAACTCGATCATTTGAAACTAATTACCTCTATAGCTCAAAGAAAAATAAGTTACCGACTTTAAGGATTTGCCGACATTACACGTCATTGTTTCTTAGAAAACAATGTATGAGTATATAGTAAATAGAATAACCAATCCTATGAAATAGCAACTCGGAAGAAAAAGAATTTTCTGCTCTTTATAGCTTAGATAATGCTATAGATAGAGAACGATCGAATTGTCTAAAGCAAAAAAAATAAAAATTTAAAAAAAAATTTAAAAAAAAAAAAAAAATTAAAAAAAAATAAAAATAAAATATAATAATAATAATAATAACTGACTTTTTTAATACATAATATTTTTTAATTTTAAGGTTGTTTCGGAACATTCGATCATTTCGGTCATTTCGATAGCATGGTTTTTATATATATATTTGCTGAGATATCGCAGAGAATCCTAAGAAACCGGTATGTCTGAATGTCCGATTGTATTGCACTTTGCATTTAAACTAGACGTAACCTAACAATGTATTGGATAATGCTTGTATTTTTGAGTTATCTTGTAATAACATATCCTTTGTATTTCATTTTGTAATCATTTGCACAAACGTGCATGAAAAAACTTTTGTCAATTCAGAAAATTCCTTCTTATTTATTTAGACTTTTATTGGAGTGAAAAAATAAAAATGACATTAAAATACGAAATAAATTCACAAAATCCAATAGAGCTCGGTTAAAGCAAGATTTAAAATAGAGGATGAGGTATGTTACGACAGTCTAGTCTTCCATGCGAGTTTTGGAATATTTTTTTAAGAAATTTGGAATATTTTTTATGAAGACTACAACACACATCATAGCTGCCAATTCTGCATAAAGAACGCACTGAACAAAATTTCATGAACTAAGCTATAGATCTCAAAAAACTTAGTAAAAGAAAAATATTTATGTAAAGAACGCAGAAAGTTGAAATGTAATGAATATTTATTGGAAAAATCTGTGAGGCAGAAAAAGTTTCCCATAAGTTTTCCCTGAGGTTCCGAGCGAACAACTTTATTCGTTCTGTAGTAACTCTTCAATTCATCTGCCGAAATTATTGCTCTTTTCGGTGAGCTGGAAAACTGCGGATTTTATTTCATTCATGTTGATATCTCAAATTAACATTGCTTTTCTACATCTGCAAAATCGTACGTATGTTTTTATTCCTTGTACAGAAATATAAATTATCATTCTATATACATACATATATTCGATACGTATGTATATAGAATGATATATAAATATACACTCATGTCCATAAATTAAGGATAATTCAGAATCACACAGAAATTGAACTCTAAAATAAAAATTTCACCTATAGAATTATCACACACATCTTGAAGAAGAATATGCAAATTACAGGAAACCACCAGATGAAGCGGATAGTACGTCACAATGACGAGAGTGTAAGAGAGGGTATATAAGGAATGGTGGCAAAAGAAGTAAAATTGTTCACAAGCGCTTTAAAAGCCTTTCAGTGCAATAACCGCATAGTTATGGCACAAAGGAAGCATTTGGATGATTTTTACGTGGTAGAATTATCGGACGACTGGAATGTGGACGTACCCAGCTGGAAGTATCCGAGGAACTTGGAATCGCCCAGAGTGTCATCTCAGGCTTTGGCAACGATTCCAAGATGATGGTAATGTGATGATGTTACAGCACAGGTCGCCCCCGAGTTACAACGTCGAATGAGGACCGGTATTTAGCAGTTACTGCCAAAAGAAACAGACGCAGCACAGCATTAGACCTGTCTCGTCAGCTCTCTTCAGCTACCGGTACGACAGTTTCAAGGCAGACCGTGTACAGACGCTTAGGGCACATTGGTCTATATGCTCGTAGGCCTGTCAGATGTGTTCCCCTTACCGCAACTCACTGTCGCCTGCGATTAACCTGGAGTAGAGAGCATGCATTGTGGACACCGCAACAGTGGTCTGGTGTGATGTTTTCCGACGAGTCCAGGTTTAGTTTACAGTCTGATTCTCGCCCGACTTTCATATGGAGAGCGCCAGGTACCCGTTACCACCAAGAGAACACCATTGAACGACACCGTTACGGTGGTGCAGGATGGCTCGTTTGGGGAGGAATTATTCTTGGTTCCAGAACTGACCTGCATGTTCAGAGTGTAACGATGACAGGGCACATCTATCGGGATTTCATTCTGGAACAACATGGACGTTTGTTTCGGGGCGTCATGGGTGCTGAATTTCTGTTTATGGATGACAACGCCCGTCTTCACCGTGCAAACATTGTAGACGAATGCCTTCAATTGGAGGATATCACCCGTATGGATTGGCTAGCATACTCAACGGACTTGAATCCAATAGAGCATGTGTGGGACATGCTTGACCGACGAATTGCAGCCTGTCAACCCCCTCCGACCTGTCATCCGGAACTTCGGAGAGCATTGCTTGATGAGTGGTGTAATATTCCCCAAGATCAGATTGATAATTTGATACTCAGCATGCCTAGGCGTTGTAAGGCCTGTATTGCATCGTCCGGGAGACATACTCCATATTAACCATCATACTAACCATGTTATACTGTTTTTTGTAAATAGGTTCTTTTTTGAAATTTGCTCCAGGGAGTAAAAATTCGCAATTTTTATTAATTCTGTCAAACATATAGCATCTTTTTTGCTCTTTACCTTTTGTTTAATAAATAGACTGTAGAAATAAGTCAAATTTGTTTTGCTTCTGTCTCTTTCTTTGCATGAACTTCATTATCCTTAATTTATGGACATGAGTGTATATATATATATATATAATGATTCAAGATAATTATTAGTTCATGTTGGGAGAGCAAAATATTAATCACATATATTCGAAATATTTCAATCATTTCCAAGATCGTAATTTTCTAGACTTTAATGGAACTTTGTAAAATCTATATTATTTACGATTGAATTATTTGGAATATATGTGATTAATATTTTGCTTTCCCAACATGAACTAATAATTATCTTGAATCATTATCTATATACATATTTATATATCATTCTATATACGTACATATCGAATATATGTATATAATATGATAAATTACAGCCATACAAAACAGAAGTTTCCCTTTTTTTTAAGGGTGTATTTTCACTGGCAAGCTTAATTTTGAATAGCGATGGTTATATAGTTTTGTGTAAGATTCTGTAATATTTTTCATTGACGACAGAAAATTTAGAGTAGAAAGACAAGAAATTAAAAAACTAGATTAGAATTAGAAAAAAAAAACAAAAAAACTATAGAGTACTAGAAAACTTCCAGGAAAAATAATGCTGTTTCTGTGACATGCGCTCTGAAAGGCTGAACTAAATAAGGAATCGGAAGAATGTGTAGTGGTTTAGCAAGATGAAAATGATAACTTGATTCAGAAGATTGCGACACATGATGCTACTTAACTTTAGAATAGAGAGACATACTAATAAACAATGTGAGTTGTGAGGTTTCAAATCATTTTAACTGGGTTGCGATAAAATTAAGAGAGGAACAAAAGCAATGCAAATCATTAGGTAAAAGTCGTGAACTAGTTAAGGACTATAAAGGAGATTTCATACTGATTGCAGGAGTAATTTATCCCACGAATTAAGGTAAACTGTAAGCAGCTTGTTTTACCAAATGTCTGTGTGGGACAGTGTTGAATTGGGGGGGATGGGAGTTAAGAAGAAAAAAAAAAGGAGTTTGATAACAAAGGAAAAGATAAAATTTGGTGGTCGAAATTGGGAAAAGAAATCAATGAATTTGTCCAGACATGTACGAATTCTTGAAAAGAGAAAAAATTTGTATAGTTCCGAACGTCAGCAACGAGATACTAAAAGTGAGCAGGAGATTAGATGTCTGAATTGTCCAAGCACAAGGAAAGAGCTTTTTTCAGTGCTTGGATTGTGAAATCGTGAACATATTAATGCTTGGAATTTATATACACGTTAGTCCATGCAGTGCATGGATGTACTCATTGACGGAACTCACTAAAAAGAAGATTCCAGACAAGGTCTTGCGAACTGAGGAGCCCTGGTTTAACACTCGATCTCTTCCAAACAAACGATCACCAGTGAGAAATTTCAAAATCGGTTATCAAATCATCCTACTTATTCCAGACTCGGAGAGCAAGATATATGGGTGATGAACTAATCCATGTGAAATTCTTCAACACCGTCCACCTCATTCTTATAAAGTCAAGATACCAGATAGAAGTGTGAAGCATCAACTCTAGAAGAAAATCAGAGGATATTATCCCCGATGCCTGGCAGATGGAGTCAGTTTTGTAGAGGGAGCTAGAACTTTTCACGGCGACTGTGAGAGTCTCCAAGAAAAGTAAACATTGAATACGGATAAAACTAAATTCTTAAATAAAAAAAAAAATCAAAGTCACCTTGTCATGTTTAATCTGAAGTATGAACAAATGATTAAGAGAAAAATAAATCCTGTTTGAATTTAGTTCTGCAAAACTGTGGGAAGTAACGTTCTCAGTAATTAAAATCAAATACAGAAAGGAATTAGAGTTATCTTCGAATTCTATGAACAGAGGACATCTAACCAGATTTTTCCGATATTACTAAATAAATGCAATCGCATTGTTCATATCGAATTCTAATTAAAAATGGGAAATTGTAATTTAATTTAATTCTAGGAATGTTCTTTAAAATAAATAAACAATAAATGTCATTTATTTTACTACACATGCACAAATAATATATATATATATATATATATATATATATATATATATAAATGAGGTACAACTTTTAATTATTCAAGTATCACGGGTAGGCAACGAATATTAATTTGGAGTTGCTGATTTAGAGCCACATTAGAACGACCATTCGTGTGCTTTATTGAATAAAATAGTTTTCCTTCTGAAAGAAAGGGGAGAAAAAAAACGCGAAGCACCTTCGATGTAGCCAAGAAAATCAAATCACATAGCTGAAATGCTGTGTAAAGCAATCATCGAAAGTGAAAAGAAACTTATACGAGAAAACTTTGGATCCTTGTTCTCTCAAAAGAGATTTAAAAATTTTTTTTAAATATTAATAGAAGTAGAAAATACTGGTTACGTCAGAGTTATTCTCTATTAATAATTTTATTAATTAATATTCCATCCCTCACTTTCAATTCTACCATTTTATAATTCCGAATGACCACTGTGAAAAATAACATTATGTAAGATTTTTTTCCACCTTATCTACCGCCATTGCTTACTACAGACCTATTTCTCTTGGAATTTAATATTCCGTTTTAATTTTGAAGACTTCATTTCATTTTTTTCTCAGTGAATAGTAATAAGCTAAAATATAGTTATTACTCCCGGGTCAAACCTGTCAGAAGCACTGAAGAGTAGGGCATTCAATTGGATGATGGAAATACTTAAATTAAAAATGCCTTATATTATGAAAGGTAAAATTAATGTATTTTTAGTTTTTAGTAGTCATGCATAAAAATACATTTTTTTTTTTGTTGTTGAAAATTATATTTTACGGGACAAATGCATTTTTTTTCCACGTAGCGAAGAAATCCCCCTCATTGTGAAAAGAGGTCACCGTCTTGCTTGTTTCCTGCCTGGAACAAGGGTTGGAGAGAGAGAGCTCCCTCTGGTGGCAGCTGGAAACGTACTGGAGGTCACACTGGTTTCGATAACAGGTTTTTTTTTTCCACCGAACTTTTACTCGTGTTTTTTGTTTGTTTGTTGCTGACTGAATTCGCCCTTCGACGCAATAGGCGAGCGCGCAACTGCACAATGTCAACTTGCGATTAACCGTGCATTTCATAAGCAATGACATCCATTGTTGGACTCATTTTTCACAAGCAGCGGATTAGGTTTCATGCCATTAACGCCACCACTCTATCGATGCTGATTAAATAGTGGTTTAAAAAGTCATAACCGAAAGTGAGTATTCGATACGTAAAATGGAACAGGCGTAGAATGATTTTGAGGTTCTGTTTTAATTACTCAAACAATAAGGATTTCTAAATAAATGCACATGGATAACTCGCAATTACGCAATTAGTGGGTTCAACAAAAATCACTTAAGTTAATTCACGTAAGTTGCGGTGCAAATTTAAATATAAAATTTTTTTTTGGGGGGGGACAAGGACTAACGAAAAAAAAAAAAAAAAAAAAATGTTTAGATGAAAATATACACTGCGGGAAAAAAGTAGAAGGACATTAGATTATTTTTGATAAATGAATAATGACGCATTTTTTAAACAATTAATTTATTCACAACGTTTTTACATGCAGATACCTGTATCTAGACAAAACAAAAAAGTATACAATTAAAAAAAATGTATACTTAATAAAAAAATTGGTTTTGACGATCTCATGATCAGTGAAAAAAGTAGGACACTTCTAAAAAAGAGGTGTACTATATAAATTAATATGGAATTCTTTTCCTGTTGGGTCGAATTATTTCGAAGATCCTATTTGGCATCGAACTGTATAAAGATTGAATTTTTGTTTGGCAAAAATTGTCCCATACAAAGTTTAATGATTTCTGCAGCTCAGCTACAGATTTAAACTGCTTTCCACCCTTGTAAACACGACATACAATCATTGCCCATATGTTCTCTACAATGTCGAGATAAGGACTTTTAGCAGGCCAATGTAAAAATCGAACATTGTTTGCTGCAAACCAATCTTTAACACCATTTGCAGTGTGAAATGAGGCTCCATCTTGCTGAAAAATTCAGTCATCTCCTCCTAACTCAGTGCCATATGGGAGAGGATTTGAGTTTAGAGTCTGGATGTAGTCTGTATGGTTCTGTCTACCATTTAGAAAGACTAAACTTGTCCTGCCTCCATAGCCAACTGCTAACCATACCATTAAACCACCTCCTCCCATCTGTCGAGTAGAATAAGTTTCTTCTTCAATACCAAGACAGTGCCAGTAGTGCTGATAACCATCTGGACCATCCAAATTGAATTTTTTCTCATCGGAAAATATAACTGAGGTCCATTCTGAGCTCCAGGACATGTGGTCTTTAGCCCACTGCAGTCGGTTCTTCATGTGTCCTTCATTCCACTTCGGATGGTGCATCCGTTTTTGAAGACGAACTTTTTTGAGCGTTTTATGTAGTTATAGACAGTTCTTTTGGTTACATGTGTAATTCTTGATTGAAATTGCGCCTTGCCGACACTTCCACCAGTCTTTTTGAGTTCACGAATGATTTTTCGTTGATCACGTTGGGTGAGTTTTTTGGTCTTCCTGTCTTCTTTTTTTCTTCTGTCACTTTCAGGGTTTCTTATGAAGTTCGAAACAGTATTAGGACTGATTCGTAGCTGCCGTGCAATCTCTCTCACACCTTTGCCTTCATTTTTATAGGCAACTATTTGGCCCTTCTGAAACTTACTTAAGGGTATTCCTCTGGGCATCCTAAAACCAATAAAAACTATGAATTTCTAGAAGAGAAAAAAAAACACTTACCTATAAACTTTCCAACAGCTTCTAAATAGATTTTTTTGAATGTGTCCTTCTACTTTTTCACACACACAAAGTTATTTGAACGGTGTATTGCATTCCTAAGTTAAAATGAAATGTCTTCATTCAAAATAAATAAAACAATATTTGCGATGTCAAGTTTTTAATATCTTTCAAAAATTTTGTTAACCTGATGGCCAATGATTATTATATCTCATTTTGTGGCTAACGCTCTGGCCTTTGGTATCCCAGGTTTCAGATGCGATGGCATGGATGTTAGTGGTTCGGAATCCACTTTAAACTGTAGGTCCCGCTCTGTTTAACCCTCGTGTGTACAAGATGACTGTAGAGCGACAAACCAAACCATTTTGCAAACAGTTTTTAATGAATTTCATTTCGGATTTATTATTTTTATTATAATTATTTGTTTTTGTATTTAAAAAATATTTACGGAACGTGTAACAAAAAAGGTTTAGACTCCTGCTCTAAAGAACACTAAGAGAATAATGACAAACAATAATAATAATAAATAAATAAAATGCCACAAAAGTGGAGAATAAAGGCCTACTATTAGAGACAGCCACTTTGTGTGTCATTATGTAAGTGTGTGAATGCAAAAAATACAATATTGGGATGTACAGACTCATGAAGCTCGCACACACCCAAGATCTATGGAAATTATCCACCCTTTCCACACATACATCTGGGGGTTTACCCCTGCTCCCATCTCTATGAATCCAATCGAAGAGCAACCTACGTATTTATCATGTGTCTTCACGGCATAGACACGGAAGTTTTCAGTTCGCCATCAATTATCATGTATCGAAGAAAGCCCTATACAACATCCACTAAATCATGCCAGCCCACAAAATAACATTGAAATAACAAAATATTTAATAAAAACAAAATAACATTTAAATGACAAAAGATTTAATAAAAATAAAATAACATTTAAATCACAAAATATTGAATAAAAACAAAATAATATTTAAATGACAAAACATTTAATAAAAACAAAATAACATTTAAATAAAAGAATATTTTAATAAAAACAAAATAACAAAATAATAAGTAAGCAATGTAATATTTAAAAAAAGAAGTAATAAATAAGTGTTAGAGCATTTAATATAAACAAAATAAATAATCAAACCTTAAATAAATTTTAAAAATATTCGACTGCCTTTAAATATGTTAAAATCCCAATTTTTAAAACAGCACTCTTTCCTTGGTGTTTTTTTATAGATGTAGTGGCAGGTGTATTTTCATGATGTCCTTGGATAGCGAGAGCTGGTGAAACTTAATTTTTCTTTGAATTTGTTAATTTTTTTTTTTATCTTCAGATTGACTTCTTCATTTTCTTCATTGATGGATTGCTTGTGCATTGCATAGCAATTTTATAGACTTTATTCCTACTTTGTTTCTATAAATGCTTCGAGTTCGTACAAAATAAACATTTGGTCGTTAGGAAAAAATATTTAAAAGAAATTAAACAAAGGTTTCATTTGCACACTGTTTTTGTATAAAAATTGAATTGAATTCTAATAATAATGGTTTTACTTCGTATACGATAATAGCAATAATGAAAAGTTTTATAGCTTTCTGTTTTTATAGAAGTTCTGCGAAAGAATTTTATGCATACAAAAAATCAAATTATTGTGCAACACTTTACACATCATAACAATTTATCAATGAAGTCTGAAAATTCATCATTAAAAAAAAGCAAAACGAAATGTTCGTCATTACCATGAATGTGGGAATTTTAAATTATTGCTCAAATACGTGTGACTGAGTTTGGGAATTCTGAATTTTCGAATGCAATTTAAGAGATTTCTCATAAAAAATAACACATTTGAATGTTTTCCAACTGAAAACGCGATAGCAGAATGTTAAAATGAATGATACGAATGCTTCTCTTGCAATGATACGATTAAAAAGATAAACAGCTGAGCAAGTGGGAAAGACACTTTCTGACGTAACAATTTCTTAAATCCTCTAAGAATGCTTAGTCATCTCCCATTAATGAATTGTTCCGTATAAATGATGTATAAAATACGAATCTCGCCAATGTTTTTTAAAAAAAAGTCTGAAGATTAAAATTAACGGATCAGAATTTTAAGTGTTTTTTGATAATCAACATTAGTAAATTGTATTCACAATTGCAAATAACTTTTTTGGTCATCATCAGTGGGCCTCATAAAGAGTAGACGCATTTTAAGCATAATTCCTCCTCATTTGTGTGTCGGAAGGAAAAAAAAAAAGAAAGAAGGGAAAACTTCCATTAGAAAGCCCGATTATCAATGTCTGCTTTACGCATTGCTTATAAACAATTGTCAGCAGAAAAATACAGCTGCACAATTCTTATTTAATATTAGCACTGTGTTAAATTCTATTTTATGAGTTAGAATTTAACATATGTCAGCTATTATGTTTCATCGAGTAAATAAAAAACACGTGATTATTATTTGATATTTTTCAATATAAATTCAAGACGGACACACTAGGCCGGATTCCTAGAGCTTGAGACCCCTGATTTAGGAGACCCTAAAAGTTGCAAGAGTCATCACATGTTTGATAAATTGGGGATTATTCGACTTTTACTTAAGAAAATTACTCAAAAAAAAAAAAAAAAAAAAAAACTTTTAAAATTTTACTTAAAAAAATTATTTCGTTATTTTGTAAGATTTATTTTCCTAAAATGTATTTAAGGATCTTTATGAACTGAAATACTAAATTGAATGCTTACTCATAATAAACAGTTCAAAGAAATATAATGCTGCCCTTTTAATTGACACTTGTTAGCGGTGATAACTTGTTTTTTTTTTAAATTAGGTATTTTAAAAAAAGTTAATTCTTGTGAAAAACAGGAAACATTTTTTAAAGAAATAGTATTATTTAAAATAATGTTGACCACTCATGTGAGATTTATACATTACATAATATATGTCGTAGGATTTTTTTTCTTTCCAATTACTCATTCCTTTTTTTAAAATTACTTACATACAAATAGTTATCTTTCATAACTAATTTCGAAATGTTTTTTTTACTGATTAATTACTTTATTTCCTTTTTCAAACGTGAAATCAAATGACTTCCATAGAAATTTCCATAGCAGAAACAAAGTGGAAAAACAGCAATATTTTTGTTGATATCTATGAACGAACCAATCAGAAAAAAATATCCATAAAAAATATCATTATCAGCTAATTCTTTCTTACGCCTTGATATCGCTATCTTTAAATTTCCTGCTCGCTTAACATATTTTCCTTTTTATTCAAAGGCAAATTTGAATTTTAACTCTTTAGCTTGTCCTGCACATCGTCTTGCTATTGTGGTTTCGAGGCCTTTCCCTGTGGCATTGTCTGTCATTGATTATCAACATTCTGAGAAGGTATTTTAATTTGTGGGGATAATTGTAGGCCTTTTCCGTATATATTATTTCAAAGAAAAAAAATTTAAAATTACTAGTACCGTATATTTTCAATTATAAGCTGATCAAATTTTGAACCAATAGTGCGTTTTTTCTACAAAAAATTTACCAAAATTCAAAGCCCGTATATAAGCCCAAATGAAAAAAAAAAAATAATAAAAAAAAAAAATTAAAAAAAAAAAATAAATAAAATAAATGTGTAACGCATAAATGTCTCCATGAAGGCGAAAATGTTGCCAAGCTGGTAAAACGGGTGAAATATTTTCCAGTCAAAACGCTGTTAAGTAAAACGCCACATGTCAACGACGATTATTATAACTGTGGCAACTCTATCTACAGCTTTTCCAATTATTGTCTTGTAAACGATCTATAGTATCTGCGGTAATCTTATTTTTTGTACCATCTTATTATTATTATTATATTTTTTCGGATGAACGGCAAGAGAAATTTTTGCATGGCAAATTTCAAGCATGTAAGCACGTTTGCTGAAAACTTTTTTGCCACTTTTGCGTTAACCAGACGCAAATTTCGCCAACATCCAATTTTTCGTTTTGGCGACGACGCAACAACCCTACAATATAAACAATTTTGAAAATAAAACAACTCATTTTCATAAAACGAATAACTCATTTCATTTAAAATTATTTTTTTTTGTTAAGTTAAAAAATTAAAATGTGCTTTATTTAGTTATATTTGGAGATGAATAAGCACCTGGCTAACGTGAAAGTTGCTCCATTTTTTGCAATATAAGTGAATTCGTGCATAAGCCACAGTTGTAGAGTTTATCCGCTTTTGTATCTCCAGGTCAAAATGGGACATTTCTTTCCGAGAGTAGTTCGTGAGTCGATTATCAAGAAATTGTTGAAATTTTTTGAAAATACACATATCCTCGATTTACACAAAGTCACAATTATCAACAATAGAATTATAAAGATCAAAAATAATAATTAAAAATTCTCTAAATTTAAATGAACGAAGAAGTCACTAGAAAACATAATCTGTTAGAAAATACTACTCATAAAGAAGAATTCTATTGAAGACATAGAAATAATTATCTAATAAAGATTGAATTAATATTTGAAAATATTTACTTTAGTTTATAAGTGTCTAGATAAAATGAATTTTTTTAGCAAAACTTGATTAGCAATCAGTTAGTAAATCAGTTCTTTAAAGATATCGGCAACCAGGTCATTGACACAGCAATGGGCCTTCCGGAAGGACTTTTACAGCATTTGCGTTTTACATAAGATAAATAATAATAACAATTTTTTTATCATGAAGTGATAAAAAAAAATAAATAACTCCCATCCTGACTGTCGATTCTTACATAAACACTCACAATTGGCATCGAGTCTACTCTTTTCTGAAAGCAGTGACTACAACATGTATCTCAGCGAATTCGAGCCTGCATTCTCTCGTACATTAGCTGCGCCGATTGTTACTGGGCCATACTTTTGAACGATTTTAAAGTAAATGATTTACGACGGTTATTTCGCATCAATTCGATCTTATACGGTAATTAGGTAATAATATGGTAATTTCGCGCTCATTTTCAGTACCCAAATATATAACTATAGAGCATTCTACCGCACACAAGTTATACAGTTGGGCAATGGTGAGGAAATAACAAAAAAATTTACTCAATAGAAATAAATAGCTCTCCCCCAATTTGCTTCTTAAAGTTTAGCCTTCAATAAATTAAAAAAATTCCTCACTATCCTAAAAATCCGTCTACTGTACGGAAATTCAGTAAAATTTCAAGTCGTAAATTGATTCATTCGGAACAGCTTGAGGCATTAAATAGTAAACCTAATTTCTGAAACTACTAAAACAGAAATTAAACAGGAGAATGTAAAAACGCCAAAGAACAAACAGAAACCTCTAAAAAAAGAGCTCTACGATATTGTTGCTATCTATCGCAAACCATCATGTCTGTTCCAAATGATTTTGTACACCGAGTCAACGAATCATGAAATACATTTGCCTGTTATCCTATTAAAAACGTTACACACTTATCCTGAAAATCATTAAATGACCTTGAAGAGCAGCTTATTGCGGGAAAAATTGGCAAATTAATTGGATTCAAACTCAGCGGTGTAATAGGGTAGAAAGGTCCTTTTGGGGGGGGGGGGGATTTTAGTGACAATAAAAATAATTGTAATTATTATAGTTAAAATTTTAAATTGCATAATATCAAAATAAAAATTAGATGTAAGCATTCAACACTAACTATTAAACTTTTTTCACTCTGAGGCACTTATGTCTGAATAACAAGGGGTCGATTTCTTTATTTCTACTTTTAAACCAGATGTTTTCCTTTGCACTGAATAACTAGTGGAGAGTTGTCCTTTAAGTTTATTTCTCATATTTTCAAAAAAATGGGCAACATTTGAAGAAATACTTGATAAAAAGTTTTTCATATTGAGTGGAAAATAAAAGTTTTGGTGTTGTTCACCTTATCGAAAAATGTGTTTTTGAGTTGAATGAGAGCACTTTACTAAAATAAAAAGCATCTTGAAGTGTTGAAAATTTTCATAATACTTAAATGGGTGTTAAAAATGCATGTCATTGCAAGTTATTCCGAAAACACCAGAGCTTAAAGATATTTTGATTATTATAATTTATGTGTTTGATGATATTTCTGTCATTTGAGACATGTGAGGAATTTATTTTGAAATTTATGAAGCCAAAGTTGATTTCTCCCAATAGGAGGGAAAAATGTCCCATAGACGCAACTGCACTTAATCAATTGACTATTTAGTGTATAATCCGTTTTATGCGTCTTCAATTATTCGAAGCATAAAATGTGCATTACTTATTTTCGAAAGGAACTCCGTCAAGAGAGTCAATCTCTCTGAAATATTATTCAATTCTAACTTATACTATTGAATTGATTTCCTGAAAATATTTTATACCTACAACTCTGTTTCAAGAGCAGCTGAACATATTCAATTATCCCCATAGATTCAAATGAACAATGAAAAAAGTCATTCGAAATGATAGCAGGACACAAACTTTGCAGTGATCGCTCGATTGCTCACCATCGTCAGTGATTTTCAGCTTATAACATGGGTTGAAAAATTACCTTGAGTAAGATAATTCGGATTGAGAAAATAATGGCATATATAAGGCAGAAATTCTTGTACATGCACAGAATGCACTTTGCCTTTCTCCCGAAAACTTAAAATTTTTACGTTATCTCCATATCAAAAGTGAATTCGAATGAACAATAATATATATTCCATTTTAAAAAGTAAATAAATAAATGTAGACCTCTTTTGAAGGAAAAAATCGCTATGACTGCTACTAAATAGTTTAAATTTTATAGATGGTATTTTTAAAATAACTTTTTGACAAAAAAAAATAATAATTTTGTAAACATGTGTTGCCTATTTTTGAGTCATTATTGACGCTAGAAGTGCTACATTGTTAAGAATTTTTAGATCCCAAATGTGTTCTTTGAAGCTTGTTTAAAATGTTTGTGTGAGGGAGATTTTATACCTTAAACATGAAGATTTATCTACTAATCTTTCATGAAGCTTACTTATGAATCGTAACTGATAGATTTATTATTCGTGTCCTCCATTGTCTGAGGCTGTTGGAATTAGTGTTAAGTGCAGGATTTTGAATTCATTAACAGGGTTGTCCTTGTTTAGAGTTCAGATCGACTTTCTACATGAAAGATTAATTACAATCTATCAACTAGTTTTAAATAGTCCTATTTTCATTATTATATTAATTCAATCGAATTAGCAACAGTAATCAACTAAAAACAGCTTTCTTATTTGTTTTTTTGACCACTACTTAATGGAACGTAATAACTGGCTTATTTTTAGGGATAATAATTATGGTAATCAGCATTTTTGGGGATCTTAGTGGCCAATTTTATAAGACATATACAATTCCTAAAGCAGTTTCTAATTTCAGCAACAGTTTTCTGGGTAAAAATTATACTGGAACGAAATAAAAACCAAAACCTCAGGCATCCACATCACCTTCACAGTAGATCTGCAGATGTGCCCCTAGTTTTCTACTTCACACATGTTATATGATTTCCTTTTTATTTTCATGGCGACTTTTGTTTGTTATAAAAACTGCATCACTTACGAATTGGAACCATTTTTAACATTGAAATTAATTTATTTTACTGTAGCCTGGATTCCTTAAATAGGGTAACCCTATTAACTGAACACCTACAGCACAGATACAATTTATTACCACGTCTGTTTTAACGGCTGGTGAATCACTCATGTTGTGCATTTAAATGCAGGATTGGTATCGGCCAATTAAATGCATTCGTCTGCAAGATGTTGTTATTCCCATACACACAAAAAAACGATATAAAATAGTCAAATATAGGACTTATTTTTAGTTTTTACTTGCTTTTTAAATCACATTTTGAGATATGGTGAATTAAGTTCTTAGACTCTGTAACAAACATTGAACGTTTTCCTTTCTTTAAAAATCAATTTTGTAAAATGTAACTTTTGTGTCCATAAAAAAATTGTTAATTTCGTATTAAATGTATGCAACAAATTTATTCGAAAGAGATACGTTTTCTTTTCTTTCAGCACGGAATGATTTTGAAATCATTGGATGGGAAAGTGAAGCAGAAACTCTCACAGATGACGACACACGAATTCGTTTCGCTCTCTTTGCCGCCTGTCATTTTAGGAAACACATGTTTGCAGCTTTCAAATCTTTCAATCCATGTTTCAAAAGACGCTTTTCGCATTTCCAACAGTTTAGAGCTGTTCCTCTGAGCAGAAATAGGAAGCACTAATCTTTTAGAACACCTGCTCACGGCTAAAGATAAATAAAATATGCGATTGATACGAAGTATGGATAACCATTCCATCTCAAAAACGATTTTTTGTAAATAGCAGTTGAATATTTGTACAACACGCGAAAAGAGTTTTTTAGTATTTGATTTATTTTTATTTTTTTTTTTTTTTTTTTTTTTTTTTTTGTTATTTGATCAGTAACGTTTCTGGAAGCCTTTTAAAAATCTTGACACGTCTTCAATATTTATATTTACTTTTAAAGAAAGATTTAAATGGGAAAATAGTGTCAGCTGAATATTTCTGACAAGTTAAGTATGAGACAAAATGGATAACGAAATGTTATTATAACTCTACATCCGAATTTTTTTAAAAAGTAGGGAGATTTCATATTTCAAATTCTCAATTAATATGCATATCTCGAAGTAACAAAGTTGCTAAAATGATTTCAGAAATCAAAGTATAATGGTATTTGATTCAATGATGCAAGAAACAGCACAAAATACTAAAACACAATAGAATTACAGGAAAAATATCCCCCCCAAAAAAAAAGATTATGAATGTAATGAATATAAAGTCCCTCAGTTTTGCAATTTTGGAATGCTTTTGATAAATAAAATAAAATTTAACTCAACAAACTTTAATTACGCTATCTTTCCTCAATCAATTACATACAATTTTATTCCTGTTTATTTAAAGTTTTTGTATTTCAATCCTAAAATTCAGTTAAAAGAATTGATAGTTTTTTGTAAATTTTTTCATTAGAATTCTTTTCTCACGTAATCGATTTGCTGTTTTTGCCTAATTTCATAATATTCTCGCAGTGTTTAAATGCAATAAGGAATCAGATTTTCGTCTGTCAGCTTTTCTTGAATATTAGTTTTGAAAAAATGTAAAAAATAGCGTAAAAATTGATTTTCAATATCTTCAATATTTAATAAATGATAATAATTTACGTATCTCAAAAAATGTCATTTATATTGTTATTGAAAATATTTATATAACAGCTATTATTTTGTAATAAACAAAGCAAATAGCATTTTTTTAAGCATTGAAAATTTCTCGAATATATTTTACAAATATAATTGTTTTAAATATAAATCTTAAACAACAATATGAAAATTATTTTTGTAATTATATATAATGCTATGTTAATAACTAAGTCATTATAATGTACGAGTCGAAAAGCATTAGTCAAATCCAAATATTTCAAAATTTCAAAAATATATCAAAATTTTAGGAACATTTGTTAAAACGAAAAATAGTTAAAATTTTTTTTCTTTTGTTGTGTTTCACTTATATTCTAGTAACAGATTTCTAGAAAGTAAAAAATAACTACATTAACAGTAACATTTCTGATGATATAATTAACTGAATACAAAAGTTTATTTTTAAAATCTTACTTAAAATTAATACTAATTTTTTATTCAAACGGAACTTTTAAAACATAACATATTCTGTACACAACAGTAATCAATGATAAATAAAGGAACACAAATAATAATAACAGAAGGAATATTTTATTTATTCCTTGTTAATATTATTTTTCAACTATTTTAACCACATATCCCAGACTACAATTGCTTTATTTATGTATATTGCTTCCGGGATTATCAATGATGCTATGCGATAAGATTTTTAAAAAAAAATTTATTGTAACGATATTTTACATTAAATAACTATCCACCAAACTTGAATTCTTTTACAGAGCATAAATTTGAGTCTAAGAAAAGTAGAATGCTAGTGAATTCGGAACAAATGGAATCTGTTTATTTTTTGCAGCTGTTCCCTATGAAAATGGGTAGACGGGTGACAGGTGGGGTCCTAAATGAAAAGAAAAGAGAAACAAAAAGAAGCTTCAGACATTCAGTTCTTATCAGCTTCATCTTAACTACTTCCAGGGCCGATACTCTTGTTTAAATAAAGATAATTCGTGCTCCGAAAGATTTAGCTGGATCACACAGTGTGCTAACAGTGCTGTGACGAACAGTGTTGCTAAGTGTGGCTCTCAGTTTTTTTTTTTTCAATTCCTTCTATTAGCTCATACTCTCCCTATATATATCTTGTTCAAATTTTCAATCGCTCATAAAATACTTTTTATTCATCCCCTCAAGTTCAAATAAATTTTTTTTGAACTTGTAGTGGGGGACACTTAATGTTAATACAGTTTTTTCAAATATTAATTCAGTAATTAAATTTAATTATTTAATTTTAGTTTTTTTTAGATTTAAGTTGCATATATCTACCAATAGATGGCCCCAGATAAACTTTAAAAAAAGGAATGAAAATTATTTATAAAGGACTTTCTGTAATATAGTGAAAAAAAAAGTAGGAATTGACTTTAAAATTTTTTTTTTTATATTACTTGTTTCTTTTGCACTTCCCTTAACATAAAATAAAAAATAGTTTTGTAAAATTTTTTTCAATACTAAAATAAATGTCATATTATGGATGTTTTATTCAAATTTTGGAGTAAAATATGAATAGTAAATTTTTCAGAATATTAAGAGTGAAAAATAATTATTTGTTATTAATTCATACATACAAGTTGAAATACAATGTTAATTATTTAATTTGTGTTGATAAAAAATCAAGCATTTTAAGGTCAAGGCCTTTTTTAAATGTTTTAAAAACTTTATGTAGTCAAAAGATATCTGTAAACATCTTTTAAAAAAGGGGTCGATTATATTTAACACCACGTATTTTTTTCGTCAAAACGGAACGTTATGGACAAACGGATTTATTATTACTTTTGCACGTAGTATGTGCATTTAAAAAAAGTATGTATCTTTATAATTTTTATAAAATAATGAAAAGAACAAGGAATGATCACGTAAAAATAAGTAATTTACATGGTCTTATATTTTTTCAAAGAAAAGATATCTTTGATGTTGGTCACAAATAAGAATAAATGTAACGATTATTTTTTTGTATTTATGTGAAATGATATTTCATATAATCCAATTCACTTTGAAATTAATAAATTCATCATAAATTTTATAAATTCTTTCGTTTTGAATTCAATAAATTCATTAAAAAATACGTTTTTCATGTGTGGTTTATAGCGACCTCTCGTAGCAAACGAAATATTGTAATTAATTTCTAATGACTAAATCGAATTTTTAATCTTAAATTTTTAAAAAAATTTGTTTGAAGGTAATATTTGAAACAAATAAAAGTAAATTAAATTAAAATAAATAAACATTAGAAATAATAAATAAATAATTAGCATAAAATCTGAAATAAAAACACAATCACAGTTTGATATTTTTGTTAATTACGTTTTTACGCAATTTTGTAACAGGAATTGCAGTTTTTGCCTTATTGAAAAGAATGATTTAAAATTTGATTCGGTAGTAGATAGTGTTGCGTCTCAGTGATATTATAGGGGGAAAAATCTAGTTTTTTTGTATACAGATGTTGCCTGATAACCACTTTTTTGAGTCCAAAATTCCCTTTATTTGATTTATTCTTCAAATAAACTAGATCCAATGAAATGTGCTATTATCTTAAAAGCCTTTTTCGAAAGCTTGACTCCTTTTGTCTTCTGTGAAAGATGAATGACAAACAGGAAAGACTTCAAACTATATTTGGGATCTTTCAATTACGCCGGAACAGAAAGGAAAATATCGATTCGGAATGCCATCATCGTTTGGTAACCAGTAAAGAAGGATTTAACTATTGTTTTCCAATGCCAACCACCACTGGGGCCACAACTTCTATCAGTTGAGGGGGGGGGGAGAAGGAAGGGGGCAGAACTATTTCGACGGTACTACTCTGCAGTTCGAGCTCAACGAAAGGCAAATTTATTTATCTGATCTCAGTTTCCCACCATTCCCGCTCTTCATCACTTCGATTTTGAAACATGTATTAACTTAGGAATAGATTGTAGGTCTCTGAGGTATTAAAAAAAATGCTCATCTTGTATATACTTATATATACTCCAACCAGCTATCGAGTGGAAAATTGGAAAGACAGACACATTGAAACACAGAGGTGTAATAATGGAGAAAGGTAATTTTGGAGGGGTTTTAATTACATTAAAAATAGTTTTATTTTTTTTAAATTAAAATTTTAAATTTCATAATAACAAAAAAAAAAAAAAAAAAAAAAAATGAGATAAAAAATTCCCCAGTAACTTTTAAACTTTTTTGTTTCAAAATTGATTTGTACTGCAACTAGCACTTCTAACGAGTAATCGATTTGTCTGTTTCCCCTTTAAATTAGACGTTTACTTTCCATCGAATAATTGGGTGATACTCTGTCATGTTCACTGTTCTATTGGGGAATGAAAAATGGAATGACAAAAAAATTTTTTTTTTTATCATGGAGATGAACCTGTTGTGTGTGCAATTTTTTTCGATGGATAATTTGAATGAAATAACAATCAACTTGTTTATGAGAATTACTCCACCTTCTTTTGCAATACGGTATGATTTGCAACTACGACTTTTAGTTCAAGGTCGTTTACAGGTTCTTTCTTAAAAGTGGATAAGTTCATTAGACGAGTGGTTTTAATATTTGAGCTGATAGGTATGCATCTTATTTCACAGTACTCTCAGATAAAAGTGAAATTAAATTTCATAAGTTGCCAGATGTAGATGAAATTTAGCACCATAATAAATAATTGTAAGATGTAATTAATCGAAGCTGCAGGTGGAAAATTCATGTGTAGAATTTACACTACCTATCTGATGGTCTTGCAAGGTCTGTAATCGTACGGAGAAGCTAAACTAGTAGTGTATTTTTGGAATGGTATCGCGAGATGAAATGCTTTCATAAGACGGTATGTTCAGTAAGAATTGCTATCGTAAGATGGTGTTGTGTCGATGTGGGTAACAATATGTAATTATAAATATTTTTTGTATTTAGGTAAAATTGTCTTTAATCATTGTAGAATACATGTGTTGTGGTGATATATTTTATGTGTGTCTCTTGGAATGGTGTATATATTGGTCTCTAGCCCTTACCGGATGCAAATCGGATCTGTTCAAAGAATGACCAGTTTCCGGAGGAAACAGGTCTTTTGCCGCAATTGGGGGAGGGGAATGCGAAACTTGCCGGGGTCTTGCGAAACTTCAAAATGCCAGATGGTCAAGAGCGAAAGTTTATTAAGTCAGCTGAGACTTGTGAAGTTATCTGTGTGCGCGCATTCATTAATGAGGTGACTCTTCCGAACGAAAACAGAATGCCTTTGACAGTAAATAGGATAATAAGCACACATGCTTTGGGAAAGTGCTGCCTGTAGGAGTGAAATTGACCTTTGACTTACCACAAAGGACTAGCCACTTCTTCGATTTGATTAAGCGTCAGCATCACCTCCATCAATGAAGAAGCCTAGAGATCCAGGGGCGGATTTTAAGAGAAAAGTTCGGCGAATAATGAATGAAGGTAAATGTGGACTGAAAAGATATAAAAAAATTGTGTTGCAGGCACCAGAAAAAGGATAGACGGAGAGACAGAAGACAGAGAAGAAGCAGAGCGAAATAGACAATGAGCTTTCCCCATAAGGGATCCAGGACCCCTGCACTAAGAACTGCGAAAATCAATGACCAGGACGAGAGGTTTTCTGTCAGCATTGATAATGCGGACATTCAAGGATAAGCCCCATTTGTGGTTGCCCCCCTCTTGTCTCGACCATCGGGTAAAACTTCAGTCGTCTTGGTGGCCAGGTTTCCCATGTCTCCGGTTGATATCATCATCAGTACATGTGAGTGATTTCTTCATTCTTTCTTTTTTTTAATGAACGTTATTTTCGTAAAAATCCCACTTGTGACATATGCGCACGAAATGGGTTTGAGCTAGAGAACCATGGAGCAGAATTATTCTGAGATGTTAAGGCTCATATTTTTTTCTTATTATTATTGCAATATATTATATACATATTCAGATATCTAATTAATGCTTTATAGATGACACTTGCGTTAACATAATGTTAATTGTATGACGTATTTAACTTTTTAAATTGTAAATATTAATAAATACATTTTATTAAAATTAGTTTATTAGTGGTATGGGTTATTGCGGATTTTCAGACATATTATTGAATATGCGTTAGTATAGGTTTTAGAACTTGAAAGGTACAGGTTTTGTAAGTTTTTTTCAATTTGTCATCCTTTTCTCGGAAATTTCTAGGTATGTAATATTCTTGCTTGGGCTTTTAATTTCCGAAACATTTATTTTCTCTGAACTCCATGTAGGATACTAATAAAAAAAATTCATTGTTGGTTCTCTGATCAGGTTCTCTTCAAAAGTAAATGATAGTTCGTTTGGTGGTATTGACTCTGTCACTATTAAGCTTTATTGATACATTTCATAAAAATTTGGAACAGTTTATAAAAGGATAAGCATCCTTTTTTTTTTTTTTTTTTTGCTAAATAAATAAAAAAAAATTTCTTAAATTCAGATTTTTTTAAAATTTTATTATTAAACTGGTTTAGTACTTTATTTAATTCCTAAAATTTCCTGATTAAATATTTTTTTTCTCATTTTCATGGAGATTTAAAAAGAAATAACAATGTTTATTTCTATTCCAAACCTTTCATTCATTTTTCAAAATTTTAATTTTACGGCAAGTTTCAGCCACCGCTTTTAAAAACTCCATGGAACTTCCTCCCAGAAACCACTTTTTTCTCCATTTACGCTTCTTAGTGCTCTGGATTTCTGTCTTCAGGCTACTTAGTGAACACAAGATTCTTGATAATGATTCTTGACCTCTTCCTTCAGTCTACTTACTGAACACAACGCTATTGATAAATTAGGATCTCTAATGAATGTTCTCGATCTCTGCCTTCAGGTTAATGAGCGAACACAATGCTCTCGATGAATTAATACCGCAGGTTGCTATCATTAATATTATCTTCTTAGGTTCAATATCATTAATATTTAGTATTTACGGAATAAACAGCGAACACTTACATTAGAAAATATGAGTTAGAAATTTATATACAGTAGAGCATTTTTAATAAACAAAAAGTCACATTCATTGTATATAAACATAAACTATAAGATTTCATTATTTTTACTCTCATCTTCCACTCCTTTGTTGATTGTGAATCTCGTATGTTACTTATTTATGGTCGATCTGCAGATAATGATAGAAAGGTCTTCCGGGAGAACTTTCTGGCGTAACTGCTACCCATTTGTTGCATGGCAGAAAACTCAAAACACCCTAACAGGCAATCTTCGAATTAAGCAGAATCGCGGTAATGGGTCCCAAAAGCTCAGCTGTCCCTGTAATATAACGGCTAGATTGTTTGCGTGACATTCAAACTGGGTATATGAATATCCACTACAGCAGGCCTTGTTGGTGAGTGCTAGATCTCACTTCCGTGGGCGTGTTCACTAACACTGAAAGCTGATTGAATTCGGTGGGGCAGTGGCACCGTGCAGCCTTACCGTTAATGATGCACATGCAGCCATTAGATTTGAAACGGAGTCCTGCGCAAGTTTTCATTGTGCTTCTTCATTTACGAGCAATTTGTATTTTCCCAATCCTACTGATAATCAACTTTTTAAAAAAATTATTTGGTGTGAAAATTTTAATTTTAATCAGTTCTTTTTACCGAGTCAGGCAACTATTTTGTCATTTTACTGATAATGAGTAGTTAAATAATATTTTGCTTTGAATAAGTGTCGTTAAACTAGTAAATGCATAGAATTTGACCTGTTTTATTTCAATACAAATCTCAAAATCTTTCTATATGTATTATAAAACTGGAAATTTATTGAGTGTTTCTGTTTATCTTAAAATACGATAGTACGATTAGACCCAATTTATTCCCTCTCAAACATTTTTTTTTGTCTGCTACATAACCCAAAATTACTGTAAAATTCGTACTTTTTAAGTAAATTAAATTGAAACCATAATTTTTTTATGTATAGCAACACCGCGCTTTTGACTTTAAGAACCGTTTCCTTTTACTACAATTTTCCCAATACATACACGCACACAAAAAATAATTCAATTAAGAGTTTAATCATCAAAGTAAGATAATAATTTAAAAACTGTAACAAGGAAAACTAATCTTTCTCTGAATTGATCCTTTTATCTGTTAACTAAAAATAAATTCTTCTTTAATTAAATAATAACAGTTATTTTTCATAGCAGATTAAAGATAAAATGGAATTGACGACCTAATATTTTCAAAATACAAGTCATACAGATTTTTACTCATGCTTTTAATTCAGTTCATTTATTATTTATTGTTTCATTTTTATTCATTACATTTTTTATGTGAAATTTATATGTTTATTTACTTATTATTTTTATGTGTTTATTTATTTATTATTTTTATGTGTTTATATATTTATTTATTTATTTTATTAGTTTTTTTCCCCATTTGTGTTGTCTTATTTTTAGATTTTTTATGCATTTTATGAACATATTAGATTTATTTCTCTCTATACATTTCTATATATACATATTACTCTTTTTGAATATCGATGGAGACAATTTCACGAACAGCCCACCAATGGGTGATGTTGGGTAGTGGGAGGACTTCAGGGATATTTGGCTAGCATTTGATGTTAAATGGGAAGAAACCCGGAATACTCCCATCAGGCAGCCTGACCCTCGACGCGAGACGTTTATACACACAATATCACAATTGTTTCCTTTTTTTCTGAAAGCAATGACTACACCAATGTCGCCAACAGATTCTAACCTCGACCCTTCTGCACGCTAGCCACGCTGGCATTGGGCCACGAGTCGGCCTTTCAAAGTGAATAAAAGTGATTGTTGTACTCTTGTTTGATCTCCGACTGTGAAAAACAGCCAAGTGGCCAAGTCACACGGATTCGAACAGATCAGTGTTATAGGTAATTTTGAAGGGGTATTAATGACAATAAAATTAATTTTAATCTTTAAGAATTGAAATATTGGTTGTTAAAATCAAAAGATATATGAGTAGAAAACTATTCCATAATAACTATTAAACAAACTTTTTCCTTTCAAAATTGCTTTGTATCGTGTATACTTGACAATCACCCCTAACAAGTAATCGACTCGTCCACTTCTGCTTTTAAAACGCATGTTTACCTTTCCCCAGAATCGGTGAATGAATTATACAACTTTGTAAACAAAATTTAAAACCTGAAAAAATAAACAGCATTAATAACGAGCTTCATTTTGTGCAAATATTTTAACTACTTTAAGATGTGGAGGTTTTCGTGGTTCTTAAAATCACATAGGAACTTCGTAACAGGTACGCCCGTTGCCCGAGGATCACTTTTTACGTGGGGGAAAAAAAAAAAAAATAAAAAAAAAAACCAGTTAAAAATGGGTAATTTTCCAAATTTTTTTTCATGACTACTCCCTAGGAATAGGGATTAGATAGGAGAGAGTCAATGTAGAAAAAAATAAAAGAAAATCTCTTATGGTATTAACTGAAGTCGAACAACGTAGAAGAGTATCTACTATAATAAACAAATAAAATTTAGAAAGATTTCTTCCAGCGCTAATGAATGAATGCCAAAAGAATCTGAACGATTTCGTTTAAGAGAATTCGAGTATATTTTAATTAACTTGCAATAAATTCATTAGATTTGAGATGTAATGGAAAAATGTTTAATGACATGTTTTGAAAGTTGTGATATGAATATTTTGATCCGTTATTGAGCGATTGTTGTTTTCATGTCATGAAATTAGCTCATCGTTTTTATCAGTGCAAGTGTTACCTCTGAAACGAGTTCGTTCAAGCTTTTGAAATCAAGGTCACTGCTCGATAGCACACCTCTTAAAGAAAACAGATGCCCAGACCTTCGAGCAAAATCACTCTCCTCAAACAATCGCCATTGTAAATTGCGAAAGAAATTATACACTAATTTTTTCTCCGTTTTTAGAATGTGACAGCTATTTTGTTTTGTTCTTTCCTATACAATAAATATTTGAAATTGAAATGGATGTCAGTACAACTGTAGGGAGATTGTATTTTTAAATGTTTTTATGAGCTCAAAGATTTTCTTACACAATCCACATTAATAATTGTTGTGCATTTAAATAAACTTGATTATTCTTTTATTATGAAGCAATAGATTTTAAAAACGAATTTGTACGTTATTTTTCAAAATTAAAATACTTGTTAGGACAATCACGAGTTATTTTATAAGTGATTACATTATTAATATAAGATTGATAATTTAAGTATACTTGTAATTTTTTTTTCTGTTTCAAATGAAGCACATTTTTTCCAAAAGCTTAACTAAATTATAGTTTAAATTTAAATCTTTAAATTGGTATAGTTTAAAAGTTTGAAGAGTTAGATGCCAGATTAGGTTCGTCACTTTACCATAATAACATTATGAAATGTTCTACAATTTTTTCTTTATGACTCATTCTGAGTTTTATAAACAGCTTATTAGCTACAGAGAAGCAATTCAATAATTTTAATTCGGCGTAAATTTACTATAAAAATTGCAGTTTTTATTTAATTAAAAAAATTTTATGAATTTGTGTGGAAATTTTTGATAAAGTACTCGTAAAATATTGCTTAATATGTTTACAAAAAAATTTTATATGTATTTGTAGTTCTAACAACTTAAAAATATGTCACTGTAATATACAATTTTTTTAAACAAAATTTCTAACACTGGCACTGAATGTAATGGAAAAATAAGTAAAAATTCGTTTATTTATTTATGAAATAAAAAAAAAAAAATTTTTGATTAAAATTTTACCAGCAACAAAGTTTGTAAATATGTGAATAATATAATATTCATTCTTAATTTTTCTGTTCATAAAACCAATAAGTCGATTACGGTTACTTACACTAGTCTTCTGAAACTTTTCCACTCGGCCACCCTTTTGCTTAAGTAAATATTTTAGAGATCCTGGGTATAGAGGTATAAAAATTAATCATTTGCTAATAATAAATCACCGAGAAAATTTACTTGAAATTAATTTTATTGCGTATACATGAATTTAATTCACTATGATTAATGAGCTTGGATAATGCAATAATCATATAAATGAGCTCAGTACGATTGTTTACATGTGGATACTCTGATCCAAAGATACGGACATTATATTTATTTACCTTTCAGCAGACATGAAGGGTTGATTCCGCAGAAAACAAAGGTGATTTAAGTAACCATTTTCGGCCTCCATTTGTACATAAAAAATAAATAAATAAATAAAAAATAAATGAATAAAAATAAAAATAAAAAAACCTTCAATTCAGTGACAGCAAAATTACATTCAACAGTTATATTATAATCAAGGCAAGGTTTTATGCTCACTTTGTATAACAAAAATAATTTTATAAATTTAAAATAGTGAAAATCGGAACAAAGATAAGAATTTGACAACTAGGATTAAAACAAAGGAAACTACATTTCTCCGACAATTAGTAGTCTTTATATAGCTGGAAATGAAAATATTGATCGGCCTCACGTTGGTCGTCTGTAAAGCGATTTAATAATTAATTTTTCCCCATGCACTCGCACGCATTGATGCTCGTCGCATTTTGTGCAAGTCCCTCATCTATCATTCTTTATGTTAAAACCAGAGGTGGGAGTCGGAAGAAAAAAGTCATAGAAACAGAGAGAGAAGAGTCAGGAGTCGATTTAAAAATACGTCTCCCGACTCTTTTATAAAACTAATTTTTATTTTTTCAAAATTCTATTAATTAATGTTAAAATTAAAAGTTAATGAGGCAATTCAGTTGTATCCTTCAATTATACAACCAACAGCACAAACAGTCATTGCTTTAATAGCAAACCGAGAAAGTGATGAGAGACTTTTCTCAACATTAAGGCTTATAAAAAGCTATCATGAATCAACAAGGGAAGAATTATTTGTTCTTAAAAATAGAAGCTAATCTATTTTTAAGAACAAATAAGATTTAATGTAAATGTAAAGATTTAATTTAATGCAAATATATAATTTTATTTTCTTGTCTTCATCTCTTTTATAATACTTCGGCACCTTTTCATTGGGTACAGTTATTTTTACAGGATATATGCATTTTTTGTAAACAAATTTAGGGTAAAAGAATGCCTTTTAAGTGGGTGCAAATACTACACCTTTAAAGTTGTAAAAAATACTTTGTTATGATAAACAGTTGAGTTCAATAAAAGTCATTGGATTTATTTCACACATTCTTCTAAATCCATTAGCGAAGATTATAGTACATAAAATGACGGAAAAGAGTCGGCAATCAGTATAAAAAATCCGACTCAGTAGTCGGAAATGTTTTGGTCGACTCCCTACCTTTGGTTATAACTGTATGTTTCTTTCTTTATGTTTTGATCACTTATTTTTCTCTCACACAAAGTTTTGTGAATTTTTATTTGCAAAGAGCATTTTTAGAAGTGGTTTTATAGATTTGATTCTTATGGAACTTCCGGGAAAAATGTCCATAGAGCAAGCAACGGCTAAAAATTGTAAGGCTTTTCAAAATATAATCCGCGGATTATAGACAAGAAATTATGATGATGATAATGAAGGGGAAAAAAACAAAAACCACGATTTCAGTGGACTGCATTTGATTTTTGATAAATTCTGTACCTCTTCCATCTATATTTTTTTAATTTCAACTAAAGTATTAAAAATTATTTATTAATATGACAACTTCAAACACAATTCTAATCCAGGTTGAATGGGTTTTTTTTGTCAGGAACTTAATTATTCTGATCCTCTATCAATTGATAAAAAATGTTGTAAAATTCAGTTATTGGAAAGCATTGAAAATAAATTTATTTCCATCTCTTTTTGACAATTTGGAACTTTTGGAATTTTCCCCATCCTCATTGTAACTAATGAATTTCCATCTAAGCAAAATCCTAATCACTAACTTTATTGTTCATCTGATAGCACAAAAATCTGATATATATATATATATATATATATATATATTTGTAATGAGAAGTTTCCTTGAAACAATCATAACTGTATAACATTTTCAAGAAATTGGTTTCTGAATAATGAGAAAAAAAGGATTATTTACATGAAAATTACTATCTGAATGTACGAAGATACCAAAATTCATGCATCATGCGATTAAATTTTCACTTGCTTATTCATAAGTGTTAATATGTGTGTTGAACACTTAAAATTAAATATCGACAAAGCATAATTTAACATTTTTGATTTATCTAATGAAACTCAGTATAATTTGACTAGTAATATTATATTAATGTTATAATATTACATTAACGTTATTGTAATTTTTGGTACAAAGGTTCTGTCAGGTCATCTGTTTATTTATAAGAAGGAAAAAATTGTTGTTAGAGTAGAAAATGTTTACTTTTCTAAAAAATAAATAAAACCAAGTAATGCACATTACTTTGCATTATAGAACCCATTACAGAAGAGACTCATAAGTTCAATCTTTAAATTTATCAAAAAGATAAATTTGTCGTGAGAAATCTGCTTGGAACAATAAAAAAATTGATTACCCTTTATTAAGTTTTAAATTATTAAAGTTAGTCTATTTTTAAGACAGTTGCCAATCTCATCATTCTTATAATACAAATATCTCATTTTTAACAATGAAATTATGAAAAAAATGCTTTAGTACAATTAATTAAAATAATTAATGTAAAAAATAATAAAAATTACTAAATGAACAAATTTGCTTTACTTGAAAGCTTTGTGCAACTTAAATAGAGTTATAATTATAAAATTAAAAAAAAAAATTTCAAGATAGTTTCTCACTTTAATTAAATAACCATTAACAATCAATCTTTTTTAATATATCAGAAAAATAATTCTTTACAAGGAATCCTCACACAAAAATAATTTTTTCCCTTACTTCTTGGAGAGGCTGTCCCAAATTTCTCCAGCCTATTCAACCCATCTATAGAAATACTACAACTATTAATAATAATTCTGAAACTATTAGAGATTTTACTTCTAAATTCATCAGTCTAACCTTTTCGTATTCCAATGGCATCAAAGATGATAGGCCACCCCTAACTTATCTCATCTCTCCTCCACTAACTACTAATCAGCCATTAATTCCAGGAAATCTCTCCCAAGAAAGACCTCACATATCTCTGTTTATAGAGGAATTATCAGTATATTCACTTAGTTAATTATTAATTTTCTTGATGATAGCCTCTCATTGTCATATAATAACCGAGAAAAAATTATAATCCTTCTAATCAGCTTCGGTGCAAATAATAGAACTGGAGCAAATTAAATTCATATACTAATATCTTAATGAAAACACGTTTAGACTGTTTTCCTTTTATTAATTAACAAGTCCATAATAAACTGCTCTCCAAATGATATCTATTACTTTGTATTAACCAATGCATTCTTCATCTACAAGTTTCCAAAGTGACAAGGATAAAAGTGAACAGCGGCTACTACAACGATTCGATACATATACAGCAACATTCTTCGTTAAGTACCCAACTCGGCATTCTCTATTGAGCTTTTACAGAGTGCGGACTATTTGTTCTTCAAAGAAATCAAGATATTGAATGTTTTTTTTTATATTTAATCGAAACTTACTTATTAAATTTTGTTTAAATTAGAAATTTCCACATTTTATACTTTCGAGAATGAATGCATATTTAAAATTTTATTTTTATTTTCTAATAGTTGATTCTCCTTAATAGGGAAAATGGCCAGTATTTATTTAAAACAAAACATTTCTAAAAATCACGTATTCCATTCTTATATATTTTAATTCTATTTCCTAATTAATTAAATAATTATTTTGAAGAATTTCAGGCCAGAATTTAATTTGAAAAATTATTAACTCAATATGGAACATTTTTTTAAAACCATTTATCAAATTTTAAGTATATTTATTAAAAATTATTCGATTGTTCCCTTCAAAGAACTTAAAAAACATTCAGTCAGTTGCTGTCTGATATTTTGTTGTTTCTATTTGTTCCATCGATTTTTGATGATTATACCTTTCACAATTAATATAGTTCTTACAAATTATTATTCCAAAACACATTTTGAAAAAATTACTAAGTAATGAATAAATTTGAAAAGCTGAATAATAATAATATTTAAACAATATAATTTTTGTTATCATTTTGCGTTCAAAACATTTAGTCGTAAGCAAAAGCTGTGACGTCATATAATTATTCTTTTAAATTCCCTTTTTTCACCAAAATTTGGAATTTCAATTGTTGTTCCCGAATGAAAATTTTTTTTACTAATTATATTCTAAAAGATAATTTGTCAATATAAGGTGGATTTTAAAAATTAAGAAAATTAATTTATTTTATTCTTCTCATTTGATCACAGATATGAAGTGAAGTTAGTCAATCACTACGAATGCAGAAGTAATGATGTGAACGTGGTATTTTTATTTGTTACATTGGTTTTTATAGATTATACGTATAATTTATTATTATTATTATTTTTTTTTTTGCAGGAAATGACTGTCCGAGTTTCCCAATCGCACTGTTGGATAATTTTTCACACAATTTGTAAGTAAGACAATTTTGCTCTTTATTTACTTTTAAATTCGTTTTTAAAACAATAAAATCCTATATTTTTTTGTTAGTTTTAAATGTAACAATTCTTACTTTTCCTAAAAGAAAACTCCTATGTTTTATAGTAAATAAAAACTTATAATTCATTATGGGTTTTCTATTCGGAACCAAATAGAATCAGTAAGCCTTTTTTATACTTTTTGTAATGATATTTTCTTTTAGAATCATTAGAACATTAAAAGCAGTCATAATAAATCTATTGACTTTCAAGCAGTGGATTAAAATGTTTCAGTTAATACAGCTTATCCTTACAGAATTGTTATTATTTTTTTATTTGTAGGTCAAATGCAAAAATTATAAGCTCTTTTCGCAGATATGGAACAAGAAATTTTGAAACAGATGGAGTTAATCGACTAGATCTTCTGCAATAAAATCTGTCTGATTTATACCATGATTGTCTTTTGTGGGAAAAAAACGTTTTTTAAATAAAATTTTATTTTTTTGTTTCTTTTTAATTTGAATGAACATTTTTAATTTTTCAGAATACTGTGGAGAGAATCACATGAATAGATTCATTGTTTTAACTGATCTCTCACCCAGCATCGTATACCAAGAATATACAAATCAAATTCAAGTTTATATCAGCAAAGGTAAGGTTATTTGGACAAAACATTTTAATCCTATTTTCATTTAATATGTTACACAAACACACTTTTCAAAATAACACAGCCATTCTAGAAAATGTCTATATGTCATGTATCATTTGTTTTGCAATAATTAAATTTGTGTATTTTTAGAGATGTTTTGAACAAGTCCATTTCATTTTGTTATACACATTTTAAAAGTCAATTTTTAAAAATAAATATTAAATAGGAAAATGACAACTACTTCCCAAAAGAAATTGATATTGGAGAGAACTAATTATTGAAATTTGGGCTTAGCTCCTTTCGTCTATCCCTACTTTTTTCTTGCTTTTTTTTATTTGAAGCAATTTCCATACTGATCCCACCATACATTTTTGCCTCTCCTGTTTCCTTCTTTCATGACCATTTCTTCCCAAGTAGGGAGTATCCAAATGTTCTTTAAAAGGGTGGGAGATGGATGAAAGCAAGTTCTAAGAATAAGAGATAAGGAAAATAAAAAATGGTGATCGTGACCTGAAAAAGATACAAATATGTCTAACAGACACAAGATTCAGATTAATAAATTGATTAAAATATATTTTCCTAACATCTCGGAGATAAAAAAATAAAAGGTATTTTAGAAATAGGTTTCTGTAGCAGATACTAAAAGATAGAAAATGAGACATGTGATGACTAGAATTAGTATGAATTTAATCAAATAACCAAATTATTTAACTAACAAAGTAATTAAATAAAAAGTATTTAAAAATAAAACAAAAGGTGTATTAAATTAAATAAAGGAAAAAAAGTGCATACCTACACAATAATTAGAAATACATATATATCAATACATTATCCTAACATCTAGGAAATAACAAAATGGAGAGTATTTTAGAAACAAACAGCTTTATTTAGCTGATACTAAAGGATGGAAAATTATAGTCATGTAATGGCGAGAATGTAAGCAAAAAACTTCCTTTAATAAGGGCAAAATAGAAAGTGGTCAAAATGAAAAATTTTGACGTAATTCCTACCTCCCACAAGTTCAACCCCCCTCCCAAATTTATTCTTGTAATTAATGAATAAGATAATTTTACTTAAAATTTAACATTAATTTAATTTTTTTTAAATAATACATCCATCTTTTTGATTAAACTACTATTCTTTAATGTTTAATTAACCAGATTGCTTAGACATGGAGATTAAATTTTTCTATAATATATTAAATGTTTTTATGAAATATGCTGATTCATCTCGAATTGTCTGTTATTTTGTGGTTTTATTGAAAATTAAAATGATCATGTTAGATAGAAATTGAAGATAAACTTGTTTCTATATATCCTCAATTTTATATATCAATATAATCAATGTTGCCTCCAAGGGAAATTTATAGTTTTCAAGTACTTTAAAGTAGAATAAAAAATATTTAACATGATAAACAAAAACATTGTTATTCCATAAAATGTAGGAACAAAATAACTACTTTACTGCAACCATCATATTTTTTTTTTATAAAATATAAAATGTATTTATGAAAATAGGTGGGTTCTTTCTGTTTTTCTTTTATTTGTGAATTTTAAGTACACGTTTTTGATAGCTTTTGAAGTAATTTGTAATGATTTATTAAGAGACTAAATAATTTTCAATGAGAAGTGAGAAGGAGTCATTTAAAAAATCTGACTCCTGACACATTTATAAAAGTAATTTTTATAGTAATTTCTAATACAAATCTTAGATCAATTAAAAAAAAACAACAACATGAAATTGGGTTGATATTCCTTAAGAAGCAACCCAATTAGATTTTTTTTTTGTGACTTTTCATGGATGACATTTTTAAGCTGTGGTATTGTTCAGGCTGATGTAAAATAGATAAAACATACTAATCACTGAATAACTGCCACAAATTTTTGTTTAATAAGCAAGAAAAATTTTACATTGCCACTCTTATTACCTATGAGAATGCCAATGCTAGGTCTGAAGGAAGCAAAGATGCTGCCTTAAACAGATGTGAACTTAAATAAAAAAGTTAATCTGAAGCTGTGCAATGCCCGGGTTATATGTGGTAGTATATATATATATATATATATATATATAATTTATTTTCTCAAATTATTTAACTCATATTTAAAGTATATGTTACTTTAATGTTGATAATTTCAGTGTTTATAAGTTTTCAATAACATAAGCCCTCCTTGAAATGAAATTCTGAAAGACTTAGGCACAGGGAAGCAGAAGTATATATTCTTCCAGAAATATTTTCTGGGAAAACAATGTTTATATATATAAAATCCTCTGTCAGTATAAAACGTTGTCATAGTTTTTTTCATATTCTAGCAGTGAAAATAAAATTGTGTACAATATTTATACATTTGATTTGTCATTTTTTGAAATTGTGTATAATGTAACACTATATGTATATTGTATATAGTGTTTGACCACTGAATGTAACAAAGCAGGGTAATAGAGAATAAGATGGAGAGGTTTTAAATACAATAAAAATCATTTAATTTTTTAATAATTAAATTTTTAAATTGCACCTTTAAACTAGATGTATACATTTCCACACAATTTGTTACCAGAATATATACGTATATTGTGAACAATGACATGTTTTTAGAAAAAACAGGAAATTTGATATGAAGAAATTTCATATCAAAATCATTTTGATATATCTTCCATAGTTGGTGCTAATATTTAATGTTAGGAATGACCTTCAAGACTATAATTTGGAATTTTGTCTCCAAAATTATAATTTAAAGCAATATCATGTATTTACTTCTCCATAGTTTGTTTCAAATACATATTTCTATATAAAATGTGTTATGGAATAGTTGCTCTTATAGAATTCTTTAATTGTTATTTCCTTGCTGAATATTTTATACTCGCTCTCTTTACTATAAATTAATCAAACCTATGGCTATTGTTTAATTCAAAAGATTTATAAGAAATTTTTTTTTGACTTAATGGAAAAAATGTTGTATTATATTAGTGTTTCGCATTCATGTTTTGATTTAGTAGCTATGAACTATAAATAGGATTATTATTTTTTCCTTAAAGCTAAAAGACTAAAATTTTAATAACATTTTCTAGGATTATTTGTCTGTTTGCTTGAGGTAATAAATGAAATCGAATAAATTACATTTGATAAAATATGTATTAAATAACAACAGTTTTTGAGATTTAAGGAACTATTTGTATTTTTAGTTGAAATTATTTTTTATTCTTGAATTACTTTCTGAAACTTAATTACTTTTTGAATGAATTTACTTGTTCATAATTTTTAGAAAATTTGAGTCATATAATATGTATATCTTATTTCTAGGATTATCTTCACTGCAATCATGGATTCTGCAGTAGGAAGGATTCACAGAAGCAGGGTTTCTAAGGAAGGCCAAATAGTCAAAATGGTGCTGATTGTTTTATCCTCTATATTTCAGTGTAGAAAATAAATTCAGCAGTTCCATCTTTGATTCATCTCACTTGTTTGGTTAGGATGATTCATTAAAACCTTTTATTTCTACTTTCTAAGAAGTAATTTATTTTATAAGAGGACTGAAGATATAGTTTGATACAATAGTTTAATACAATGTTTTTAGTGTAACATTTAAATTTAGAAAGAACATAAGCCTTATCGTTTATGTAAAAAATTATTTATATTTTTTTGCACTTTTAAATTGAAAAATTTAAATGATTTTTATGATTAGTTAAATCATCATATTTAATATTTATATTGTAATGCTTAAATGAATGTAAAATACTATTTGATTTTTAATTTCTGTTCATGTTTTCTAATTATAAAGTATTAATTTTTTCCCTTTCTCTATCCAGAGGAAGAAAAATGTATTTTCATGTGTTTATTGAGCTAAAACTGTTGATGGCAAGGAATCCTCAATGAATTTCTAAAATTTAGATTTTGACGTTAAAGAAAGTTCAGTTAAAAGAATAGTAACAATGATAATATAAAGAGGTAATTTTGATCTTTTATTGTGATTAATAGTATTATATTAATGGTATTTTGTATACTTTATTATTTTATTTTATAAATTTTTTATATATCTGTTTTCTTGAATTCAATTATAGTTATAATTCTGATTTACATTTATATCAGAAAATTATTTGAGGTGTAGACTGTCATAAAAAATATCTTAACTCATATTTTTTGTGACTTAAATGTTGAAACTAAAAATATATATAGTTTTTTGGAAATATCTTTTTTTTTGTTTATCTTTCATTCATATTAGAGATATCATTGAAAATACAGCAACATCTATACATATTTTGTTGCATTGTGTGTGTATCAAATATCACATTTTATACAATTCTAACCCTATATAACAACTACACACTTTTAAAAAGAAATATATTTTGAGATTTCGTGTATAATATTCTTTTAAATTCAAACAACATTTCTTAATTTATGTTATTAATTTCCATTGCTTTTTCTAGTATTATTTTCCCATAAATTCTTTCAGATTCTTGCTCATAAAATACATATGATTAAATACTAATTTGAAATTAAAATGTTTTTTTTTTCTTTAATTCTTGGAGTTTTGGAACAAATATTGTCTTCAAAGGAGTACGAAAAAAACGGTTTTGAATAAATTTTGTGTACATATATTTCAGATGCTTCTAAATAAATTGCCTACACAAATTTATGCATGAGTTTTTCTAGATAGAATATGATGTTTTGATAATATATTATTTAAACTGTCTTGTATATTTCTTAATCAAATATTGTTTAAAATTGTTTATTTTTGTGAAATCATGCAGACAATTGTCTATAAATATTTGAACATTATAAATATTTTTGAAAGGCTTTTAATTGATCTAAAAATCAACTAAATTTGCCATAGAACTGAAATTATTATGATTTATTTGTTAAGATGTTCCATTAATACGAACAAAATTAAAGAAATGTATAGAGAAATTAGAACTCTTCTGTTTTCATGATGAAAAGGCTATAATGAATGAGCAGTATTTATATTTTCGTGAAGTTAATTGAATAAAATCTCTTCGCCTTTCTAGATAGCATTGACCAAAGTGTATTAACTTTCTTAATGTTTATTAAAGTGGAATGGGAAATTTTAGAAAATAGCATGGGTTACAAACATGAAGTGAGAAAAAAGATGAATAAACCTTGTGAGAAGTTTCTCATATGTTATCAACTTAGGTCAAGATAAGAAGTTTGTTTTTCCATGGAACATTTCTAGTTTCTTGATTTTATATCTGCTTAAGTGTCAGAGGGAAAATTGTTAATTTCATTCAGCAATAACATGATATCAACTGATAAATTAGTTTGATTAAGATTAAATTTCAGATACAAGATCTGAAAAAACTGTGTAAAGAAATAACTAAATAAGATAAGGTTTCATTTTATTTTTAATAAAATGTTTGGAAAAGCTATAGCTGATATTTTCAAAACCAACAGATAAAAGCAACATCTTTCTTATAAATACAGTATCAGAAAGAATTTTGAATATTTTTTCAAGCATAAGTTAAGATGCTTACTTTATCAGTGGACATAATTTATGTTCATTTTTTACAGATAACTAGTTTCAAAACATTTAATGTATGTATATGAAAGAATGGTCTGTAATAAAAATCTCAGACTTTTTCTATGTTCTAATGATTAGATTTTTAACTGTGGGCTTTAGAGTATGAGGATGCGGAAATAGTTTATTAAAAGTAAAAGATGTAAGATTATTCTTTTCTACTGATAAGATTGTCTTATTCTGATTCTTTATTTTTATTTCAAAAAAAAAAATATTATATTGCTTTATAAAATTAGTCTGGTTTGTGTGAAGAATAAGAATTACGTTGTTTATTTTCATTTTTTAAATACTTTTCATGCACTTTCAATTAATGCTTTAAAGCTTACTAATTACTTTCCAGTTATGCAATTTGAATTTGATATAGTGTAGGCTTTCTCTGTCATGTTGCATATTTCCTTCTTTTACATTTTTTTGTAGGTAAGCTATTTTTATCTAAAAAGGAGTAGAAAATGTTTGAGTTCTCATAATGAAGAACTGTATGCTGATTAATTATCTGCAATTGTAATTGTTACTATGCTTATTGAACTGTCAATTCAACATTGCTATTTTGCAAATATTACTTAAAATTAGAGTAATTTTCCATTATTATTGTTGATATTAATATAGTTTTAAAAAAATTAAATAAAAGTCGTATAAAGATTTTTATATGCTTTATTTAGAGAAATGTTACATTTGTTTGATAGAAGACCCTTTGAATACGAGAAACATTTTTTTTTGTCATTTTGAAACAGATGTATGTTTTCATTCTCCAGTTTACCCAAAGGATTCGAAATTATGTAATCATTTAATCCATATTTATTAACAGCTAAAAATAAGATTAATTTTCTCCTGTATAACTTTTGCAATTTTGATTCGATGAAAGTGTTATCTGATTAAAGTAATCTCTTTAATGCAGCACCCATCGAGCCTTCGTTTTTTTTTTTTTTTTTTTCGTATGGATTCGGGCGTTTTTAGACTTGGATAGCCAGAGGCAACATAATGTTTCTTGCATGTTCGCCCAGCGTGTTTAAATTTTTGTCTAGAATGCTTTTCTTTGATATCCACTTAAACAATATTGATGCTCAATAATCCTGCAAAATCGCTAATCCGCCGCGGCTGTGGTGTCGGATTAAAGAGAGGATACTGTATTTGCATTTCCAAATATTTAATCCTTTGACAGCTTTAAACTTGTTTTATCTCTTTTTCCTCAACGATTTATGTCTTTTTTCATCATTTTTCAGTTAAAAAGTTAATTTTCCTTATTCTGTTGATCTCTCAGTCTCTTATGAATTTCATTATAGTATTAATACTCATAATTCTTGTGTTATTTAAAACTTGCCAAAGAAAGATGAAATGCCGTTCCGACTGAACGTATATAATCTTGTATAGGGCATCATCATAAATCAGTAGTGATTTCATTATGAATGAAATACTTTTCAATTTAGGTAATTTTTTTTTTTTTCCATCCTGCAAACTTGAAAAATTAAATAAATGTAACTTATTGGACAGGGCTGAATAATATTTATAAAAAAAGATATATCAGTCACATTTGCAACATGAAATCATAGCTTTCGATCAACCTTTAGATACAATATTGAAAAATAGACGTCTAGTTGGTAAGTCGCAGATTTATTAGATATAAACAATTATCAGGCGTGGTGAAGCTTTCCTGAAGTATGAATTGCTTTAATATTTTCGTCACTATAGCTAGTGTCGAACTATCGTTTAAAAAATTAAAATTAATAAAAGCAAGCATACGAATTTGGACTTTGATGAAATAATTAATTGGCAATTTTACCTAAATGTAACCCCCCCCCCCCCCCAAAAAGAAATATTGGCTAATTAATAATAATGGTAATAAATACGATACGGTTATTTACTTTTCTTCCTGATGTAGCTGTAGAATTTATAGATGCTATACCCCTATCAGCCATCTAAACTGTTCGACTCGATGCTCGGCCAGGTTAGAGCTTTTATTGGTGACAGAGGCTGCTCTGGGGACTAATTTCTGCACACTCTGTACCTCAAAATTACCTGCATATTTTAATCTGATCTTCTATCATACTGTATGTGTAACAATAATACGATTAAGTTATATAATTCCTTCTTGATGTAGCAATTTTAATGGTCAGTAGTGTAGTTGGAAATCAATCTGTAGAAAGCCTTCATTAATAAAAGCAGGGTCCCACTTTTAGGGTAATCGGAAAACCTTAATTTAAAAAGGCCACAAAACGTGATGCATATTTTCATCTCAATTTTAAGTTGTCTTTTATGTGGAATCGAATAATTTTTTTAAAGAATTGAAATTAAAGATGGCATTATAATCCTTTTACCAATTCTTATGCTTCTATTGAATTCGAAGATTCTAATTCCTTTAAAAAAATTTATTTATTAATTATCAAGAACTAATTTTAAATTTTGCTGTAAAGTAGTATATTTCGAGTAGGCATTTGAATAATGAATGCATTTTAAATGTGAATGTATGCATTTTAAATAATGAAACTTTTAAGAAATTAAGGAAGGGAGATGCATTTTTTAAAGTGGAAAATTAAATGTTTTGAGATGTTAATTCAGGGTTAACATAAATGAATGATCAGATTTTAAAAAAAAAAAAGTTTTTAAAACTACTACACATATTATAATAAATGATACATGAAAATAAAGAAAGCATTCCAAGGTTTTCTTTTTTCCCCCAGTTACAAATGTTTGAAATATGTGTCTTTCGTAACACGACAAACATCTAATCTGTAACCAAGTTTGTACCACACATTTTGCAGTTTTACATTGTCAACAGTTGTTAATGACCTTTGAATCACCCTGTATATATAAATTCTGTTATAAATTGAAGATTATAGAAAACGGAATAAAATATGTATTTAAAGTCTATGGTGAAGGCAAAAGAAACAACATTTTCCCGATACTTGTCATCTTCATATTTGCTATAGTATGAAAAGTTTGATCGGCATCACAGTTCGTAATTAGCTTGGTATTCTGCGAAACGTTTTCAATTTTCTATAACATTCCATATCTTTTTCATCCATTAGCATACACCGATGCATTTAGTATTTTGTATAATTTTGAAATGTCTGGATAATTTCTATTGTTTATCTTTATGCTGAGAAGATTGTTTATTTTCCTCTCATACAAATTTTTATCAATTTTTTGGAGGTAATTTTTCAGAACTTATTTTCATGAAGTTTCTCGACAAAAAAAGTTCCATTGATTGTACGCAGCAGCTTTATAATCTGCTCCCCGAAATTTTAAGAATTTTTTGTATCATATAATCCGAGGATCATACTAAGTAAAGGAATCTCGAAAATTCAGTGGCTCTCAAACTGGGAAGTGAATGGATTCAATGGGTAATTATACATTTATTTAATTTTTTTAAAGAAATACAAGTTTCTAAATCAAGTCGAAAATGAGCAAAAAATAAAAATAAGAACAAACTTTTGGTGAATTTAGGCTTTATCACGCCTGCTTGGACTGAAGTCCGTATTATGAGTTTGTTATCAGTTGTACAAAATAGTATAAACTTATCCTGTCAGGAAATACTTAATTCATTACAACGACGTTTAAAATGCAGTAGATAAGGTTTAAACATGGGTAGAAGGATGTTCATCCCTGAAGAATTATCAAATATTTAAAAAAAACAAAAAACAAAAAAACTTTTTACTAAAGATACAGACACGCATTTTAGCTAGAAGAAATAAATTTCATTTTAACTAGAAGAATGGATTTATAAATAAATCGAACCTAATAAATAAATAGGAATTTAGGTATATTATAAATGAATTTTTGAATGGTGTAATTCACTTAATGGCATGAAATCACTTTCTCTCTATTTATTACACTTGTAGATCATTTAATCTTATATAAATATGAAAATATATATATGTAAGCCAACAAAAATAACTTCCGAATCTTTTAAATAATAGTCTTAAATTTAACTATTTTATGTGCATTCAGATGTTTTGCGTTAATGAATTGATGTGTTCTATTAAAGTATGCAGTATAGGGATTTTTTATTTCAAATTAGTACGGTATTTTAAATTCGGCTATAAAGAAAAGTGCTTAAAAGATTGTAGAAGTATCGAGCTTACCGTTTCGAAAAAAGCTCTGTGAGAATGAAATCTAGCCACAAAAATGTATTTACTCGTACAGTACGGCATTTTTTTCTACATTTTATTTCCTCCTTTTATATTCTCATTTTTAACTGTAACATTCAGTAATATAGGTATGCTACAATATTTACTCAATAGTCATTTTATCTTCGAAATAACAAGCCTCTAGCACACTTATAAATTATCTACTGATGGCCTCGTTATAACATTTTAAATCATCAGGTCCATCTAGATTAATCCTCTGAAATCTGATATTATTCCATTTCACATTGCCCTTCATGCACTTTGGTCCTTTCGAAGTATCATTTGATGTTATACTGGTTATTTTATTATTTTGGAGATATTTTGTAGAAAATAAGTGTAACAGTTGACCTTGAAACCTTTTTTTCTAAATGGCAGGCGATTTGAGAAGCGCGCATTTAGGATCTCTTTGAATTAACCCATGTTCTTCTGTTGCATTTTCAGCACCTTTAACTATAATGAGAAAAGACTTCTTCCTTGTAAATTCCAAACTTTTTGCACTGGGATTCCAAGAAGTTGATTTCCTCGAAACATTTGAAATATTGTCTGTTCGAGAGTTAAATGAGTTTAGTTCAAAATTAGTTCCCCTTTGTAGTTCTAGTGAGAATACAGCTGCGGTTTTTCATTTGCTTAGTAAATAAAACTCAGTTGTCTTTATAATCCTGAGTTGCTAAAATTATACTAAAAGATTTATTTATATTTTGATTATCTTGCATTGGAGAAAGTTACAATTTAAGTTTTTAGAAAGAAAAGATATGCATGTGTTTTTCTGTGTTGTTCATTGTATTGCAATGCAATTTTATAAGAATTCGAAAGAGGCAGTGTATTGTGTGACTGTTTCAAAGAAAAGAAAGACAGAAGAAACATTTTTAAAGAAAAATTTATTGTATCAAAAAATTAGTTTTTATTAATGAGTATATTAAACAGTATTTTAGAGTCAAATTCTCAATCATCATTTCTCAGATGGCATAAAACTAAAGTCATTTATATCTAAATTTTCGACTGTCTCAGTTCCAACTTTATGCCAATACCAACCAACGCATTTTCAATACAAGAAATGAGAGTCAACTTAAAGCTCTAGTTAAACCATACATACACAAATTTATCAACACAATTGTTATTATTTTGGATTCTGTTGAAGTTAAGCAGGTTACAAAAAAATTGCAGTTTTCGTGTTTTCGGCCAAGTATAACGCTGAAGTGTAAAACATTTAAGTACAAAAAAGTTTTTAAAAAAAATGACGATTTTGAAGGAAATGCTTTAGACCCGTGCTATTTCAAAACAATTAGAATTGAAATCCCATATGAAACGGTAAATTTTTTGGACAAGTAATTTCAAATAAGAGGACTCATCAATTTCATTCTGAACATAAATGAGTCAACATCCAAATAGAATTTTGAACATTTTCAACCAAAAATGAACACATTTCATTTGTCTTCCCGTTAGAATAGTGACATTTTTATGCTGGGAAATGAATCTAATTTTCTTTAATTTTTACTCGACAAAAATGCTACACTATTCCAAAATTTCGAAGATGACATTTTAAAGGGCACTAAGAGTATTCGAATGACATAGATTAATAACTGTTCGAATATACTCAAGTTTGGCAACAGTTTCACTTTATAATCACTGTTATATATTTCTTTTTTCTGAAATAGATTACTTTCTGTAAAATTCAAAATACAATATAGATTTTCTAGAGGATACAATCTATTCTATTTTTATATCCAATTAATTATGCAAATTTATCATACAATTTGTATTAACCGAACTATACATATATTTGTTTATGATACTGTAAAGAAATCAAGTTGGCACAGTAATGTGTATAGTTTTAGATATGAAAAAAATTATCAGGTACTTTTACACATTTTTTATGAACTGTATATTATTATATGGATGTAAATTGATTATCAAATCTAAGTAAAAGGAAACAGTTCAAAGTTAATGTATAAGAATTTATATCTATTTCTAGGTAAATTACCAGTTATAGATTGCGTAGTTAAAAAATCTAAATATGTTACAACAATAATAATAATGAATCAAAGTCACTATAGAATAAAATAATCAATCACTTAAGTTAAAATAATATTTGTCCCCAGTTCCTTTTTAAATCACATGGAGTTTTTTAAAAAAATATTTTATTCCTATGCAAATGACATTATTTTTGAAAAATTGCTAATTATATTTCTTAGAAATGTTCTATTTCACTAATATTTTTCCTCGGAAAATAAAACTGTTCTGCAAATATCTCAATTGTGCTCTGTTTTAATAAATAAATATTTGACAATTTTTATAATAATATTTAAAATTACCGTTTATGACAAATTTGCATAACTTTCTTTTAAAGGAAAAATGGTCAATATCTGATTTCTGCATTTTACGTATAAGATTATCAAAGACAAAAATCGCAGAATATACGTGAAACATAAATGAATTTTGAAAACTATTCTAACCAAATTCTAAATTATTTTTTTTTCTGACGTAATGTTTGAATAGTATATTCTTTTGGAATATATTTCTAACATATTTGAAAGCATTGATTTTTGACGCTTTCCAATTGTGTATTTTGGAATTTCTAAGAAATTTCATCTAAATATTATATGATTATCCAAGTCTTTCTCAGAAGATCAATGAAAGTATGAATGTTAAGAACATGAACTAGAAGTGACATATGATATGATTGATTTCTGTCGTGTGAATATGGTATTTAAGATTTAAAAATGAAATTTTCTAAAATGTTTTTTAAACTTTAATTTTTATTATTTTGTGCACTGAAAAAAACCCAACTAATTAATCGATCATTCAATAACATTTCTGTTCAAAATGGGTAGTATCTCGTCAGATTTAATTGGATGTTAATTTCTTATAACTTCTTTAATAAATTAAAAATTAGAAAGAAACTCTATCATCTTAAGCTTTTTTAGTTTTATATTTTGATCAACTGAGATTTTTCAGAGCTTGATTCAATTCGAATGTTGTGTCTACATGTGCATATAAAACCCTGTAACGGTATCTGATTCAATTAAACACGAAAGAATTGACTGTAAGTTAGCTAGATTCTCCATTTTAAAACCATTTATTTTACGCACGAAAAGGAATTATTTTAAAAGTTCATTTTGACCCTAAGAGAATATGTTGTATTGTTATCATTCTCATGAATAAGTGGTACTACGGAATTTAAAAAAAACCCAACTCAAGATAGATGTATATGCATATGAAATAAATATTTCTGAGCAGAAACTCTTACAAATACAGTTATTGTTATGCACCGCATAAAGTCTGGACTCTCGTAATTCCTTTTCAGCAGGATTTTGACAACATATGAGCTAGAGTTTGGGCTTAACGAGTGTAATAACCACGTGTGCATACTTGAAGTAAGGCCAAAAGAGGTCTGTTTTGTTTACCATTGCATTGATCAATTCTTTATTCCCCGATTCTGCTTTTTCTTGCTGATTGCATTCATTTCTAAATGCAACTAGTCCTTTAGCAACAGGACAACAAACAAATGTCTAACTACTGTCTAAAGATTGTAACTTGGAGCAACTAACAGTAAGTATTTAATTTGCTTCCCATATTAGAATAGTTTGAAAAATGTGATTTTTCTGGTTGTATAAAACAAACACCTCTGGAAAGCCACCTAATCATTTGTTTCTTCTTAAGTTCGTTCTACGTTCAGTAAAATAGAACTCATTACTTCTAGCAAAGTGAATTGCTTCATGCTGGTGGTTCCATGAATTGAATCTACTTGAAAGAGGCTAAATTCATCTTCGTTGAGAGTAAAAAATGCTACTTTTATGTCCCATGATTATTATAAAATGCTCTGCATAAATTCTTGCATTTTAATATGCTATGTTTTGCAGAGAAAGAGAGTGACATTTCTCTTGAAAAGATTGCTTCAAGCAATTTGGTTAGGATCATAGTGTCTAAAAGCATCTAAAATTATTATTTAAGTTTCAGTATTGGGTGCTGTATCCCGGTATAGTTGACACTCTAAATTCTCCACAGTTGTCCTGCTTTCTACCAATAACAGGTTTAGTAGAACTTCGACATGATAACGCAAATTTCAGTTCTCGAAACATTTCTTTGCAGAGGGGTTCCTGGAAATAAAAGAAAGAATCCCATTTAGAAGCCAATTACAATAGTGTCACTTAACTCACTGATATGCTATATATAAAAAAAAAAAAAAAAATGAATGTATTTAGAAAAAATATTTCATCAATTTCAAGTTTGCGATATCCAAATTATTTAAAATAACAATTTACTGAATTTCAGTTAAACATCCTGGCTATAATAAAAATTCTTTATAGCTGTAAATTACATTATTTAACAATTTTCGGGTATATATAATATGTGCCTTAATTTAATATTCAAAGAACTAGACCAAAAATAAAACAATTTTGTTATGAAGGAATCGATCAGCTAATGTCATCTGATGAAACTTATTTCAGAATTGCATCCAAATTTTATCTTTTTTTTTTTAATTTTAAATATTAACCTTACCATTAACCATTGAAATTGGAAAAAGTATCTTTCTCAAGATTGAAAATAATAAAAAATTATTGAGATTAAGCATTAGATTAGTTGAGATTGATTGAGATTAGTCAAGAACGATTTACTTCTTTAGCCATTTTTTCTATCGAATCCGAATTAGTTAAACAACTTAATTATGATGAATTAATAATAATTATTATATACTTATGAATTTACTATAAAATATGTAAGAAAATGAAACTAAAATCGCATAGTGTGATCTTATTCTAGAAAGGCTCATGCCAAATTGTATTTTATAAGTATATGAAGAAATTATATATATTTGATTTATTAAAGGCTTTTTGAGAAATTGGAATGCTAATTTTATTAAAATAATTTAATTTATCATTTTCCTGTACTTAACTATACCAATTTATGCAAAAAAAATTCAAAATGCAGCACATTATGATTTTGTTGTAAGAAATTTGTTTCAAGGTCCCATAAGTCAACCTCTGCACCTTGCCACATTGTTTTTGAATGACCTTTGTTAGCAGCATACTTGTTCTAGGTACGAGGAGTAACACTCAATTAAAAACCAATTCTTACCATTAATTTTATTTTTTATATCATTCTAGTTTATTTTCTAAAAAAAATGTTTAAATATTTCAGTACATATCCAAATGGAGCAATGCTTTGATGTCATTGAAAATGCTTTTGTAAATTTTTCGTGGAATGACACATTTCATAATTTTTTTTTCATTTAAAAAAAAAAAAAAAAAAACATTCACAATTTTTCTGTAAAGCTTTTTTAATCTAACTTGTGACTAATAAATAATGATTATGATTACTAAAAATATAAAATAAATTAATTAAAAAAAACCCTTTTAATTCTATCACTGTAGGTATTATGGTTTCAAGAGTTATTGCAAAATACATAATCATTTTCTGTTGCATTAATATCCTAAACTTACTCTGTCGACGTGTGCTAGCTTTCTTGCTTTCCAGAAGAATTCTATGACGGCTACGAAGGCAGCCAAGGCCAGGCCTGTAAGGAGGACGACGAAGACTCCTCCCACATTGCCAAGACCGAGCTCTGTCACCCCGCTGGATGACTTTTTAGAATCGTCCATGCATTTACCGCCACCCTTTTTCTGCTTCCACCATCGCTCTTTCAGAATGTGTAGAATGCCGTCTTCTTGGAGTTTTAATATGCCGCTTGATAGTGGTGTTCTGTATTTGGATCCTGAAAAATACAATTTCTCATCTTTTACAACTCTGTAACATCTTATCAAATGATTTGCCCTGCATATTCGCATTACTTCACCGATTTTCTGAGTGTTTTTCAGTTCTCTTGTCCTTTCAGTTCTTTTGTTTACATTACTATGAGTACTACTCTGTTTACTTTTTACAATAGTTATGATATCGACAACTGGTCCCTAATTGTACCGAATTTAAACTTAACTTTAAATTCTTTTCTTTTGCATTTTACTTTTATTTATTTTTAGTGTTTTTAATTTGTTTGAGTACCACTTTAACTGAATTTTTGAAACTTTATCTTATATTTTTACTAACATTAATTAAGCAGCCAACTATAATTATAAGCATATTTATGAATTAAGATGAGGAGGTTTAAGGGGTATTTCCCCCTGTTTGTACTCCGTAATCGGTACGCCAATTGCCACTGAGTGTTACCAGTCTTATGGATCTAGTCTAGTTGGAAGCTAGGAGGGATTGCCAAAAACAAAGTTTATATATTAATGTTGGACTTTTTGATTTCCATCCACATATTGTGTGCGTCTTTGCCTTTCATTTTTGATTCTGCTTAATATTTTATTTAAGTAAATAGTCATGTTTTCTAGGTCTGGTTTAAAACTTGTTAACTTTGTAATTAGAAATGGAATTATTTTATTATAGATGTCAAAATATTACGGATAAAACGATGATCATAAGTACTTAAGAGACAAAATATGTAATAATAATTCTTTTTTGAAAATATCAAGTTGTATGATTAAGAAAAAAAGATATATTATTCATAAAAAATCACATTTCTTTACAATATTTTATTTTTTCAATTCCTTCTATTAGTTCACACTCTCCTTATATATATCTTGTTAAAATTTTCAATCGTTCATAAAATACTTTTTATGCATGCACTCAAGTTCAAATACATTTTTTTTGAACTTGTAGTGGATGACACTTGATGTTCATACAGTTTTTTCAAATATTAATTCAGTAATTAAATTTAATTAATTAATAAAAAGAAATTTTTAGATTTAAGTTGCCTATATCTACCAATAGATGGCGCCACATAACTTAAAAAAAAATGAATGAAAATTATTTATAAAGGACTTTCTGCAATATAGTGAAAAAAAAGTAGGAAATGACTTAAAATTTTTTTTTTATATTACTTGTTTTTACATTTAGTCAACTATTCATTTCTTCTTTTTGGAAGTAAACCAAACGTTCATTCTACAATACTAGATGATAATCGAGTATTATAGAATGATATACAGTGCTAAATAATTATCTAGAATGCAATAAGATGATAATCTAATGTTGTATTGGCGATAAATATGTAGCATTATCAATGAATATTCATTCCTGTCCAAACTAGTAAAATACATTTTTTATACCATTAAAAGATAAACAAAACTGATGTAATGACTACTAATTTTGAATAAAAAATGTTTGCTTTCCAACCGACCTTTTCTCGTGGCTATTCCATAGCCTTTCGAGTCTAGTAGGCCTCCTATTTGGGTGAGATTGCAGTTTCTTTCTGTGATGTATTCAATGGAAGCGGATTCCATGAGATAGGCGTAGTCGCCTTGCATGACCCGCTGGACTCCCTTTTCGTTGTTCGACATGAACACGTTTGGATTGGAGTTCATGAAATTCCACATCTTTTGATAGGTGGGGATTTTGGATTCCTTTCAGGCAAAAATTAGTATTCAGATTAACGAATGTAATGAAAATAAAAGCTTCAATTAGAAATGTAAACAAAAAAAAGCTATCTATAATAACCTTAAATAACCTTTTATTGATTAAATAATTGTGTTTCCTCCCATTTTAGTGAGATAATGTACAAGTATTTCTTATCTTATTGAGCAAAAGAGTTGGCAGGGATAAACAACTGATTTCTTCAACTAATATAGTGATAAGATTTTATGTTTAATTACTAATTTAAACTAATACAAGGGTATAATTATAGTTTCTGAAGAATGTAGATCTACACTTAGCTAGTTTTCTGGATCGGTGACGATTTTCTGGATAATGTAAATGATAAAACATTATAATAGTATTTTTTTTATTAAATATTTGTATTAGGATTAAACATTTTTTTAGATAACAGTAACCTTTACACGAGAAAAACATTTACATACATATCTAAACATTCTTACATTTGCACTATTTATAAAATTTTAATTACTGATTTTAAAGAAGAGTTTTAGTTTCTTAATGTTTTACATATTCCTAACAAATTCGATAGAGCAAAAATATAAAGATGTTGCAAAAAAAAAAAAAAAAAAAATCCAAAAATAATGTGATAAATAAAATTTAAATTAGTTAAATAAAATTAAATAAGTTAAATAAAATTTATTCTTAACACGCTTAAAATTGCTGTTTTATGCTTTATTAAGATATTTTTAAAAATTCTGCTTCTTGAGACTTATATAGATAATTTACAATTAAATATTCTCCAGAGTTTTTGTTGTCGCAAGAAAATGATGATGAGTTCTATTGTTTTTAATTGTATTAAAATTTCTCTCATATTATTCAATGCTATGACCCTTGACTAATATGGCGTTTAGAACAAGAGATTTTAGGAATTTTATCATCTGGGAACGTTTTTATGAAACCAATAGTGCATCAACAGTTATGTTTTACAAGTATACTCTTAATCATAAAGCTAACCATAACTGCTTGACATTATTGTCATCAACATTGTTCATCCCATGTCCAATCAATGTTTTTCAACAAGTTTAATTAAAAATACAGAGGGAAATTTCTTAATAATTATTTATTAGTAGTAAAATAAGAACTATCTCTTGTTGATTAGTATTTTTGTCATTAAGTAATTTCTTAAAGACGCTAAAAACTATGTCGATAGAAAGAAAAATTATACAATTTTTGTAAGAAACAGGAAAAATTCACAAAACGAATGCGTTTATGAGGATATTAATTACGTAATGGCAATCTGTTTTTTGATAATATTAGAGAAATACCTCTTTAGCTTTCAGTTCAGTTAAGTTTAAATTAACAAATAACCGTATAAAATTACAATTTTAAATAACATCCCATCTATTCGCCCATAAATATTTTAAATAATTAAAATATGAAAAAAATATTACCTATTAATTATCAATTACTTATTGTTTTGTATACCAACCTTTAGAAACTTACTTAAAAATTAAAGTTAATTTATAGAATCGAATCGCAAAACATGTTGATAAACATAAGTCAATGGCTTACCTTGAAAAAAGCTTTAGTAGAACCACTACCTAAACAGCCATATTTTATTTTTGTTTGCTTTGCCAAGTCTTCGGCATTTTCAACAGGATAAATAACTTTCTCAACAGTTAAAAAAGCAGCTAAATTTGCTGTGTAAGATGATATCATAATGAGGGTGAAGAAATACCAGATGCCAGCAATGGTCCTTGTAGACATTGCTCTAGAAAGAGTTTAATATATAATGAATTTCATGCTGTTGATATTTTTATTTTATTTTACAAAAAATTGTACGTGGTAATTCATTTTTTTCTTACATTATGCTATTAACAAATACAAATACAACGATTAAAAAAGTCTTCCACATTAGGATTGCGTGAAAAAATTCTTCCATGAATTGAAAAATGTTCCTCTACTGAAATCAGCACATAACTGGAACATGAAAATAAAGATTTACTTCGCAATCTTGAATGTGTATTTAGCATTTAGCTCTTAAAATAGCATAGTTTAGAGGAGAAATTTTTTAACTAAAGACTTCAAAAAAAAAAACTTATTGGCAACAAACCACACATTTTTTAATTTTATTTCCATAGTTATGCTGTCGTGGTTCTTGATTGTAATCAATAATTTAATCAGAATTGCCCTTAAAGAATTTTTTCAGAATATTTTACCTTATTAACTACATTAATTTCTTTTTCTAATGTCTGAATAATTTTAAAATAGGCTTGTAAATTTATCTGAGCTCTCGCCTTTTTCTTAATCTTTTGAAGCCATTTTTTTTTAATGTCCCAAATTTCTTAGCTCATTCCAAATGTTCGTTGCACAAATGCAGATGAATTAAAAGCAATTACGAAAGTATACAATGCTATTGTATTTAATATGCGGTTGCTATTTGTATTTAGTATATTATAGTAGAAACAACAGCTTCCAAGCAGATGTATTTAAAGTCACACACATTTTTGTCTACATGCAATCGCTTTACACACTTTAGATTTTGAAAAGAAGTGTCTTATAGCATTCTACTGTGAAAAAGTTACATTTGTTTTTGTTCTACTTGATTCCTGAACATATAAAAACAGATGAAGATAAAGTATTTTTTTGTGTGCGTGTGTCATGTGTTGTTTTATAATTTTTCAAAAGGCAGTTTTTTATTTACTCATCTCTTTACATCAAGAAATCACATAAGTATCAAACATTTGCAATATTTATGGAGATCAAATAGATATAAATATGTTTTAAGTCAAAAAAACAACAGCAACAATTTTATTTAACTAAAATAAAACTCGATGTCATTCAGATATACCTTTAAAAATGTTAAATATTTCATTGCATCCACTATATTTATCTTTCTTCCATAGAGTTTTTTTCTTCCTTTATGCTTAGTAAAAAAAGTCGGAATAAAGTAAAAATCTCATTATTTTTTTTTAATTCAAGGTGAACTATAGAAAAAAATAGCAAATGATCTTCTAAAATTAATAGAAAGAAGAATTTTCTAAGACGAATGACATATATTATGGTTTGTATAAAACCCACTTAGACATTTATCAAATTTAGTTGATCATCTTGACTTGCATAAAAAAAAATTTAACATTAAAACATCTTCTTAATTCGATGCAACTTGGATATTTAATTGTTCAAACGATCTCTGGGTAATCGTTAATACTAAATAAATTACAGAACAAATTCATATGAGGGTAACGTTTTCCAGAGAAAAGAAAAAATATTTTGAAATCATTATTTCAAAACAATGCATTGAACATAAAGAAATATTTGTTAATTTACAGTGCCTTCGAAAAAATCTTTTGTGTTGGTGGTCTATGAGTATTATTAAATTGAATTTTTCGATCAAGAATCGTTCAGAAAGTATTGTAAATATTATTCTGTTTCAATACATATTTTTCACCTGTCCAGAACAGATATATAATAGGAACAGAAGTTGTAGGAAAACATTGCCGAGCAGAAGTTTACCTGGGTGCAAGGTCTGATCCTTGCTGCATGAGAGAACCAATGGTGAACCACAAACTGTTCATAAGGCTAAAACTGTTCTCGAGCACTTGCTCGTCTTGCCTACAGGGGTGTGGATTGTCCCACTCATAGGGACTTAAACGCCCCACTAAAAAGAGAGTGATGCTCACTCCGATGTGAGCCCCCATCACATAAATCCAGACTTCCATGGAGAAAGGTGAAAGGAAAGAGAAGAGTGTGGTCACTTTGGTGGTCGGCTTCTTGAAAAGGATGCTGATTCCCGTGTTCATAAAGGGCATGGTGAAGTCCACTGCTTCCTCCCTTGACGACGTGATCGTCAAATCCACTATTGCAATATCTGCCACCTGACAAGAAAAAAACATTGTCAAAACAACACTCAAATATCACTCACAAATGTAAACAAACACTTCGAATAAGAAAAATTCAAACTCATTCACACATTTCAAGAGGCCGATTGGATGAAATCAATTCTAGGTTCAGCAATGCAATACGTACATTAGATGTTTGAGATGAGTTACATTAGAGAGAAAAATTGTTATCAAATAGCTAATTTCTTAGTTGTTAGATGTAGAGGTATACTTCAAATACAAAATATATTTTAAATGAATGAAAATTTTCGAAAGAAGTGTGAGTCAACAAATACATTTCTGATAAAATTGCGGAATATTACATTTCATATAACACCTTTTTTTCGTTAATTAAAATATAGTAAAAAAGCCTAAACATAACAAATGTAAAATAGAAAATAATTCACTTGTACCACTAAAACTAACAGAGTTAAAATTGCTTAAAGGTTATTGCTGAGAATTGCTAAAAGGGGTTCGCCATAAAAAGGGGTGGTTTAAAATGATGGCGATATTTATATAAAGATTTTGTTAAAGCACATTTTTTGATGGCACATTTGATGACACACATGATGGCACATTTTTTTGTGGTAATGATTTAACGAGGGTCGACTGCATTTCAATTTTCATGTCTGAATTATTTTCTTTACTTCCTTGCATAATGTCTGCTTTTAACGTAATTTTCTGTTTTGATGCTCAATGAAATAAGCGAAGGTCCTCAAATAATTTTGAATTGAATATATTTTAGTGTCTACATGAGTTGTTCTTCGAAATAAATCTTCCTTACCCCTCCAATGAGTTCCCCTATCATCCCGTTCCAGTGTCCAGTCTCGTTTTTAATTCCATAGGCTCGGTCGGCTACCTCCTTGATGATGTACTTGAAGCCAAGAAGTTTTGCTAAGTGGTCGATCAGATCGATGCAGAAGCCTTCGTACCTGGCGTTTCCCGTCAGCTTTTCGGCTGAGTCTTTGAGCATGGCATAGGGAGAATTCTAAAATAAAAGGTTCTACGTAATAAGTAATTGGAGTAGAATTGCACTTTTATGCAACTTAAGGTTTGAAACAGTTCGATAGTATTTGTACAGGGAAAAAACTGACTATTCTCCAAAATGAATAACAGGAAAGCTCAAATCATATAACAGAGAATAAATGACATTATTTAATAAAATTGTAATATAATTTATAAATATTAAAATAATTTATTATTTAATATGCTTATTCATTTTTATTATAATTGTAATTACATTAAAATTGTTGTCTTTATTATATAAAAAAACAATGCTGGCATCAAATTCATGTGCTACATGAATTGCTTATTCAAATCTTAGCAATTTTCCTCTTATTCTTTTTTGAAAGGATGAGGAGATTGATATTTACCGAATTTAACTTCTACTGCTTTTTTTAAAAATTTCTTACTTCTTTTTGAAAATCGTCAGTGTTGTATTCTGTATTTACTTTTAAATTTAAATGCTAGAAATTGAAATCTAAAATACGAAGTGCTCTTTTTTTTTCAATTGAAAGATAGTTGAATATAAGGAAAGTGCAAGCTCTTAGGTATTTTTCACAACTAATCAATACAGGATTACGTATACGGCTCGACTGTTATTTAATGAATTTAAATCGACATAGGATATATTATTCTTTTACTATTTTGTAAAAATTTTAGAGTCGTTTTCAAATAGCAATGATTAGCATTCTAAAATGAACTCTAGATGTGATTTGAGCGTAAAAGCAATGTGATGTCATTGCAACTTTTGCTTTGATTTAAAACAATTTATAGGATGTAAAAATTCTATTGCTGAAATGCAATTCTTTTCTTGTTGAAGTAATGTTAAAGGCTTGAAAGGATATGTTAAAAACATTTGCAAACATATTTAAGTTAAAACAAACATATTTAAGAAGTATTATATATATTTCTTTATTTGAACTACAAAAAATAAATTGAACTAATTTTTATTATTATCGGATTTTAACCGTATTTATTCTTCTTCCTTTTAATTGCATTTCTTTATAAAATAGGAAAGACCAAATAAAGCGCATAGCCAAATTATAAAATTTATTGGGAATTTGCGATTCTTTTAGCAATGGGACTAATAATTTATTTAATATTATTTTAGAAAATAAATCTCATAAAAAATACTCATGAGCATAAATAAGCATTCTTCAGATTTAAATACAAATTCATTCGAATTTTTTCGATAATTTTTAAAGCCATGCGAATTTTTTCCCCTACTGTGATGTAACAGAAGTGTGATGTGTACAGATGCAGAATAGTAACGATTTCGTGCATCTTTAACGGCAACATTTTTGATGTTCCTCATTTTGTTTGCTATAATTGAGAACAGACAGCAATAAATAACACGCAATCCACTGGAAGGCTGTTCAGTTTCATGGCAAATATTAGCGGGTTTAGAAAAGACATTCGATAAAAATTATGATATACCATTTCATGATTAATCACTTTTGGAAGCAAATTATTGAAATTTAATAAAAAATATTCACGTTTGAAAAGCCATTTCAAGCGGAATGAGAAAATTTGTTACCACATAGGTTGTTACGATGAGCGTTTTGTTTTGCAGTAAAAGGGTGTCGTATTCATTGGACATATTTTTGGTAATGTTGATTCCTTTGCCAGGAGCCCAAACACCGATCTAAACAATAGAAGAAAATGTATAAAAAATGCATCTAAATAAATGTTAATAACATAAGTATGTATTCGTAGAATAAGTACTTATAGTATAATGAAAAAATTTACAAAACAAATATATTTATTTTAAAGATATATAGACTATACTCTTTAATTGGAGTGATTTAATGAAAGATAGGCAATTAGATAAGTGTTGTAGCGCAACAATTAGTTATATTTCTAGAAAATTGAGTTTCAATAAAAGCTATAAGTTTTATGTTTTATAAAATTAATTAAAATTGAGTTTCCTATAAATATTATCCTAAAATAACTTGTTAAAAGTTGTTTTAATAAACTAATTATTACATTACCATAAGATTAAAAACATTTAAATTATAATTTAATTCAATTCAAAATAAATCTAAAACCATATCTTTCTCATTGTGTTCAACTACAGCTTCATTATTAGAAGAAATTTTGTTGATTCTGATCTAATTATGATTCTTAGGATAATTATTTAGATTTTGTTGAGGAATCTGATACTGATGGTAGTTCTGATTTTAATGGAGATACAAATTCTGATGGTGTAGAAGGTAGTTTTTTAAAAAATTTTCCTATTTCATGTTACATCTTTTGAATTCTATTAATCGTTATCTATATTTTTTATATTTTTCTCTAAATAGTCTTTTGAAATGATTTTGACCATAGGATTGGATTGGCTTTCACGAGGACATCAGAGAAGAAACAAAAGTGGATGTTGATGGTGCAGATACAAAATTGACAGTTGACTGTGCAAGAGATAGCAGGTTAAGTTTTGGAGTGATGGACGCACTATATCAACAATATTGTTATTAGTTATTCCAGAAGCGGAACATCTGTGTTCATCTGTTGGTAATAGTTGTAGTTATTGCTTTTTTTCTTGTTTAATTCAGCGTAGGAAATCGTTTGAGAGATAAGTTTTAGGGATTTATAATAAGACACGTTCCTGTTTATTTTTATTTTCTGAGTTTTCTTTTCAAACTTTCACTGAGAGAAAGTCTACATCGTTGATGGTTGAAAATGTATGCGATTTTAATATTCTTCGGAACAGTGGATCAAGGAATTTGAGTATTTTATGCTTTATTCTAACAAGTTCGTATCCTTTTCTAATCGTAACTCTGCCCACTTTAATTAAACCTTGCGGCATTTCAATCGCACTCGCAAATCAGGTTGAAGTTTCTATTATTAAAATTCTATTTTTCTTACATTCGTAGGTTCACAAGAAATTGTTTGTCGATTAAATTTTTGCCAGAATTAGCTGAACTTTGAAAGGAGTCATCAAACATGACCCCAAACACATCTCAACGTGACCCTTTAACATCAAAGAGACTCGAAGTCATGTTGGAAGCAGATAATATCAAGAAATGGATCAGTGCTGTCCACCATTAAAGTTTTGTCTTTAAGTCATCTAAATTGAAGTTACAACAGGAAGTATTAGGAAATGAGTTGTGGAGAATTAAGGGAATCGACCAAAGCATAATTTGTTTGAGAGAGGATAATGCATGGAATTGAAATAAAACTGGAGTTCAAGGTCATACTGCAGACTATAGAGGACAACCAAAGAAAGCTTATTTATACTTTAGCAGATTCCTACTTAATTTTAGTTTTCTGTATACTTTTTTTTATCAGATCCTCTGCTTTCAGAGTCACTTCTTTAGACGACCTACACCTTTAGTAAGATGAACAGGAAGTAACCCATCACTTGAATTCTAAGCAGCTCTAATCCCGAAAAAACTAATAACTTCCAGTCTATTAATACACCTGGAAACCGTACCCCCCCCCCCTGTCTACCAGAAGCCACGACCAAAGTGAATTTGCGGTGCAAGACTAAAAGCGCCAACCCAGTCTTAGCACAATTGTCATGGTCCATTTTTCCTGGGACACAGGTCATAACACATAGATCAGAATGCAGATATTAATAGTAAACCAAAAACAAATTAGAAGAAAGAAATAAACAACAATAAATAAGTAAATAAATCTAACCAACAGAAGTGAAGCAACTGTACAGAAAAAATGTTCAATAAATATGCAAAATATATTATATATCATATATTTTAAAATATATCATAAAATTTTTATCCATTTATTTAATTTATCATATATATATATTTTGCAACAAGCTAGTATGAAAAAGATGTCTGCATTGTCCATGATGGAAAGGGAAATACTGAAAAGAAAATAGAATGAAGGCAAAGATCGTTGAGGTACCTCGGGTTATTAGTACATAACTATAGAGGATATTTTCCCCTTAAAGGGTAGTTCAATGAACGGCAACGATTTAACGAGGTTTCATAAAAAGATATCCAAAAAATATCTAAGACTTTAAAAAATTTATTAAGAAACAAGCAAAAATATGCACACACGGGGTTTTTATTTAATAAAAATATTGTAAATTTTTTTTGACGATGTTAATACATTTTTTACGATGTTTACACCATTAGTAGCACAAAACACATCGAATCTTGGATGGAGTCTCTCCTTGAACTTTAATGGGGATATTTAAAAAATGTTGTTTATCAATTATTTATTTATGAGATAGGAATCGAATTAAAGGTCATCGAGACTATCGACTCTACATTACTTCAGAGAATCTGATTAGAAATCTTTTACCCATTGAATGTGTTATGTGTGACTAAGGGGCACATGGCTGCTGTAATTCGATTTTTCAGTTTGCCAATGTCTCGAATTGGTAAACAACTTTTTTCACCTATAAAAGATTACGAAGTTTAGGATTCTATGTGCTGTGTACGACCAATTATATAAACATTAAAATGTTGTAAGCATTATTAAAAAACCTTTGACATTCTCTTTATTAAATATTTAAAAAATGCATATTTTATGCATGCATATTTTTGAACGTATTTTTTAAAAAGTGAGGGAGTATAACATGAGTATACAGTTGATTCTCGTTAAACTGCTTCCTTTTTTGTTGGATCAAAAGGAGGGGTTAATGAGGGGTTTTCTGTTTAGGGGCTGTTTTCTGTTTAGGGACTGTTTTCTGTTTAGGGTCTGAGGGTTTAGCAGTTGTTAATTTCTATTCATATCGTTAATGATGAATAGAAATTCGTTTTATTTCAAGTTAATTTTTTTCTAAGAAGGTTATGTGAGAAGTTTTATTGTTTTAAAACTGTTTTAAATTTAGCGTGTTGTTTCGTGATGTCAATTATTTCCTTTTATTTAAAACTAAAAGTAATATGTAATGAATACCAAAACATGCATAAATATAAATGAAGGAATGTTTGTTTTATATTATGCAATTTAATCTGAATTCGAAGGAAAGTAAGATAAATAAAATAATCTTGTTGTATTTCTTTAAATCTTTTTAGAACGTTTCATTAAAATAAAACTGTTTTACAATTCTTCTGTCAATAAAACTTAAGAACAGTATGTTTTATTTAAAATTGCAAGTTGATTTGTGAATGAATATTACTATTAAAATATTTTAATTTATTTTGAGTAACATTTGAGTTATCATTGAACTATCATATTACATTTACAAAAATTAAATTGCATTTTAAATAATTTTTTGAGACATCTTCTTTGTTCATATCTAGTCATAATTACTCTTTATAAAACTGCATTTACCATCATTGATGCTTTATTGTAAATCTCATAATTATTTTATTACTTACTATAGCAGCGTGTGAAGAGTATGAAAACGCTCAATAAGAGATTTATATTTTAGTAGCACAAATAATGATTTCCTATTTATTAGCTCTTAACAACAAAAAAATATGTAAAATTTTCAAAGAAATTGAATACCATGAAGAATTCTTTGAAACTTGAATTAATAAATTTTTTTTTTTGTAGCGAAAGTCTTAAATAAACAACATGCTATCAAAAATTAAGAGCAGAACACTGTTTTGTACAAATTTAGTACCTAAAGTAGACTGACAGTTTTAAAAAAAGATTAACAGTTAAACATTCAAGGTTAAAAACAATTTTTGCATAAAATAAATTTAATTATGTTAAATTATTTAATAAAAATATAATAAATATTATTTAAATATTATACAGATTTTCTTCAGAAAACGTCTTTTCCAGGGCATTCTAGATTATTTCCTTTCATGTATAATGGTGGTGAAAATATGAATCTAAAAAAAATGTAACAAACCTTCTCTAAGCCATCTTTGGTAAGGTAAATGAGATCCAGCACAAATTCGGATCTGAAACCTTGTTCGTCGAATTTGACCTTTCCCGTAAGGCCTTGGATACTACTCTGCAAGAAGGAACACAGTCAATAAACAGAAACTTATTGTGCACAGAATTTATCTGGATGTCAACAGCAAACTCTTGATATTAGAAAACGATGCAGAATTTTCAACAAGTCAGCTTTAAAATATTAAATTATTCAAATTAGATGTTTACCCACCGTAACAATAAGGAAAAAAAGGGATTTTTTTATTGAGATGATAAGAACGATTACCGAACTCAAATATTAATTGTTAAATTAACTTAATTGTTGTTTAACTTAAATATTAATTGTTGAATTTAAATGCCCTTTATTTAAGTTTTAAAGATACATAATAGAAAGTTAACACGAGTATTAAAAAGTACTATGGTTTTGTTACTGAGTAAGAATTACATATTTAATATTAATGAATGGAGTTTTTATGGTAGCTATAAAATTGCTTGAGCTTTTTAATTCGAATTCTTGAGAATACTTTTTAACTCCAAAATAAAATAATTCCTCTAATTTAAAATGCATTCATTGCGTTATATGTTTTCGTGGTGTATCATATTTAATAGCACTACAGTTATGCTTTGTTTTGTTATTTAATAAAGATGTGTAATTAAAACGAGAGAACACTTACTTTATCGAATTTCGATGCTATAAATTATCGATGCTTTTTTTATGTTAACTAATATAAGTTATGTTTTCGATATTCAAAGTTTCCCTTCAATCAAGAGTTTTCTGTTTTTCGAAATGTATAAAATCAATCATAAAACAAGTTAACATTATCAAAGAACATGCAGGATTTTCAAAGCACAAGCACGAATCAGGCCTACCATTTCTAGCTACATGCATGTAAGCTGGGATACATTCGAACATAACAAACAAAGAAACATTGCAATGCAGGATTGTGCTACAAATCGTTGCATTTTCAAACTTTAAAGCATTATTTAATTTGAAATAAGCAATAAAGCTGCTAAGTAAAAATAATTGTTTTTCAATTTTATTTTTCTCTTTACTTCGTTGAAAAGATAAATGGAATGAAAGAGACAAAATTATTTTATTTTTATTTTTAATCAATGATTTCCAAGATAGTTAGCTTTTACATTCAAAACTGAACGTATTGAATGTGCAGAAGCCATTTGAAAAAAGTTTATTTCTTTCATACAAAATAAACACGTTTTTCAAAAGAAAAGAAAATTTCGTAAGTCCATCTTTAAAATTTATTTTTAAAACATTCAATTTTCAACTAGAGTTGAATGAAAAAATCTTGCATTTTCTCACTTTGGCCTGTATTGGACTTACGACGACAGAGTCGGTGAAAGAAATATCTGTGTCTTAGGTTTTTTAGAAAAAATATGTGTTATTGTTTCAAACATTAGGCTTCAAAATCAATCCTAAAATTCAAAACTTGGAAAAATATCTTAAAAAACTCTGGGATACTTCTAGAATGCCTTAAATGCCATTCTTTATCAAACAACACACAAATTACATAAAAACAGCAAACATTAAACATATTATGAAAAATTATTCAAAAACAGATTTCATTTTTTCACAAAATTAAAAATAGTAATAGTTTAAAAACTTCAAAGATCAAATTAACAAAAAATGTTTGAAACAAGGTATTTATCAAGTTTCTTTTTTTAAAAGGTATTTATCAAGTTTCTTTTTTTTTAAAGGTATTTATCAAGTTTATTATATGTAAAAGTTAAACTTCTCCATTTGATCACGGATAACACTATTCTACTTTAATCGTTGAAAAATAATTGTTTTATTCTTTATAATAATGTGATATAGCACATTTAAAAAAATCCATTTTATTCAGAATAAATTAAAACTAGAGCCGCAATCCACATTTTTGATTTCATATCAAGTTATTTCTTTGGTCAAATTCTTATCTAGATCCTATTAAAAAATCGCACCATTTTATTTTTGATTTTAAAATTAAATGAAAATAGACATTTCATGTTACACAAATGAAAATTACTGAGACTTAAAAATAACGGCACAAAAAGAAATTGTAAACGAGATATTAAAAATACTGTTTTAAAATTCTGAAATTATCTCAATATTTGTAAATTACAAATTCCGACTGAAGATAACATAATTTTATCTTATATTTTGATACGATTGTGATGGGTTCGTAAAAGTTAACATAAGAATAAATAACTACAATTATGTATTCATTCCATTGCAATTTAAATTCTGTTGTAATTAGTAGGTGATGCTTTTAAGTGTTCTTGGACTCATTTAAGAAGATGCTTACAGCTATGAAAAAAATGCATTCAATTGGAATATTGAGTAAATGCTTAAAATTGAGACTTTATTAGTACTTAAATTAAAACAATATAAAATTATTGTTGGAAAATTTTGCTTTAAATTATACAATTTTATTAACTTACAATTAAATATTACTTTTTATTGCTAAGGATTTTAGGCCATCTGGAGACTAGAAAAATATTATTTATTTTATTTATTAATTATAATTATTATTTGCTATAATACAATTTGGATTCTCAATGAAAAGCTATTTTACTTAATTGTAATGGGTAGCAAAGATTGAAGTTGGTTCGCCCTTGGACACCATTAATAGGGTTCTTATGTCATTATCAACTAAGTTAACCCATTCAGTGATTTGAACGAGACATCGCATTTTCTTGGTTTAAAGTGTCCGGACACTGACGCCGAGGGGAATTTATTTATTAGTGCGAATTCTCAAGCTTTCTGCTATTATTGGAAACGAATTGAAAGCCGGTGGGTCGATGCAATGTGGGTGGTCTGCTTAGAAATCTTGTTTTTCGACCTTCACCTTTTTATTTTTATTTTATTTCTGGTTACATTTTTTAGACACCTTCATAACTTTTAGTTTTCAATTGTCCATTAGATTAGATTATTTTACATTAGACATTAGATTACACGTACATTAGATTTTTTTTTCAGTATTATATAGTTCAGAAAAAGGAACCACCTATGAGGTAGAAAAACAAACTTAATTGTCGAATTTCGACGGGTAATCGGTCTTCACTGGAGAAGGTGACTATTTGAGTAGCGTAATTTGAAAACATTGTGGCCTTCAAAAGGATTAAATTGACTATTGCGTTACATATTAGTAATGAAGGTAACAAAATTAGAGTTTTATACAAAGTATTTTGCATCGTTTTTTGAAGATCGAACTTAATAGTTTTCCTACTTTATTCTAGTAATATCCAAAAAGTAACAACACGTTTCCAAATATGTCCATCATGGATGCCGTTTTATCAAGTAACGGTTTAGATACAAGAAAAACATTAATCGTCTTTCGTTATAATATTGATATTGTGTGTTTGCGAAATTTGAATCGTAACTCACCATTTTATACCTTTATATTACCGTCCATTTCTTTTGTACCTTGTAGAACTTTCACAAAGAATAATTTAGATTTTAAAAACACTGCACAAGCATTCAATACAATACAATGATACTGCATAGAAGTTTATTCCTAAACAGTACGAAACGATCAATCATAAAATAATTCTAAACAAAAATAGAATAAATTAAAAGATTTAAACTGGGTTATTATTTATGACATTGTTATGCGTGTTAATAATTTCTAGTGTTTGAAATTATTTTTGTGTGTTGTTGGTTATTAAAAAATTGTTTAATAATTTTAATTTTTGCATATAGTGTGCATTTTATTTCCAGATTATTTTTGAATGAAAGTAAAGATGAATTTGTGTAATATGTTCCGTATTTTGCAAATTTTTATTTAGGGAGGAATATATAAGTCTATGTATGTTTATATATCTTAATTATGGGAATTATTTATTCATATTTCCGTAGATGAAAAGTAAACAAATAATTAAGAAACAAATTACTTTTTTTATTCGCCCATTATGTGTACAAGATAATTTTAAAATGTTCAATTCCAACACTTAAAGTGCTAAAAAAAAATTTGCATAGCATTTCTATTAAATCGGAGTAATGCAATTTGCACAAAATAAGCCATACAGGATCAAAAGGAAAATTAAAAATATTGAAAAATGAAGAAGAATCAGCATAGTGGAAAAAAAAGCATTTCCATTTATTGCTGCTTTATAAATACAAAATATTTTGACCAAAATGAGAGAATGACTTATTTTACTTTTCGAAATCAAATACCTGTGTTAACTTTTAACAATAACTAGAATTAAAGTACATGATGTTTTTTCAGTCTTTAAAATTGTAGTGGTGAAGGCATACATAATAAATAGTCTTTTTTCAAATGGCCTGTAAATTTACCTTATAAGCAGCTTTTAAATATGCTTCATAAAATATACTATTCTTTATTTATTTATTAATTTAGTTATTTCATTTTCATACTATTTAGAAACTGTCTTTCGCTGAAATTTCTTTAAATGTTTAATTTTTTTTCTTACAAGCATTTTTTTTTCTAAATGAAATAAAATCTCGAATTCTAATTTTAATGTTCATATCCAAAGTTATAAATCCATTAAAGAAGTGTTTCAAATATTTGAAACCTAAATTCTTAGCGATTATTATTTTAAACGGAATTATGAACGAATATTAAAAAATTCCAAGAAAAGTTAACATATTTTAGCTTTGTTAAGTTAGTTGTGTTTATAAACACATATTTCATTTCGTTGCACAAATATAATTCTTTTACTTTTAATATAATTCTTTACTTTTCTTACTTCTTTTAATTAATCTAATACGACATCGTCAATTACTTATTGGAATAATTGCTGTTATCAAATATGCTATTTCCTCTTTTTCAAATTCTCTCCTCAAAATTTTATTTTCCATTATTGAACAATGTTACCTTTTGTACAGTGAAAGGAGCTTTTCATGTTTCTTACGTAGAGATTTTGTAAGAAAAAGCTGCTTTCTAGTCTATGATAAAACTGTTGAAGAAAAGAAGACATTTGATTCTGTATGATGTATTATTTACATATGCAATATTAAAACACTTGTAAAAATTAATCTTTCTAAAATTTGGGTCATTTTTTAGGTGATATGCAAATTCGGCAGGAATCCATTAGAGTAATTTGAATTCGATGATCTGGATAGAATTTTTATCGAATTTATCTTTTTTAAAACAGAAGTAGAAATTGCAAAGAATTTAGTTGCTGTTTAGCTAAAATTCAATATTTTTATTTGATTTGTTTTCATTTCGACAGATTACTTACCTTGCCAATCTAGTTAGCTGGCCAATGCAGTTTGTTTAGCGAAATAACTCGTAAAAATAGAAGAAAGTAAGGAACTGTCTAAGAAAGCAAAGACTAGCATTTAAGGCATTTTGTGGAAGAGGGATTAGAATTGGGCGGATTGATTTCAGTTGCACTCACATTGGCTGCAGTGACATTAGCGAGACATCTGCAGGGAGGTACGGCCCGTCTATTTAGACTAGCCCGATTGTTTGCCTGCAATGCGAACACAGGAAATCAACTGCCACTCTGGCATTTCAAATTCAACAAGCAAAACAATGTTATCAAGACACTCAGCACAAACATAAACAAAGTCAACTTTGAGGAACCAAACAGAAACGAATCAGTTTCATTAAGTGGTTTGGTCTCCAAGTTGTGCGCGAGAAGCTGTTACAGTAAAGCCAGAGGTAATACTTAGTGGATCTCTACAATAGAGGCACATCACAAGAGGATCACATGCAGTAAAGGTAAAAGGACAGAAAGGTGAATTGATTAGCTGTCTTAACAGCGATCCACTCTTTCTAAAAAGAAAAAAAGGTGTTTTCATTTCATATTGTAGGGAGACATCAAAAAAAGGGAAAACAGCGTGGACTGCTCACACATAAAAGAAACACAGTTGAACCTCAAATAAAAATCACATATTCATTTAGCATGCTGATTTAGTAAATACTAGAGTTATAAGGAATTATTACGAATGCATGCTTTCGACAATTTGAATGTAATCATTCAAATTATCGCATACTAATTTGATTGAATGCACAAATTGACATTCAGCAAAATTATTTAATCGAAAACTTAAGGTGGAAAGAAAATAGGATGGATCGTATTTTTTCGAAGAATTGGAAGATCTTTCTAAAATGGTTAGAGCAGATGTGCTATCATACATCATGCTATCAGTTCTTAGAGTTGTGCATGATTGACAAACCACCTATACTCCATCATGTTTTTTGCTAGCTGAAGATTGGTACCCTTGTGAAAAGAGAGAAAAATTGGATTGAATACATATTAGGGGTAACGAAAGTAATGTCGTTTTTGTGCTTATTAATATTTATCATTTATCAGCTCATTGTGAACTTCAAAGTTGGGCCAAAGACAATTTAAGTTTACTTGTAAATAATTAAGTCTTGCATTTTTTTTCCAATTTTGTGTGAAATAGCCAGCCAAGAGAAGAGGTACATATCTGGCATTGTATGCTTTTTGAGTTTAACAAGGGGAGTAATAACGCAACAGTTGTTATCAAAAAGCATTTGCGATGTTTATACAATTATATTAGAGTTCGTAAATGCCAAAGGTAGTTTCCTAAAGTCAGATCTGGTAATTTTGATCTTTTCGACTTGTATCAATCAAGAAGACCAGCAACTTTAGACAATGGTGTGTTAAGGGCGGAAGTGGAAAAAAATCAGTGTCAGACAATCGAGGAACTATCAAATATTCTTAATCAACTTTGGTCGACCATCCACGAACATTTTCAGCAGATTGCTAAGTATACAGAGCAAGTATTTGGATCCCGCATAATCTGTTTGAAGGATCCAAACCTAATATCCACCATATGTAACTTTCATTCTGAATTCAACTGAATTTCAATTCCATATGCATCGTCCTTTGTGAAGTACTGAAATCTGGACAAACTATGGATGCTGTGAAAAACTGGATAGAGTAAATCAATGTTTAATTAAAAAGTGCTCAGCGATTGTCAACCGAAAATGCGTTATTCTGCAACACGACGATGAAAAACCGCACTGCTCCAGAAGAACCCTAGAAAAATTGAAGATGCTTCATCCACCATATTTTGCCGACACTGCACCATTGCATTTCAATTTATTCTGATCGTTACAACCCTTTCTATGTGACAAAAATTTTAAAAATTAGGATGATATTCAAAATGCCATTTCCTGGTATTTTACTAAAAAACCAATTGATTTTTATCATTGAAAATTTGCATAGATGGCGAAAAGTTGTTCACAATGAGGGTGATTACATTATTGGTTAAAAATAAAAACTTGTTAATATTTATTTGATTGAATTTAATGTAAAAAATGAACGACATTACTTTCCAATCCCCGCAATATTATACGCAGGCTTCATTGATTGAAGAATGTGAAGGTATTGATGCGATTCTAATGATGAGATATTGACCTTGTTCAGTTATTTTTTTCTTTAGGCTTTTGATGTGCGCATTGTACGTTAGACCTTTTCCCTTTGATATATATTAAAAATCAATAGCCTGCATAATTGTTTACAAGACTGAGAATGCTATTTAAATTACTGCGTTAAATGATAAACAGCACTTTTTCATATTTTCATTATAAAAATTATATTTTACATCAAATTTTTATTGAAAGGTTGACTTTTAATTTTTATTTGAAAATGGCTCTGAAACCATGAAATTAAATTTCGTTTTTAGGATAATATCTCAAACAAATAAAAAAAATCTATAGTAAGTTAAAAACTATTACTAGAAATATAAATGGAACTCAAAAAGTTTAAAGCATATTAAAAATATTAATTATACAAAACCTCACGTAATTTTCAGTAGCACCAGCAAATGTGGAATAAACGTATAAATATTTTCATTAAGCGGTTAGTCACTATTTTTAGTTGAATTAATATAATTCAAAAGCAATTAATAATCCATAAAACATTTGGAATTAATTATTATCGCTTCAGAAATAAATTTAAATTAAATTCCTTGCCACCGTAATATTATTAGTTAAATGTAAATGCTTTAAATTTTACTTCTAATTATATAATTTTAGCAAAATGTCTTAATTTGAATTAAAAATTATCTAAATTTTAATATTATCTTTGGAGCAATTTATATGATTTAGCTCAGAGATGCTTAGACTTGTTGAGATCGCAAGCTCGTATAGATTCCTAGTGGTTTACGAGAAGAGCATCAGAAAACACACTTGAAATTTATCATATAATTTATTTTTACTGATCATGTATTACTACAAAAAACAATAAAAATTAATTAAGTAAAAGAATTACGTTGATTTAGCATCTGATTCAGGTTTTATAGTAATAATGCCCGAAATTGGTTCTAAATTTTCATCAGTCAACCAATTTTTAGAGTCATGCAATCAATTATCGGACTTGTTAATAAAAAATGGCTGAAAAAGTTCATTCAGAGATAGACACCGATCAGTCAAAGTATTGAAACCACCTGAATAGTATGCAGATGGAACTGTCAGTTTGACATAGAAAGCGTGGGTCTTGTGGTTAGAGATAAATATCGAGGTCCATGCTCTGTAACAATATGAGAGCTTTAATTATGCGGACAGATGTTCTGTGATGCTGTCATTATTAGTGAATTTACTATTGTGAATAAATTAGAACACGTAATTTATTGTTATTTACTAAATTGTTCTATTCGTGTGCCTATGCTAACTGCGATTCATTAGATGTTTTGGACACGTAGTCATGCCCATTACATTACTGTGAAGTAGGTAACTTGGAGAGACGAATCTTGTGGACATCTTTGTGTTTTCTGACGGAAATACTATTATTTGATTCCCCTGTTAGATGGATGCTGGCTGTTGGTGGGAATGATTCGATTCCAGTGTTATAGCGCAAGGAAATCTTAATACCGCCACCTACCTAAACATCTAGTTGCTTCCTTCGATTCTTACTATCTATGGTACCGTACAGCAAGATAGTGCTTCCATTTACATTATTATGTCCGTCATACGATTTTTGAACAGTTATTCTTTTAATATCATGACTCCAAATTTTATCAAGGCATTCCATAGAGCCCCTATGATTTCACGTGAGACCTAATATGAATGACAAGAAAGCAAAATCACATTTTGGCTGATTGGTATAAGTTGTTTCAAATATGATTGCGTTTTTAATGTATGATGTAACAATGATTATCTTTTTTTATCGACACAGTAACAAAAATTTGATAAATTCTCATTAAATTTTTCAGTTACCCATTCTATTGAGAATTTCTGATTTCAAGCTTAATTGATTCTGATGCATCTTCGAACAAATTGTTAAAAGGATTTCTGAACAAATGTAGTAATGATTTAACTTTTCGGAAATTTGAAAATTGATTTTCAAATAAATTCTCAATCTAAATAACATATACAGCATATGAAGTTAGGTAGGCTGGCTTTCATCAAATTAATGGATGTGGTCCACAATCTATGCATCCCTGATTTATGTAAATTGATGTTCCCTTCAGCAATCTTTTAGTCCGTAATCAGACAGTTGGTTATAAGAAAATTTTCTATAATATATATTTTCTGTAATATTGGTTATAAGAGATTTTAATTAAAAAATGTTGGTAATGGAGTTTGAAGATTTTTACTCATTGATTAAATTTTCGATAAGATATAAAAAGAAGTTCAAAAAACTCTTCCCTTGGAAAATGAAATGAAACTTTTAGGATTGTTTTGAATTGAATATTACTCAGGAAATTTGAATATTACTCAAAGTTATTCAATTCCAGTGAAAAAAACGTCCAGAAATTATATGTAATTTTTATGGGATTTTGAGTTCAAAACTCTGGAAAGTTTTCATACCTAACTTATGAAGTTGTTCATTCAAAATGTATGGATGCAGAGCAAAAATACGAATTCATATGCCATTTCATGTTTATACTGTAAAATGCATAATTCATATAAAGTTTTTGATGTCCAAAAATTAATAGAATATTATGAAAAGTTGAAATTATATGTATCGAGATTATTTGAGATGAAAGTCCATGATATGAATTAAATACTCAGACAATATATTTGATGTTAATACTTAAAATGTTTTAATTTTTAGTATTAAATGAACAATTTAAGTAAACTTAATTTTTCATGGTTAATTCTCCTATTGCAAATCAACTTGAGAGCTTTCGTAAATCAGAAATTTTCAAAACAGGAATTTATTTGCCTTAGGAAAAGCTGCAAGAGAGAGAGTTATATTCATTAGAGCTAATATGTTAACTATAAACTGATATTTATGTAACAAGAAAATAAAATTTAGGTTTTTAAAAAGATTCTTTGAGAATATAAAATATTTTATTCATCATCAGGTGATCTGCAAACATCAAAGTGGTAGATAATACATAAAGAAGCCTCGAAGCTGCTGTATCTTTTGAAGTTGCACATAATTTCTTTCGCTTAAAATAATTTCTTTACAAATAGTAATAATCCCTGAACTAGAAAATGTTCTGAGTCGTCCAGTCAAAATTATGTGATTCAAAGACAGCTACATCATTTTTAAAATTATATAATGCTGTATCTTACCAAGACTATAAATAAAATTATAAAAGCAACATCTTACTAGATGTTACTTAAATTTATTGCTGATGTTATGTAACAGATGGCGACTACGAGTAATGTTTTTACGTTACTCGAACTGTCTGAAGTTCATTGTAATCCATAATTGTTACATTTACATTGCTCGTCTTCGTCTTTTAAGATAGACTGAAGTTCATTTTAATTCATAATTTCCTCATTTACAATGCTTATCTTCGTCTTCGAACTTTCGTCTAATATTTACCACTCTCGATATTAAGAGCGAAATTTTGAAGTTCATTCTTGTAAATAGTTATCATGTTCGTGTGATTGAAGATCATTAATAACTGAAGTTTTTTACAGATGATAAATATCACATTCACATCATAAAAATCGTAAATGACTGATTCTGAAGATCTTAAGAGATAATTTCAACTGATAATTACCGACACCAGTGCGAATGATTCTCTTCACTTCCACTGATCTTCATCATTCTTGCCCTTTCAAATGAAAATTTTAATGTATACAACTCGTAATGACAAATTTGTTAAATTTAACCCGCTTCAAAAAATTCAGCATGTTTATTTTAGAGTACTTATACGATTAAATCGTATGTGTTTAAAATAAACCTTCTTCCGAACAGGTCCGATTGCATCAATACCATCCCAATAAATCCACCAATAGACATTCATTCTTCGATACCTCAGAAAACAATGCGTGCCCCACAAATTAGCATTGGAAGAGGCATAACTATGGAAGAGAGGGCATATATAAAAAAGACATATTCATAAGCATGCCTAGGCCTAATAAAAACAAATCTACATTAACAAGTGTGTTAGTATGATAAACTTTTCATTTTGAACATAGTTTTAATTTCTGACAAGTATGAATGCATTAATTGATACTCAAAATTGTGTTTTATAAGTCTTAAACGTAAAAGTTTAACCATAAATTTTTTAATCAAACCTTTAAGAGAAAATGCTTGATGTTAATTTTATCTTAAAAACCTTTAAAATGATCCTCAATTCAAATAAATAGGAGGATAGTAAAATGCAAATATAACCCATTCGAATACTTTTAATTATTTCACAAACTATGGCAGTTTTGATTACCTAATTATTTTTTATAAACAATTGTTGTTTGAATAGCTTTAATCCAAGTACGATGCAAGAAGAAATGAAGTGAATTGAAGCAAAATCAACAAAAATGATCACAACTCACGGGTTTCATAAAATTAATAATGCTGCTTCCATCTAAACCACGCAGTCCACTATCACATGAAATAGGAGGGAAATATATAGATTTACTACCGTCTAAATCTTGTAAAGCTTTAGCGAACAGTTGGACAGCATCGTACATCAACGCTGTTTCTGTCTGCAAATAAAAGATAAATACAACTTTGAAAAATTTTATTTTAGAATTGAAAGATTTCTTAGTGAAATAAGAGTTAGTTTGTTCAAATTTCAAATTCATTTAAGAAAAAGGCATTTCTTACCCGAATGGTTTTAATTGGAAAGTCCAGCTTTCGAATAGCTCCACTCCATTTAGTATTAAGTTCTACAACTAAAGCTTGAAGATCGGCATTATTTTCGTCAACTAATCGAAATCCAGTAATATTTGTTTTGCCATACTTGAAGTCCTCCATGTCTATTGTGTGAAGATCCTGGAAAAAAGTAGTATTTGAAGTCAATGAAAAGCATTTTATCACTTTAAATATTAACTACTTTATCATTAGGATATTAAACAAATCTTTCGTCATCAATGGTGCTTAGTCACGTGGAAGAAAATTCTTAAGAAGAGCTAAATATAATAACATTGACATTTGTCGCATTTCCTTAGTACTGTCGGCAAATATACAAAGAATTATGTATTTTATAATATAGGTGTACATTAGCATGAACAAGTTACACATCATTTTATCCTAATAACATATGAGACTATAAAAACAGAATAAGTTAATTAAAAAGTGCTTAGAGAAATCTAGAGTTCTGGAATTTTTTTTCAAGAAGTGTTCTTCAGATAATAAATGCCTATTTATTTAATTCTTAATAGATAGTGGTTTATCAAGAGCATTTGTTGCAGTTATTCATCTAACTACTTCGGTAGTATTGATACAATTCTGTTTATATATTACCATGCTACTTTTAAATGTACAGTCAAATTAGAGTAACGCCATTCATAACACGAGTTGCCATGAAAGATACACCTGATTACTTACAAGTGAGGTGATGAGGTAATTATGGCTTTCTGTCATCATCCCAACTTGTTGAGCCTATGAAGAAAAGGAATGTCAATATATAGGGTAATGATTAAAGAAAATATATGAATAAACCATAATTAATTCCCACCCCCCTAAAAAAAAAAGGTCAATGGGAAAATTTGTGTTTTTAGCCTATAGAAAATGTGCATTTATACTTATATTGTAACTCTAATGATAAGAGAGTTCCACGAGGAGAAATATTTTGTAAGTTTACTATCCTCTTGAAAGTTGCCAAATCTGTTTCTAAGTTTGCCCGTTTGTCAAATATATTATGTTTAATAAATACATTTATAAGAAATAAATAACATTTAATAAATATTGGTTATAGTTTTAATACTAAGTGAATAATATTAAGAGTTTAATTATTGCAGATATTTAGGTTTTAAATTATTGCATCATATGATCAATGCACTTTAACCAGTATGCAATCTGTGTGAAATAAAATTTCAAATTAGTTTAAATATTAGAAAAAAAAGTATAATATTATAAATAAAGTCACTGAAATATTGAAAAATATTATAATTCACTGTTCTGGGCTACGTTGTTAAAGCAAAGTTAAAAGTTGATGAGAAAAAAAATTAACCAAAATTTAATATTGTTTTATACAATATTTATTACTTATTGCATATTAATATACCGAACTTATTTCAAGGTTCTGAACTTAATACTACTTTTTATAGAGAGGAGGAGAGGTCAATAGAGGGGAGGAAATACATGATAATGTTGTACTAGGCCGATATGATATCCCTTAACTATACAACCTGCACATAATTTCGAATGATGCAATAATTTTGTTTAGTGATTTAGAGAATTCATAAAATAAGGATCATGAATGAACCTACATGTTTGAGGACTGTGCGTAGAGTATCTCTTTTAACGTCCAGAACGATTCTTGTTTCACCAGCCGATTTGATTCTCCAGAAGATATCCCGATAAGCGTGGGAGGGGCGAAATTGATAGAGCTGGACCCGCCAGTCATTGATCTGCGCTTCTTTAAGGAAATCTTGTAAACGAATCACACCTAGAGAAGAAAAGCTTTCATAACATTTCGATAAATCGAAAATCATGTTCGGTAAGATTATTTTAGAATTTCAGTTTATGGAATTTCTCACATCAGCTTAAAGTAAAGGTATGTTACGCATAAAAAGGAGCAGTCTGGACCAAGTATTTTGAATAATAAAATGACTATGAAGTAATTGATTATATTTTCATAACACAAAAACGGGATTTTGAAACGAAATGAATAAAATATGAATGGCATTGCCGATTTCCTATAATTAATTTTTGCCCCTTCACTTGTTTTGCTATTAATAAAATTAGTTTATAACATTACAACAACTTACACTATCTAAAAAAAGATTATCCATCTTTGAAGGAATAATTATTCATTATGTCCTTTTCGTAGGAATAGCACTATAAATAGCCAGAAAAAAATATTTCCTACCAAAAAATATATGGGCTATATTGAATTATCCTTCTAAATATACATTATCTGAATTGCCCCATCGTGAACTCTTTTTAAGGGAGACGGTTTAATGTTTATAAAAAATATTGTATCAACTAAAATTTGACTTAATCATTTACAATATTATATAAACTAAACACATTGGAAAGGATATTATTTTTCACTGTCATAAAAATAAAGTCTCTCATGAAAACTCATTTTATTATAATATATTAAACTGGAATCTACCAAAGTCTATTTTACATGGAGAATTTTCCCCATTCATTCCTTGCACCAAAGGAGAGTTATCAATAGGAAACTTTGTATTGTTTATTCTGTACAATTTTTATCATTCGCCTTTCAAATATGTGACAATTTCATGAGCTGAATAAGTGAGAATCAATGAAATACGAGTTTTTAATTGATGTCACAAAATAAAGTTATACTCCTTTGTTACTCAAAATGAGTAATAAAAATAGTTCATATGGTGAGGAAGAATTTTTTCCGAAGGATTCGTAATCAGCAGTAGAGAGCTTATTTAGAATGTAAATCCATAGAAGTTCTTTTTCCACTGATGACCTGCAATAAAGTCATTGTTTTGAAAATTGTGACAAAGTACCTCGTGAGAGTGTGCATTTCTTTCCTCCATCTGATAATAAAATGTGGGGCAGTTACCTATCAATATCCTCCAGGAAAGCATTTTCTTTTAATACCTACACGTCAGGACTATTATAAAAATGAATCAATGGTGAGAGTTGATGACTAAAGATTTAATCAGAAGGAAACTGTGATGCTGTTCATATTGAAAACCAATTATTCGTACAATCACTGTACGAATTCAGGTTTCTTATTGGTTAAAGAGGCTCTTTCCTGACGTTCAGCCTATCAAGAACTTAGATGTAATTAGATTGAAAGCAATGTGCGGAATATCATCTAGTGGGACTGGAGAAGAGGGTACTGATTGGCTGGTGTGCTTCGTCAAGAGCACACAAAAAGCTAGTGGCTTTGGCTCAATCTCTGTCTGACGACGAAAAGCAACTCACTCTGGCTGTGAGTGACATGCGGTTGTAAATGGAGTCCCTTTTGGTGTGTGGAAAAAACCGACTCTTGCTGGAACAACATGACTTTCTGTCTTTTATTAATGGATTTGCGAAGATTCGTCCTTATGTGCTCTCATCTTGACGGGGCTTTAAGTGTGAATCCAATTTAAGTGGCGCATGATAACAAAAGAAAAGCACTGACCTTCGTGCTCGTCGTAGACCAGCGAGAAGCTCCTCCACCCCCAGATCTTGACGAGGTCGACGTAGGCGTGGCTGAGCACCGAGGGCCGCGGGAACAGGTTGATGGACATGTCAGCACGCTGGAGCTGAAAGTCCCAGCGTGTCTCCACGTGGGGTACGTCGATGGCATCGCAGATGGACTGCACGTGCATGCTGGTCACGGACGACTGGGGCCCGAACACGCCGGCGATGCCCGTCTCCAGCAACGAGCACACTGCAACACAAACACACTCCACTTCAGAGTTCGATTTGAGAAGGATCAAAATTGAGAGGAAATACGGTATCATGATATTAATCGCTTTTATTTCATTACAGAAGGACTAGATTTGGCCAAGCTGCGCGAACAATTTAAGGCGTATCTTCATACCTAAAAGAGTTGTTTCCCAGAGAGCAAGTCTGTTATCAAGATGTTGGAAAAAATATGAGCGATGTGTGTCCTTGACGGTATGCATAGTAGAAAGAAAACATTTTATAGATTTTTAAGATGAAAATTTTAGATTAATGGAATAATTTGCTATTGGTAGCTTCAATCGAGTCGAGTTGAATATTAATTACAACATTCATTCAAATCGAAGGTAGATAATTCGACAGATATTTAAAATCGTTTTAATGAAAAGACAAATTAACGAAGTGATCCTCCTTAAAGATGAAGGGGAATCAGTGTCATCTCTTATATTTACACCTCAATGGAAATTGATTTCAAAAGTGGTAAAATCTTCATTTCAGTATCTTTTGAAATGAATCTCCATTAATGTAATTTTGTCAATGGCAACGCAGAACATCGTTTTTTTCACAAGTTTGAAAACAGTGAAACAAATCCATTACTTGAAATGAGTGGTTCTTGAATACTTAATGAGTAATATCCTTTTCAACTACTTTTTTTTTATTTTTGCATAGAAGGACTTCAGTTTGTTTTAGACTGGTTTTTTTTATTTACTCATTAGTTTCCTTTTTTTTTTAAATAGAAATTTCATTAAATAATATTCATTAAATTATATATAATATCATAATTAGTTTTGATAATCAATTTATACTGTACTATTCAGATAGAGAAATCAAATATAATTTTTATAATCATACTGACTTTGATTGTTTTAATGGTAATATTAATTCATATCTTACTACATTTCTACCAACTAACTAAACCGAAAATCTGCATCTGGCATATTGTTTTCCCCAAATGCGTGTCAAATGGATATCAGAAAAACGCCAGGTTTAGCGCTTGGCTAGCCGTTAGCCTATCCCATCTTACGTATTATAGAAGCTCATCTTCATAAATGAATAAATTGACATTAATTTCCCCTTTGTCTTAAGAAATATTTATAATTTTTTTAATTCGTAATCTTAGTTAATAAGTCTAACATTTAATGATACAAAATATAAATAATCTTACATACAAAATAATCTTATACAAGAATTCAATAATCTGATGGATATCCATTGATAATAACAATCGATTTTTAATAAGAAACACAATCGAAAATTAGCCATTCATTTTATTTATTTGCTCAAAAAGTATGCCATAAGACTAAATATATGTAAGTCATAAGACTAAATTATATAATTTTTAGAGAGTATGCAATTTTGGAACTACGCAGTGCAAGAATTCTTTTATTTGGTCACTATGTGACAACACTTTAGAATCTTAATATGGATAATTAAAAACCTTTGCTGAAAAACAATTACTCAACGTCTAGAGATAAGAAAGTTGGGAGAATTCATTGGAAAAATACCATGACAACAATATCAACTCCTTGAAAATTTTATTTCAAATACTCAGTGATACATCTTTTAGTAGAATTTGAAAAGTAGGTTTACACGAGATCCCTCAACAGAAAGAATGATATTCCTCCAACCCAAGAAGTTTCTTTTTCAGCACGATACATAAGAAGGTTCAAAAAATGAGAAAACTTCTCGTTATTAACTCACGAGACGTTTTCGAATTGGTTATTTACAAAATGAAAGGCAGAAAGCCTCGCACGCTGTCTTGAGAAGAGCAGAGACGGGAGAGGTGTTTACCAACGACTTAATTATCACCAGTCAGACGTCATGGGCGAAGAACAAGAAAAGTTTACACATAATAATTCTTTTAATGAAAACTTAAGCAAATAAAAGCTTACCATTAAGGAAAAGCAATAAGGAGACGCAGTTTTAATGAATTTAGCCAGTCCTTTGTGGCTTCTACTTATCGTCTCCTTTGCAATTTCTTTTGAAAGAGAGAACACATTTCCTTCATTTCGGAAAAAAAGTTAAATTTCATTTCAATTTATTCTTTTTCTCACTGATCTAAATTTATTTTAAACTAATATCGCATTTAAAATGTTTGAGAATAAAAGAAAAAAAAAAAAAAAAAACGTTTAAAAGTGTAGGAAAAGAAAAACAAATTTCATTAAAATTAAATACGTTTTAAAAAATTATAAAAGCATTTTTATTCCAATAAAGTAAATAATGTCTCAAATTATATCCTACTAGAATCAATATATTTAGTCCTACGGCATACTTTTTGTGCAAATAAATAAAATGAATGGCTAATTTTCAGTTGTGTTTCTTACTAAAAATCGTTCTTATTATCAATGGATATCCATCAGGTTATTGAATTCTTATACAAGATTAAGTTTTCTTTCCTTTAATAACTATGGGTACTACTTGAAAATGTAATTCTTGTTTCTTAATTCATTAAATATCAATATTTATAGACACATATCATATACAGTCTCTTTAAGGGGGCGCGATACCATTTCAACATTTTAAAAATTTTATTTTGAGAATAATAGTAAAAGTAGAGACTGTATTGCTTTTTTATATTCTTTTAAAAGCGTATTTTGAAAAAATGTCTTTTTAAACTGCACATTTAATTAAAATTTAAAAAATTTGGAATTTTTTAAATTCCTAAAACTTTTTTAAATATTAAAATTTTTTGGTTTTACATTTACAAAAGTATATTATAAAAATCTATGCATGGATGTTTTATATACATCTAAAATTATATTTGTTACAATTTTTTTTATTGGGACATATAGTGAAAAATGATGAAAATGAATGATTTTTCATATAATTTTATTTATGAAAAAAAAGTATTAAAGCCCTCAATGCGAATTCCATGCATAGTTTTATCACACATATAATGAAAAACATGTTAAAAAAATTATAAACTTAAACTGCAAATACAAAAAAATATATAAGTGATGGAAAAAATGAAATTGGAGAAAAAGTCATTTAAGTTTGCTGTAGAAGAATATCCGAGTGTTCATAATCTGTAATGATGTTCTCTCACAAAGGCAATAACATGAAAGAGTCCTTCAAAGCCCCTGTGTCTAGTGCACATATTAAGAGCTCTCCTCCGTCGAGACACCGTACGAAACTTCATTTTTAAACCTGTCAATTCATGTTAAAGTAAAATAAATTTTAATAAGAAGGCGTGTTCCAATCAAGTTATATGATGCTAGCACATATAATCCGGCGTTTCATGGCCCCCTAAAATAAAATGTATTTCTTTTATTTAGATTCATGCCTGTTCTAGGCAGCATCTTTGTTTTCTTCAGCTCTAGCATTGGCTATTGTCGACCAATTCAATTCATTCCGATTTTTTGATATCTCCGTATTTTCTATAGATCTACCTGCTACTCTTCGTTTAGAGTCAATTCTGGTCTGATTGAATAGTTTTCTTTAGGGGATATTGTAAATTTAAAAATAAAAATCAACCAGTAAAAATCAAGAAACAAAACTCTATATAAAAAGAAAAAAAATCTAACAAAAATACTTTCTACAATCCTAATGAACAACCATATAAAAACTTCCTTTCTTCTCCGCAATATGAGGTGGCATGGATGTTTGTGAGTGGTTCGGAATCCACTTTAAACGTAGGTCCCGATCTAATTAGCCCAAAGTGTGCAGAGCGACAAACCAAATCCCCGCACTATTTCTACTCCCTCCTAAGCTCATTCCTATAGCTATCAAATTTCGAACATCTGGTGACAGAAGAGTGGGAATTCCTTGAATTGAACTACGATAACTTAAAGAAATTGGCAATATACTTGGAGTTGCAACATTGGCGATTACTTCGAGGTTAAAGGAGCCTAGATTAAACTGGTACATTTGTATTGGTAAAATGGTAATTTTTTTATTTATAAAACCAAAATTTTAGATGGTTAAAATTCAGCATTTAGTATGTTTTATTTATTCAATTATTTTACAGTAACTGCATTTACTGCATTTAACATGCTTTATTTATTATTTTTATTTTACTGTAAGTACATTTAGTATGTTTTATTTATTCTTTTATTTTACTGTAACTGCATTTAGTATGTTTCATATATTCATTTATTTTATGTAAGTCTGTCTTTGAACAGTACAACAGCGGAAAAAATAACGTCCACCATGAAAAATTCGCCAATTACGAAGCGTCACAAAATTGACGTAAAACTTAATTGGGAAATCATTGAAAATTTGTTGATAAATTATTTTTATGAGTCTTTGTTATAACATTTATACTGTGGGTATTGTTACAATTCAGTAACAATACTAAAAGCTCACAAATAATACAAACAGTGATTTGGTTTGTCGCTCTACGGACATTTTCCGCATACTTTGGTTTACATAGACCGGGACCTATATAGTTACGCCACTACCACGTTAAACTATAATCCACGTTAATTATAGTTTAACGTGGATTCCGAACCTCTAACAAACATCAATGACAATGCCAGGATTCGAACTTGATGCCTATAGTAGCAAAGCCCACAGCGCAAGCCAATTGGCCATCAGCCCGCATACAAACCGTGAAAAAATATTAAATGCCATGATTTTATTTAAAACCTCGTTAAATCACAGGGAATGCAAAACACTGGAAACATAAAATGTATGTTTTATTTTTCAACGCAACCTGTGATTGTTACTGCGATCGCATTCTACAAAAGTAATTTATGTTTTAAAATATTTACTAACAGGATTACTTGAAGAGTTACTGCGAAAAACTAACACTTACTTTAGTTTGGCCTACTAATGCACCATTTTAATTAGTATTTGAAAAAGATTTTAAACGCAAACATACTTTTTTAAACTAATGAATTCACTTATATTTAATGGTAGAAAATATTAACTTGATTGGTTTCCTGCATTTTTTCACATAAATAGTTTAGAATCGATGAAAAGCATTTCAATAAAACAGAAAGTAGTACAACTTTTTAAAATATTCCAAGTATTCGAATTTGTTCCAACTATTTTCTAAGCTTAATCGAAAACTATATTTTTCTCTTCTAAAGTTTTATGCGACTTTAAGATTTTTTATTATTTGTTTTCTTTAAAATAAATTACTTTCCACTCAATTGAAGAAAATCTTCATTTATTCTAAAAGCGAGTCTTGACATTAAAAATGTTGCTACTTTTCTTTAATGGTGCAAATCTTTTTTAACTTCGGAAACACTTTCCTTTTAAAGCGTAATCTGGAATTCATTGGGTAGATAAGTTATTTCTTAAGATGTTATCATTAAAAGATTTCGAAAATTAAAAGGTAGCGAAGTAAATAATAAAATTTCGATAGTTTAAATAAATATACGCCTAGAAATCTTACAAAAAAAATGGGAGATTAAATAAAAATTTTTGAAACGAATCTGTTAATGTTTTCAGAAGGTATTTTTGGTGAGAGTTTACATCAGGATAAATATCTTATCTTATTAGGGATTCGGTTATTATTTTAAGGAGTATTTTGAATGAACCAATAATGTTGCTACGTTTTTTTTTATGCAACATTTTTAATGGGATTTTTTTTAATCAAATGGTTAATAATGCATGATAAATTAACCGGAGACATATTTTAAAAACTATTATTCGATTTTTTAAAGAGCGAAGATTTTTAATTGAATTAAATAATTCTATAATGAAAGACAGAAAAATGTGATTAAATATTTCAGTTATTTATACTTTTTCTAAAATACAGCCTTAAACTTGCATTAGAATAATATACAGGGTGGTTATAATTAAACTTCCCTATAAACAGCATTCTACAGCTAAAACGATGAACGGATTGTAACCACATTTGGTATATAGACTATGCACAACATGTGCTCAAAGAATTTCGAAAAAAATTTAGTAAAAAAATGTCCACTACGTGACGTTTTTTTAATGAAAAATCATTAAATTTAACAAAATAAATAACCAATACGGAATACAGAAACAATTTGTACATTTGTCGAATGGTTTTTGATCAACTTGTCATCGAACCACGTTTAACAAAGGTAAGAAAAATAACTGTACATCTGTTACAAATGTTTTATACCCAGTCCTGTTTTGCATAATGTAATTTATGTATTCCGTGTTAGTTGTTTACATTGTAAAATTTAATGTGTTTCTATGAAAAGTCCCAACAAGTAGAGGTTTTTTGTGTTAATTTTTTTTTCTCGAAATTCCTTGAGCGCATCTCATGTACGTCATTCCTTGAGCGCATCTCATGTACGTCATTCCTTGAGCGCATGTCTATGTACCACATGTGGTTAAAATTCGTTCTCCCAATTTAGTCAATTTTTAATTATTGTGTGAGTTTAATTATAACCATCCTATCACTCAATGCGTTTGAATAAAAAAAAATTGTACGTGGAGGAAAAAAAAAAGTAAAGTATCAGAGAGGATTGTTATATTTTTGAATTTTCTAAAGCAAGTGGAATACTTTTATGGAGTTTAAAGTTGTTCTTATAGATTTCGATAGATTTATTCTTAAAGATTTAGATGTTATTGATTTTCTACTTTTGGCTTTTTAGCTTATTCGATTTAATTTTTATCTTTAACATTAGAATGCAGTTGTAAAAGGACAAGGACTTTTTACTTCGTTTGGCATTCTAAAATGGATCCGTTTATGATACTCTAAATCGAACGATTTCTTTTTAATTACTCATGAGATTAACAGATGCTAAAAATTATACTTACAAAATAGGGTACTACATTAAAAAGTACGATTTCAAAATATAAAAAAAGTATTAATTTATGGATTTATATTCGAGATCATAATTTAATCAGAAAATAGTTTGATAAAAAATTACAAACATAAAAGAAATTTGTTCAAGAAATTTTAAACGCAAATATATGTTCCTTTAAATAGTTTAAGATAGAAATCCAAGCGTAGAAATTTCGAATAAAATATATCTCCTATTCCATTTGATATATTGCTTATTTTACTTTTTTTCTTCGCTAAATCTATAAATATTAATTCCTTTGGGGATAACTAACAAAAAAAAATCTAGCTGTTGGGAAAACATAATAGTTGAATATTTTAAAATTTTTAAAAACTTCTATTTAGAAATTCTATTTTGATTTTTATCATTATTTTTGTACACTCATTAGAATTAATATTATTGAACACATGAAATGTTCCATGTACATTTTGTTTTAATTAAAAAGAATCGTTAAATGTAGAACACAAATTAACTATTTTTCTAACAAAATAAAAATATCGTGCGGTCAAAATGATTTACAAATTGTACTGCAAATAATTTATAATTAATACTTAGTTGGACATCCTTTGGCTTTAATAACAACTTGCAGTTCTCATGTCACGGATTCGATCAGTTCTAAAGTACCTGAAATCGAAATAGATTTCCATTCTTCTCGGAGAACAATGTTTAGATCAACTTTGCAAGGAATGAATCTTAATCTTACTCTTTGTTACTCAAAACAACTCACACATGTCGCATAGCTTTTTAGAAAAATTGAAGTTTTGGTGTGTTAGATAACGTCCAAAGCCTAGTATAAAAGCTGTATATCTTTGCGTTAGCCATCATGCATAAAAATAATCATATTTGAATTTCCTATATGCTGAACTTGATAGTAAATTACTCTTTAATGTATCAAATTGCATAGTATGATTCCTGATACCATCAATTATTAGTAAATTTCTTAAATCCGAGGCCCTGGGCAGAGGAATGAATTTCTGAATTAGAGGCAGAAGGGCTGAAGAAGAATCTTATAATTACTAATAGTACTGTAGAACGAGGAATCAGAATTGAATTTTGATTTAATGTTTTAATTTCTTTATGAAGTTGTAAAATTGGCCGAAGCCGCCGAAAGTTACCTCGCCATTTCTAAAAGTTAAAAACAAATAGTTCAAATTAAATTTTTATTTCGACATATATATTATAAATCATCGTAAATAATTTACATATTTCGCATGTACGAATAGTTGTTATGCCTTCAAAGTTCATTCGTTTTAACTTTTTAAATGGAAATGTATAAATATGTTATATAAAATGTGTATATAATTATTTTGAAATTCCAAGTTCGAATAGTTTTCCGAACTACGGATAATTGTTTTTTTTTCACGAAAGGCATTTTCTTTTAGAAAAATAAAGACGCCTCTTCATTTCTAAAATGGCACTGTCCGAATACTGTATTTATCTCATTATTCGCAATATTTATCTTATGAAATTTACTTTTTTACAACCACTTTATTCTTCGTGTCTGATCTCAAATTGGTATATTTTATCTACCTCATAAGGGAAATCTACTTATTTTATGAAAAACTCTTGGAATCCAAGTTTTATAACAAACTTTCAAGTATTTGGTAATCCAATTATATTTATTTAAATATGAACAAGAGTATTTGAACCAATAATTCAGATGCATGATATGGTAAAAAGGGAAATTATCAAAAATTCTAGTAGAATGAAAGTTTGTCTTTTTCAAAATTTATTACATTTTGAAGAACAAACCATTTTTTTAATAAAATTATACTTCAAATAAACATCGAAATCATTTTTTCAGGCTTGTGAATGCAGCTTCTCGAGAAGTGAAACATTTTAACTTGAAATAAGTATTTCAAAGACATTTTTTCTTGAAATATTTTGAAACAAACGGTGTTAAAATAATGTAACTGATAGAATAGCATCTTATGAACTTCAGAAAATTTTACAACCCAGATTTTATAATTTTACAACCCTCCCCAATACTGCAACTATTTCTGATCTAAATGCTTTGGAACTTCATATAATGGATTTCCTTAAATGTATGAAGGGAATAAAGCATGGAAATAGTGTTGAATTTATACATTATTTACATTTTATTTGTTAAGCTAAGAATTTCTTTTTAAAAATTTCAGTTGACATAATTGAATAATAAACAACTTTAACTAATCAAGATATCAATTTGAAAACTGCTTATTACTTACATAATGATATTAGTAACAGAGAAACATTTACAAACAAAATATCAGTTTGTTTTTTAATTATGTTTTACAACCATATTACTTTTTTGCAGTTTTTATCCAAATTTTAAACTACAAAATTGTAAATAGTTGATATTTTTATGTGAAATTCAAAGGTTTTAGATGTATTTCAAAATATTTATAAAAAGGCAAACTATTTTAAATCCAGGATGTTTCACACTAAAAAGCTTTTGCTGATAAAGACAATTTTATTTTTTCTTAAAGAACGTGAACTTGATAATTCAATAGCATTTTAATATATTCACATCTTTTTTAAATTTCTATTTAAAAGCTGTTTTTAGCTTTCTTCAGAATAAATTTTTTATGTGTTTTGAATTTATGTAAAACACTATAGTGCAAATAATTCTTATCCAAATGCTTTGAAAGTTGATGAAAACATTTTTGATAAGTTTATACATGGTATAAACCTTGGAAACGATCCTAGTTGCATAAATATTTTTTTATTTTAATTGTTAAACATGGAGTACTGTATACATTATTAAATAATTCTGTGTCGACAACATTAAAACCATAACAAAAACATAAATAATTGAAATATGAATTTGTGAGAGGTTTATTACCTGTAGAATGTTACTAGAAACAAATGAAAAATTTTTAAATTAAAAAATATTAATTTCATTTTGAATTATGTTTTATGACAGTATACAGTATATATTGAATTATGTTTTTATTTAACATATAAAATTTAAAAAAAAATTATTAATTTTCTAATATGATATCATAAGTTTTTAGATGTATTCAATCAAAAAAATGTGCAAGTAGAAAAAAAATATTTGAAATCATTTAAAAAAAAATGTATTCGTATGCCTTAAGTCACCCAACTTCGCTTCGATACCAGGATCTTCACTTTCTTTCGATTCACTACACCAGGGATGGGCAAACTTTTTCGGCCAAAAATCGAAAAATAAAATTTTGGCGGGCCAAGATAAATTTTTCTAAAATTTTAAAAACAAGTATAATTTAAATATGTTAATGAGATGAATGAAATTGCGATTTCATTTTTAAAAGTTCCTTATAGTGAGGTTCGAAGTGAGATGTACTGATTCTAAGGAACGAGACTAAATGCTCATCTGTCAGTCTATTTTTGACATAATTCTTTCTATGGTTCATAGTTGAAAACACTTGTTCACATATATACGATAAAGCAAACATAGCACTGATTTTCTGGGCGTGGGATATTAAATCTGGGAAACTTACTTTCGATAATGATTTGTAAAACTCTAACTTTGGTATATTTAGAAACAACTGCTATATATTTCTTTTAATTTGCCTCGGACGGGCAAATTAAAATTCTATCTGCGGGCCAGATAGAACCTTCCGGTGAGCCGGAGTTGGCCCGCGGGCCGTAGTTTGCCCATCCCTGCACTACACCCATTCGCCATGTAAACACACCAGTCTAAAGTTGAAAGTATGGTTCCGCCAGCTATCGCATGGAAATTGGCAAGTGGCCAAGTCAGTATACACCGTGCAAATACGCTAAAGCGTTTAGGAAAAAAAATATCTTTTCGGCAATTACAGTAAATTAATTTATAATTATTGTATAATTATTATTTTATAATTAATTTATATTATTTTGCATTAATTTATTTTAATCGCAGTAAATTAATTTATAATAATTAAAATATTATATAATATCAAAATAAAATGAAATCTTTAATCATTTTTTCTTACAATGTTGCTTTGCTTCACGTGTGTTTTACTGCCACTCCTAACAAGCGATCGATTCGTCCGTTTCCGTCTTTAAATAGATGTTTACCTTTTCATCGACTAACTGGTAGAAATATATTAATGTCCTGCTATTAGGCAAGCGCTTTGTTCCTCATTCAATTAAAAAAAAAAAATGCAACACAAAAAAAAATAAATAAATAAATGTAGGACAAAGCAAGAGCCTCAGAACTTTTTTCGCTATTCAAATACAATTTAGCATTTACGAGTAAAGTTTCAATTTCATTGAATATCCTGTTTTTTACTAACCAAGTTTTTCAAACTATAATGCACTATCATGGTAACACCTCAAAGTTCTCTAGAAATTTTTTTGAATTTAGTCTTATTAGAAAACAAAGTAAAAACACCACTTTCGAATAAGTAAATTGTTTTAAAAGCACCTTGAATACTTTAAAAAATTGAATTCCGTGTCCATGAATACGCAAATTTGAAGAAAGAGCTTCGAAATGCCGCTGACACTTAATGCTGTTTATGGCTCCCGTTTTTTAAAGACAGTAATTGTTGATTCCTTCAATTGAAGTGGGTCGGTACCGCAGCAATTTTGGAGCATCATCGTCTTCGAGGAAGGACTTTCCTCGCATGGATTTTCAGGTGCACCGGGTTTTAAACTGAAAACGCTCTTCACCAAAGGTATTATAAATTCTAGTATTAATAATTAAGGCTTGTGATCTTTCTAATTAATTAATAATACTTTGATTTTTACCCTTGCCCCCCTCCAGGTACTATAGTTTGTGAACTAATGAATTTTTCAAGCGTTACCTTTTTTTGTCGCCCTAAAGCTGTCATCGACGGCGATTTTCTCGACCTGTGCCACGAGCCTGGAGCGCGACAGGACGCTTGTGTCAGCGTTGATTCGATCCACGGCGATGCGGAACGCCAGCTCCTGTTCGTCATCTTCCGTGTCAAACAGACCACCTGCAAAGACACACAATAGTTTTACACACATCACGCAATATATATAATATGCTTTTGAAGACAATGTCATGGGTAAGGAGTACATTGGGTCACATTTTCTAGAATATGTTACACCTGGTCGAGTCCCTGGAAAATCGAGTCGCTGCAATTGAAATGAGGAACCAGGGAGAAAATAGATAACTTATGTATGATCACGCTAAGGTAGGCCTTGTTAGAACTGTCTAGATAAGCCTTGAGAGAAAACTTTCTGGAACATCACTGGATGTCGCATTTGCGTCAACCAAGCAGTCAGCCAGAGCAATTGTTGATAAAAAATTTTGCAATCCTTACCGATAATATTTGTTTATTAAGACAGCGAAGTGCACGACACCAACGGAACCGAATCTGTGTCAGCTAGCTATCGCGCACTACCTCTCTATCTTGAGTAGAACAAATAATCAGTTGAACTGATCAGATTTAAAAGAGAAAATTTGAAATTGCAAATTAACTCCCAAAATTAAAAAGACATGCATTTATTTTTTTTACAGGAAAGGTAGAGAAACTGAGAACCAATCTTTAGCAGCATTAGATCTCTCTTTAATGATTACTTCCAACCGCCATGGCATCGGATATACTAGCAATCATTCATTGGCTTCAAGTTTGTGCTTCATTGGCTTCATGTTTGTGCTTCATGTGAAAGTATAAAATTGGTTCCCAATTTGGTAGTTCCTTTTTCAAATAGAATGCAGAATACGTTTTTCGGCATTGTTTACAAGAAAAAAAAATCGAAAAATAGGCGCTTGGGGTTCCAATTATTCTATACCCTTTCTGTAGTACATTTTATAACCTGTATCTTTGCGAATTAACTCAGTAGAACTTAAGTAATTATAATTTTTAGTTAAAAAAGGGAACTGGAAAGTAAAATATATGCCATGTGTTTCTCCATCGTGACAACTCATCGCCTCGGTTGCCTTGTGTTTTTCGTTCGTAGTCCTTTTGTAAGAAAAGCTATGTTCGATCCATTCGCCTTCCTGCAGTGTATTTTCTTAATTTTGGGGAATGTTAAATATGGGCGAAGTATTCTTCTGTGAGCATGTTTGTGACACTGAATTGAATTTTGTTAAAGGTAAAATTAAGCAGTGAATGAAAGTTATAAATTTCATATAATTTTCAGTTATGTTTTTGATGCAAATAATAATTAGGTATCCTCAAGAATGCATTATTGGATTTTCAAGAATGAGGAGGTTGACCTCAATTTCTAAACTGATGGATATAATCATATTTTTGCAAAAGACAAATGTGGGTGAAGTAAACATAGAACCTCAGTGTACATATTTGACTTCTGATTTGCCAGTTTGTTAAAAGCTTTATAGAATATTGTACCAAAAGAAAGGAAAAAACGCATTTATGTGTAAACTTTCGGAAACTAAATTCTATGACAAATCAGATTCAGAAACCTTTCCTAGAAATTAAATTTTTATTGAATAAGCTGTGTTATGCAAAAAATTTTCCAACCCTTGATTGATTTCAGATTTTTGGTATATCACTATTCATTCCATTACACGCAAAAGTAGGCTTTTATGAGGGACTAGCTTTGTTTTTTGGATTTCGAAAATGTCCCAGGAATTTTCAATAGGATAATTAGGATAATTTTAAACAAGCAGAAAACTGATTTTGCTTGCCATTTCCACTTAGCTTTCGACGACACAGTGCCTCCTGCAACAACTCAAGCGGCCTCTCGCTACATTATATATATAATTAAATAAACGTGAAAAGATTAATAAAGAATGTTTAGGTGACAAAACTATGAAAATAGAAGAGAAAAAGCGATAGGTTTGGTTTGTCGCATTACGGTCATCTTGTGCACACGGGGGTTAAACAGACCGGTACCTACAGTTTAACGTGAAGTCCAAAACACTCACAACCCTCCATGCCAAGACCAGGATTCGAACTTGAAGCCTGGGATACCAAAAGTCAGGGCCCTAACCACTTGGCGACCAGGCCGCTAAGAAAAAGAGATAAGAGAGCCGAACGAAAAGCAAAACAAACAAAAAAAAAGGGATAAAAAATATCGGAAATACGGGAAAAATGCAATTGGGAACTAGGGAAAAAGAATTTCCGAATGGTAAAACGTATATTATAATAGAATAAAATCACTGGAAAGACTTAAGGGCTATCCAGTTCTGCGAGAACTAGATACGAATAAACTGGGAGCGAGAAAGGGTTGCCACTGATGCGGTATGCATCAAAGGCTAAGTTTTAAAAACATTGCAAAACAAAATCAGGCTTCCTACTGGTCGAAAGGTTATCTCGGTGTTTAGCAAAAGCCTGCGGTCGAATAAATTTCGATAAATTCTGTCTTAGGAACTTGAGTGTGGCAAGAAAATAGGTTTCCGATTGGCTTACGTTCTTTGTCTTGAGATTTTAGTATTCGCCGATATTCCACCTTTAAAATAGAAAAGTTGGGCAGAACAAAACTCATTGGAAAAAAAATGTGAATATAGACGTAATAGTGAAGATGGAGAGCATGCGAGGAAATGAATCAAGATAGTATAAGGTCAAATACGTAAATTGTTTATTGTTGCTATTACATGAATTTAACGTGAAGTTTGAAATTATATATTTTATTGTATTATAAATCATAAAAAATGGAAATAAAAGAGTTATTCATTGTTGTAAATCTTTTAATAGAATTATTTAACTGATAATATGTAATTTTGAATAAAAGTTATAAAATAATTAAAAAACTTTATAATTTTTGTTTAAAAAGCATAAAAAAATGCAGAACTATTAGAAAAAGAAGAAGTATTTAGAAGCATAGAAAAAGAAGAACTATTTAGAATCTGCTAAAAGTTTACAGTTAGTATTCATTAACCCATATGTATTGAAATGGATCGAAAACTCATATTTAAATAAATTGTAACAGCAATAAATATTTAGCGGATATTTTATTTGATTTTTGTTTTCAATTTCATTTGATGTATAATCTGACAATTCTGTGTTACTAAGAAATAATTTTCATTTTGACATTTGATTAAATAGCGAAATTAAAAAAAAATCCATCTGAATAAATGTTCAAATTGAAAGGAATCAGTACCTTTTTTTTTAGATATAAAACCAGAATTTCTTACTAGAACAGTGATAAGTAGTAATCTTGAGTTTATGTTCACCCAGAAGTTAATAAGTATTTTTTTGTAAATTTTTCCATGTACTTAACATAATTGAATGGATAGAAAATGGTCCCACTTCCGTTGAGGGTCGCTCCCCACAATTTGGGAACCACCGATTTGAAGGATTCAAAATGAGGATGCCAGTTACTTCTTCCATCTCACTGTTTAAATCGATTATGTGCAAACGTGTTTCGCAATATATCTAGAATAAACCAGATGTTTGAGGGCCTCCTCACTTTTACTTTATCGTTTCAGATATTTTTATTTTAAACCACTGAAAATGCACCTCCTAATGTGTTTTCTGAATTCAGTTTCTTAATCTAACAGTGCAGGATGCACATAAAATAAATATCAAAGGTATTCATACATTTATAATTTTTGTTGTTAAAGAAGAGTTAAATTTAAAGTTAAAAACAGGCATTTAGGAATGTCATAATAACAGACTTATAAATCGATATCTCTTTTTAAAAATATTTTTAAAACACGATGGAAATTCCTTGAGCAAAATAAAATTAGCATCAAGTATATGTATCGAAAGTATTTGTACAACTGAAGTCTCTGCTGTAGGCCCAAAAAACTGGACTCATTTGGTTATCGGGAATTAGATGTGGAATTGTTCTTGCATTAAAGTTTTCAAATGCTTCTCCAATTTTGGTTAATCTTTAACTCAGTAAAAACGATGAAAAGAGAGAAAAAACACGCAAGTGAAACAAAAACTCGAAGTGAGGCTTTATAATCAATCCATATCTAAGAGTGCTGGAAAACCTTGTTCTTTAATACAAAATCTAATACATCATACATTTAAAAAAAATTCAAAATATGGTGTGAAGTAAACTTTAAAAGTAAACTCTTATATACATAAAAGTTTCATAATAAGATAAATTAAAACTCGAAATTAAGTGTTTCCAAGATTGAAGAAAAAGCTCGCAACAAATTATATCAGTTTAGAAAATCTACTTAATTCTGTTTTTACACGATATATACGTTCCTAAAGAATATATGTAAAAACAAATTCATGTAAAAAAATACATTACATCTATGGAAAAATAAAAGATTGATTCCAAATCTACAAATCTATTCCAGATCTACAAATGATTTATTGTAGTATTTTTGCTGATTTCTTTAAGACTGGAATCAATCCTTTATTTTTAATCTTTTTTTTTTTATTTAAGCTATAATTAAAGTTAAAATTAGTTTTCATGTTAGGATATTAAACATTTTATTTCATAAAGATTGCTCATGGATGATACAAAGTAAATCGTCATTTGAAAAGGAAAAAAACATGTTACTAATTCATGAACACAAAATTCGATCGTATTAGGAAGAACGGGATCTTTGTTTATAATACATTCTGGCCAAATAGCTTTCCAACATGCATGGTCGTAATACAGCTAGCGCTAGTTCAATTTGATTGATACAATCCATAATTGAAAATTTCATTCGCACTGTTACTGTTTCATCGTTCAATTTGCGCAAAACGTATTAAAATGTTCATTTTGCGTAGTATGTTTTAAATGTCGCAATTATACCTTGATCTAAAAAAGGATGTAGTAGTAGACGGCAGGAAACAAAATTGCACGTTTGGAAGTTCTGAGACCGGATGGTCGGGTGCATTGTATATGATAATTTGTGGAATCAATCTTCTGGACAGGAATTCATCTTCTATTTTTCCATAAATGCAATATATTTTTTACATGAATTGCACTTTGTTCAGTTGCAAGGAGATCTAAAATATGAATTTTAATATCCAAAGAGATCGTTTTACTTTTCACTTTAGATGAATTATGTGACATTATGTAAGAGTTAATGAAAAATATTTCTATTATAATTAATGAAACAAAATTTATTAACACAAAAAAGGTACTTTTAAATTTGAACATCAAACTCAAAAAGCAGAAAAAGAATCTAACAATTATAGCTTTTATATGTTTTATAAAACCTATAATCAAAATCAATGGGTATCTTAAGAGAAATTTTAATATAAATATTTTTGGAAAATTGTTAGATATTATTTTGCATATAAGAATACTTTTGACGCATAAAATTATCTACTATAATTTCTATTATATAGTTTATTTTTAATTGTATATCATTTATATTGAAATTTTTTACAAGTTGTATAAAAAAGAGTCAAAAAAAAATAATTCTAAAGCCGTAGTCTGTAAGTATTATAGCTATCAAGAAAATCTATCATAAAATCATTCAAATGTTAATACTTTTATCATTCACTGTATAGCGCATATTTTTAAATATTTTAATTTTATTTATATACATAAGAAATATAGTATATGGCTGATAATTAAAGCTACCAAACAGTAGAAATATTATTACTCTTTATACGATTTACGAAACAAAAATGCATATATATACATTTAACAAAAATTGTTAATTAAAATAAAATTTAACTTTTTATATTAAATCAAGAAGTCCTAATTAACATATGACATAAGAAGCCTTGCAATGGAATACATTGCAAAATACTTAGGACATCAGCATAACTTTTCATGATGATTCACATATATACTGTTGAATTGAAGATTCAGTTTCTATACTGCGCATTTTAACGATTTTATCTGTAAAATTATTGCACAACCCAAGCTAAATTTTGATACAAAAATTAAGTCAGTAGAGTCCAAGAATGAAAAAGATTTAGTAGATAATAAAATGCACATATAATTCAGAAAGAAAAGGAAACTTTAATCTATAAAAGGAATTCAACAACTGGCAACAATTGAATATGATTCAAAGATAATGTACAACTTTTGGAAAATGTTCTTGACGCTTTACTTTAAGTATGTAAGCAACACATTCTGTTTAAACTAATATTAAGTTATATTGTTGAATTCTACCAATTTACTCACACGATGAAAAGTTTTTACAATGGTTTTTTAGTTTTCAGCAATAAAAAAAGCATAATCAAAGTTGAAATTTTCGGTGCCCCTTGAGAATTTAGATAATGAAAATCTTGATCAAACTCTTTTACCCTGGTATTTATAGATAATGAATCGCCATTAGTGGCATTTCATCATTTAATGATTCGATAAAGTAATTAGCTCTGATAAAGAATCGAAATGTGGGTATATTGCATTTTTTAAACAACTCGCTTGCAATGAACAGCTGTTTATCAACTATTGAACATTAATCCAATATGTACCCTTAACGTGACCCGACGATTCAATCATTTTGCAAAGCGTTCTGACACTAATGATCCAGTCGGGAGAAGCTCATGTATTGATCCACAGAGTTAGTGGAGGCTGTTCGCGGAAGGATTCGCGTCTGGCTGTTTGTAGCATTGATAGTTCGATTTAAGGATTTATTGTATATATCTTGTACAGATTTAACATATAAACAAACCCAAACGAAATCTTTCAGTTTATGAAATAAAATGCAAGTAGGATTTTTTTCAAGTTGTAACATATTTCTTAAAAGGGTCAATATTGTAAAAGTATGTAGTAAATATTACGCAAAATAATACAAATTATGATCCTTTTAACAAAAACTACTGCAATTCAGATTTATAGGTATAAAAAAGGAAAATTACAAATATTTCCTTTTTTGTTAATAATAAGGAATTGTTTGGTTCAGAGTTTGGTAAGTAAGAAATTTTAAGAATTATACATTATTCCGTAATTGCCTCACTTCTAAGACTATTAGGTTGAGAGAGAGAGAGAGTTAATCACGTCTTGTGGTTAGTTTGAAAGGCTTCGTTTTCAGGAAGATTAGGTGATTTGAACCCTTTATCGGTGGTTTATTTCTCACTTTCGGACTTTTAGTTTTGAGATCAATAACTTGTTACTATGTTTAAGTGAAAATAATTGTATCACGACTACTGCAAAAGTTGAAATTCATTAAGAATGTAGTACTAGAGTAACCAAACTATATTTTTAAAAAAAAATTGTTGTTCGAGATTTGTCATTTTTAACTGTAACAGGTATTTGTTTTGATTGGCTTTCATTGAGATAAATTGCTTATTTGGTGTAATTTTGATGTCACTAAGCCGTCACCATTATTTACTTCTCAATGAGGCTAACTATTATCGAAATGAATCAAGACAGATTAGCCCAACAAGTCTGGAACCCATTTATCTTAAAAATCAGATTCTTCCTTGGAATGACAGTACCAAATGTTCAGAGATCTTTTTCGATTACCATCTTACTAGGCAAAAGCACATTCCTTATATAAAACAAAAATACCACAATTGTCTCAATAAAATTTACCATCTGATTTATTGTTATCCTTTGATGAGCAGAGAAAATAAATTTCTTTTATACACAGCAGCGCTTAGGCTTGTTATCCCTTATGCTTGCCCTGTTTGGGCCTTCACAGAAGACTAATTTTAAAAAAACTTGATGCACTTCAAAACATTACCATCCGACATATTACAGGAGAAATGTAGAATTATACAAAGCTCTTAACATTCTTCAACTTAAAGATTTCTTTAAAGACATTTCTCATAAATTCTTTAACAGCCTTAATGGTCACAAGATATGCAATACATGATATACTTTTCAGGATGACTACGTTCCACAATGTAATATTAAAAGACTTCGGAAAACATTACTTTAATTTTGAAATTTTAGATCATTTTAAGGAGCAGAGGAAGCTTAGATTTCTTGATATTCAGATGACAATTCAAATACATAATTATATATCAATGAACAAGCAATAATCCTTGGTTCACATAATCCCTAGATTTGTCACCTATTGAAAATGGCATTGAAGTTCCATCGAATTAGGAGCAAGTTTACAGAAATGAGATGTCACAGGACACTACAAGAAACCCATATAATTTAATATTAATCGTATTGCATCGTGCATTCAAGTTATGGGTGGCACAACAAGGGGATGTATCCTGCATTTCATTGAGTTTTCCTGCAATAAATAATCTTTTTATTTTGAATCACTTTTTATATCAACGTTACAAACGCATGACAAATTTCACTCGGCTTTTATAATTACCTCTTGGTACACTAATTTTTATGGAAAATTAATGTATATTTATCTTGTGTTCTAATTCATATTAATCGTTTGAAAAAAACCCATACACAATCTAATAGTTTTAGAACTGTTTTGATTTACACATCGAATCAAAACTGCAGCGACGGAGGAAGTCAATAAATCATTTATTGGCAGCCTTATCACCCTAAAAAGAGAAATTCCAGATGATCTTATAGATATTTTATTGTTCTAAAAGATAATAGCGAAAAAAATAGTGTTATATAAATATAAATTTACTTTCTAATACCAACAATATTTTCGATTATCAGTGGAAAATTTACTAGTTGCGTTTGTTCAAATATGATTACGTTTTTAAGGAGAGTTCCAACTTGATTTTTAGGAAAAGTTAGAAGCATTCCTATTGATATGTTCAAAATTGAGAATGCATTCGTTAAATTATAATACTATCGTGTCCTATACGTCAGAATGTCAAATTAATTTTCTCTTCATAATAAATTTCAAAACGGATTTGGTTACCCCTACAATTCCTTTCCATTTATGTCTTAAATTCCATTGTCGCCGAAATCAATTTTGATTGTTTTGTAAGTTTTCCTAAGTCAGCTTCACCCAGTTGTTTAGATTTGACAAAAATTCAAACTGTTTGTTGTGGATTTCAAGGAAACACATTAAAAGTGTCCTCTTTTGTAAAAATAATGAATCAAGTCGCATTCAGCAATATTCGTAACATAACAAAAATGTTTTCTTAATGTGGGTCTTTTATCGCCTTATATTCTGCGCCTGCCTTACAAAACTGAACAGTAGATTTGCCAAATAATCGGCCATTACTCCAAGACAAGAAAGAAAAGAAATACTTTTGCAAATAAAATTTCAAATGATAAATATAATTCTTGGATGGCAATTGACATGCGAGATTCATTTCTTGGAATTCTAAAATCCTTCTTTGTGTTTTAATTTAATCCGTGATATGGAAATTCGATTAGAAATCTTCTTTAAAGAAAGAAGCTATGTAAGGGAATTAACTAATTTAATTGAAATGCTTAAAAAGGGTTCTATTATCTAAACCATAAATTTTCATCTCTTCCATAATACAAATCGCTGATATTCTGCTTTTTCTCTTGCATAAAAGGGGCATTCCCCTAAAACATTAATGAACACCGATTTTAGAAATCCTAAGGCTAAAGTATCCATTTTGAGAAGCAATAAAAGAAGTTTCCTCAGAATCATAGACACTTCCATTTTTCGGAGCAAACTGATAGCAAACTTTATGATATCACGTCGGGTGAGCTGCACTTAAATGGGTTTTATTATTGCACTTAATAATATAAGAACCTTTAACGGATGCACTACACAAGATTGCTACCTAAGTGTGTGGAATAGAAGTTTTTCCATTACTTAACTGAGTCATTAAAGGGAAGCTCTTCCTGGTGCGACTTAGTCACTACTTTGGCTAACAATAATTACACTTAAAAGCAATTTCGGTTACGTTCGCGCTTATAAGTTCGCACTTTTATCTTAAGTTTCTGATCTAGGAATGCAGATAGAATTTGAAAGGAAAATAACTATTCATTAAAAAAAAATCATTGTTTATTTAAAAATGAAGTTCTGATGAAGAATATGTATTAGGTTTAATAAAAACTATTTATATTAAACTTTTAAAAGAGCTGAAGGCTTCAATAATGACTTTGTAAATATTATTACATTATCACATCTTTTTATAATGTTTTAAAACTGTTTATTTTGAATAAATCCTTAAACTAAATAATATACAGTAAATATTAATTAGTTTCTATTATTTTTTATGGCGTATTTATTTACGTTAAGAGGAAAACGGTTTTTGTTAATTAAAAATACAATAGAAAGTTGGTATGAACATGGTTTGTGCAAAATGGATTTTTATTTTGTTCTAATGCATATAGGGCAATCAGAAGTGTATATTACGCTATTGACCATTCAAACTGATGTATCAGGATGGAAAGAAAATAGAAAAGGCTTTCGAAAGCTATTTATGAAATATCTGAGCAAGAGATGAGTTTTTACAGCTGTTCAATTGATATGAAATTAGAAAGATATTTGATGAGCTGACCTCGCATAATACTTTCCAAAATCAGTCAGCTGTCTATATACACTGCTGACTATTTCAACTGATGATCAGAAACTAGAAAAAGCTTTCTAAAGACATATATGAAATATCTCAGCAGGAGACGAGTTTTAGCAGTCGAAAAGGTGTTTTATGAATTAAAGGGTAAGATTGCAACATTTCTCGAAAAGTTGCATGCTAATTTTTGTCCTTCTGAGAGGGTTTGTTGATACGATAGAATTATTCCTAACAACTACAAGAAAGAAATAATTTTTTTTAAAAACATGTTGTACAGTTCATCTTTGTTCAACTATTTCTCTCGATAAAATTTTATTCTCATGCTATGCCATAAAAAATAGAGGATTAACATGATTTTTAACATAAAAACTGCTTTAAGCTATGTTATGGCGAAGTGTGAGGTTGG
>BPLQ01010336.1:383245-428231 GCA_021605075.1 Caerostris darwini
ATTATTATATACCTCCTTAAATCAAACAAGGTTATCAATTTTGATAACCAAAAGAAAATTAATACAACAATAACTTCATACAAAACACATCAAAACAATCATAGAAAAGAAAAAAAAACAAAAGAACAACATCAAAACAGACAGGAGATCTTTCCTGTCAAAGAAAAACTTCTAGTAGGATTCCACAAAAAGGAATTTCAACTATCATTCAAGGTATTACAAATTTTTGATTTCCATAAGGAACCTTTTTTCCATGATGTCTCTAATAATAGTTTTAACCTTCCTATTTTCAAAAAGAGATCTGATGGAAAGTGATCTAAAATCAGTAGGAAATGCTTTTCTTTCTTCTGTCCATAGAGTGCAATCATAGATTAAATGATATCTCGTCTCTTCATTTGCGCCACAAGGGCATACACTAGACTTACCGAAAAAGCGTTGTTGATAGATGGCAAGAGCGCCGTGAGTCGTTAATACTTGGTTCAGGTAAAAATCTGCACAGATTCTTTTCCTATTAATTTTAGGATAGATTTGGTAAAGTAATCTGCCTTTGGTAGAGCTGTCCCACTTATCCTGCCAGGTCTTGTCCATCTTGTTTTCCAGAATTTTCTTGATTTGTATCTTCGTAAATTTTTGGACATAATCTATTTCCGTCTTCTCAATTGCTAATTTCGCGTATTCGTCCGCAAGTTCGTTACCTTGATAACCATGATGGGATCTTATCCATTCCAAGGTAATGCTATATTTATAATGTATAATTTTTTCTTTTAGTTCTTGAATGAGTACGTTTTCGTTACTTGGATTATTTAGGGCTTCTAAAACGGAGCGAGAGTCCGAAACAATAATAGTATTTTCCAATTTATTTTTAATGATAAAGTCCACTGCACAGCTGATTGCCAACAATTCAGCCGTAAAAATTGTGGCATGGTCACTAATTCTAGCTAAAAAGTTGTAAACTTCGATAGAGTCCTTATAATATATGAAAGCAAAAGCTGTTTTATCTGATTTTTTTGACCCGTCTGTAAATATAGTATTTAAGTAATTATTTGAAAAATAGTTCCATTTTACAGATAATAAAGCCCAAGGTGGTTTAAAAACATAATTATCGTCTATGTCATCAAAATTATAAGATATATTGTCAATAACAAGTTCTTCTTTAAACGTCATCAGGTCATAAAATTTTGTTAAATAATTAAGTTTAATATTTAGAGGCAAGACACCAGCCAGGACATTTAAAGCTTCTGAAGAAACGGTATTGTATGTCTTGGTAACATTTTTTAAAGCAATCCTCTGTATTTGAATTAGTTTAATGTCCTGTTTAACTTTGTTAATATACCATACTTGGTGGCCATAGGATATAATTTTTTCAATGACAGTTAGGTACAACTCTTTTTTAACTTTTGGGTTTAGACCCCAAACTACTCTGCTATGTCTTTCCAATTTATGTTGGATTTTATTGATCTTTTCCTTAATATAATTTAAATGTGGAAACCAGCTTAATTTATTATCAATTATTACCCCTAGGTATTTTAGTTCTTTTGTATATTTAATTTTATTGTTAGCCATTTTTATTTGTGGGATATGGGTAACTTTAGATTTCGAAACTATAATAAAATTGCTTTTTCCATAATTAATTTCTAATCTGTTTGATTGCAACCAATTAAATATTGTCTCCAATGTTTTATTGCCTTTATCCTTAAAAAGATAAAAACTCTATCTTTAAGCATTACTACAATATCATCTGCGAATGCTTGCGTTATAATATCAGGTTCTAAGTTTAATTCAAGTAGGTCATTTATATAGATATTCCACAGGATTGGTCCAAGACACGAACCCTGTGGAATACCCTGATTATAGTGAATTTTTTCACCATGATAAAGAACAGATCTATTATTCAAGAAATCCATTAAGATAATAATTAGATATGAAGGAATTGGAAGTTTAGTAATTTTCTTCTTTAGGAGGTTCCAATCCACGGAATTGAAGGCGTTTTTTATATCAAGTGAGATTAAGCAGACTATTTTATTTTCATCAGCTGCTTGGTTGATAAAGGATTTTATATTTTGGATAGCTGTAACTGTTGATCTTCTTCTTCTAAATCCAAATTGGTTTATACTGAAATAATTAGCTTGTTCCAAATAATAAGTGATCCTTTTTGCTATTAGTTTATCGAATGTTTTCCCCCAAGCAGAAAGTAGACATATTGGTCTATAGTGTTCAGCTAATTCAAGATTCTTATTTTCTTTTGGTATTAATACAACGTTGGCGTCTTTCCAACTAGTAGGGAACAAGCCCGTTTTTAACAATTTATTAAATAAGTTAGTGTACAAATGTTTATTAGCGTAAAACATTTCTTTGACTATTTCTCCAGGGATGTTGTCTGGTCCTGGTGCTTTATTTGGTTTAATATTTGCTATAATTTCTTCAATTTCTTGTATCGATATTTCTATATAGTCTTCCGGAATATTGACTAAACTATTTATATTATCAAGTTGTATAACAAGAGAATTATAACCGAAGTGATGTTTTAAAATTGCAAACATAGTTTCATTTAGGGAACTTGTAAATTGCCCTGTAATATCCTTTACGGGATTAATCACCCGATTGCATGTTGTCTTATCCAATAGTACTTTAAAGTTTTTACCATATAAATTTTTAGTCGTGATTTTATTCACAAAGTCTTTGAAACATTCTCTTTTTCTGTTTAGTATATTCCTTTTGTAGATAGCTTGCAGGTTTTTATAGTTAACCAATTTTATTTGTCTAATTTGAGCATCTGTTTCTTTCTGGTATAGTCTTCTGGATGCTCTAACCTTGGATCTTAATACTCTTAAACCTGGATTCCACCATATAGCGTTCTTAGATCTTTCTCCAGTTTTCTTCGTTCCAATTGGAGATTGTGATTGATTTATAGATTCTAATGTTAGACTCTGAATTTGAATAATGTAGTTATCTAGCTCTTTATGGGTAATTGAATTCAAATAATCGTCATCATGGTCCAGAAAATGAGCCATTTTTATCTTCAATTTCAACCAATTAATGCGTCTTAGATTGATTTTAGAGTCTGGAATTGTTATATTGGAAGTATACCACACAAAAGTGATCAGATTATGATCACTATTTGTTATATGATCTATAACATCAACATCAATCGAATCATAAATGTTTCTTGTTATTACTAAATCTATCCAACTCTCTCCCCTTGACGAGCAGAAAGTTGGCGGAGAGGCTGGATTATTTTGTATCAAACAATCGTGGAGTGAGCAGAAATCAATAACATCTTGACCTCTGGAGTCTAGATCTCTCCTACCCCAGAGGCGAGATTTTGCATTAAAATCACCTAATATTATGATTTGGCTTAAGTGGTATTTTCTAATCAGTCCTTGCAAAATGTTTAATGAGATCTCTATATCCTCACTTGGAGGGCAGTAAATCGAAACGACAATGAAAGTTGTTTCTTTTATCTTTAGTTCTATTGCAATAGCATTTGGGCTTTTATAAAGGACCAGAGTTTGAGAAGATTGTTTAACTAGTATGGCTGTTTTTGGAACTGTGTCTGAAGAAATAATTTTATAGGTAGCAGGAATATTAATAATATTGTTCTTATAGGAATACGGTTCGTTTAAACTATAAAAATCTAGATCTTGACTGATGATTGTCTGATTCAATTGGGCCATTGCTGAGATGGCATTGCCTAAATTAATATGGGCTCCTTGTATAATTAAATTGGCTGTATTAGACATAGTTAGTCTTACTTTGGAGGTTCTTCAATTCTTTATCATAAATCTTGCACGTTCTGTTAGTGCAACTATGGCCCGTATTAAATTCCGTTTTAAATTTATGATTATGATATGTGCAGTTAGTGCATTTAGGTTCTTTCTTGCAGTTCTTCCAGTTATGGTCAAGACCTGAGCAATTAGTGCAAATTTCATTCTCGTTTCTGCAATATTTGGCGACGTGGCCGTAACGCCCACATTTGAAACATTGGGTTGGTTTTAAATGTTCTTTTATGGAGATAACCTCCCATCCAATATTTATTTTTCTATTTTCCATTATTCTTTTGAAAGATCTTGGTCCTAGTTCCACTATGGCGTTTTTGCCATATTTTCCTTCGTATGAAGTGCGCAGTTTCGTAAATCCAATTTCCTCTTCTTCTACGAATTTCTTATTGACTGCTTGGGTAATTTCATCATTTGAGGTTTCTTTAGAAATGTTAAAACAAATGATTGTGGGATTTCTTAAAGTAGGTTTTGATGCTTTGAATTTATCTCTGGTGTTTTCGTTACTTTCCAGTTCTTCCATTAATTTTTCAACATCTTCGGGATTCGTGGTTTCCACGAAGATCCCCCCTTTAGCTATATTTTTAACACCTCTAATTCCGATTCTTAGGTTTTCCAAACTAATACTGTTCTGTAGGTGCTTCTTTGTATAAATTGATGTCTTGTTGTCTTCTACTGGTTTTATAATTAATGAGTTCAACAATTTTTGTTTGTTTACGTTCTTCTTTACAACATCTTGTTTTTGCTTCTCCATAGTTGTCTTCACGACTTGAGCAAATGACGGCTTCTTTTCTATTAACTTTTCTAACTCATTATTTGCTCCGATTAAGGTAAAAATACTTTTATTCTGTTCTTGTATGATCGTCATCATATCAGTAACTAACTCTCTAATCTGTGCTTTGCCCTTAGCTTTTAATGATTCTTGATAAGTTAGCTCCATAACTGACTTGAATAGTAGAGTCGCTTTCAGGACATTGTCCTCTCTTCCATCTTCCGCCAATTCCTCTTCCAAGGACTGGCTCATTTTTATGAAGGTTTTCTCTTTTTTTTTTTTTTTTTAACGGAATAGTTTTACCCTTCTGATAGTATTTTTTTTGCCTATTTGGCCGTGTATTACACGTTGCCCGGCCGGGACCTCGCGGAGGTAAGGCACCAAAAGGTAGGTAACAGATTTAATAATATCGAGGAAATAAACGCTGTTGAAAGGAGATAGACTCTAGGCCCTTGTCTCCTTTCAGAAAAAATTTGAAAAAACTCTATTAATATCTTTTGGCCCCCGGCCGCTATTTATTGATAAATAAAACTATTTGAAAAACTAGGTTTATTATGCATTACAGAAACATAACTCTCTAATTTATTTTCTTTCAAAAAATGCAGAATTCTCATTGACTTATGTTATTTCAGCATGTTCATTGAACATGGTCTGCAGGGATCATTTCAAGATATATAAATTTGTTTAATTGGTATCGGTATAAAATAACAGCTGGACCCTTAAAAATGCTTCAACTATTTTCACTTACATGGACATCAATCAAAATTTTCATAAATTCTTTGAACAAGTATAAAAATAGAATCACAGGAAAAATGATTCGAACTAAACAAATCTTTAAGAAAATAAAAATATAAAACAAAACAAATTTGAGCATAATTTTAAGACACGTAAATCCGTTTAATCAGAAAAACACTTGATCCTTATGCATCGTTTCAAAATGCATTACGCCTTTTTAAAGTATAAAACTTGGCTTGTAAATTAAAGTTTTCTAAAGGCATAATGTCTTTCAGCCGATATAGATTTAAAACTAAAATACTCTTTGACAACTATTGCAAAATTCACGATTATTAAATTTAAAATTATTAAACTTTCATATAATAAATGCATTAATTGCCTTGCACCATGAGCTGAAATCAAATTACAAAACGTGAGAAAATATTCACAATTACTTGTTATTTCATCTTTAAATAATTAGTCACTCATTGATAAATGTAATGTTATGCAAGATTTTACCCAGAATAATCTTGTGATTCTCAGCTTAGATAAATCATTTGATAGTCGAGTTGAAATATTCATGAAAACTGGTAAGAGGGAAACGCACACGTTTTAATTGAAGGAATTCATACGTTTAGATCATTCTCAATTTGTATATGACCCCAATTAGTTGTAATTTTGACATTTTAATAAGTTTTTATATTAGACAAAACACATTCAGCGCCTTAAATATTAGCACTCCAATACGGAATCGTTAAAACCGACAAATACGTTTGTAACTTTGATATAAGTGAATGATTACAAAAATTTAAACAAAAAAGTCATCCATTGCAATAAAAGTTCACAAAGTACTAATAGTTCCTTATCTTGTTGTGCCACCTTTAACTTGAATGCACAATGGAATATTGATTACACAGGTTTGTTATGGTGCCTTGCGACATCATATTACACCATTGCTGAAAGCAGACCTATAACTCCAACAAACTTCTAACCTGCCCAATATATTGGACCAGTTTCTCCCTACAAATATTCAATCAGTGATAAATATGGGATAGAAAAGGAAGTGCGTTAGTATTGGTGAGGCAGCTCTGTGACACGTTTGTTGCACCTGGTTGATCATTAGTCTGTTTGAAAATTGCCCCTGAAAGCACAGTCATGAGAGGCAGTAAATATTACTGACGGATGTAAAGAACATACAGCTGGATTGTCCTGGTGCCACGGATTATTACTAAAGGGATTTGAATATCGAGTGCTAGGACACCCTCAAACCAGTTGTGGATGAAATGCATAAATCCAAACAATAGGCAGCATTGAAGAATTCACCACGGAGCCCCCAAACACTGACATGGCTGTTATCAGAACCCAAAATAAATCACAATTCGTCACTGAAAACAACGTGTCTCCACTATAGAGCAGTAATAATCATTTCAAAATAATGAAATTATTCCATCACAGTCCAATCGTGCCGAGAAAAAACGCCAGGGGCAGCATACGAAATGAGCTCTGCAATGGCAAATGATTGTCAGTCATTAGTGTTACGAAAGATATAAGGGCTCAAATCATGTCACTTGTGTGCGTGCTGCTCGCATTAAAAAAGCTCGAACCTGACGAATTAAAGTTATATAAAATTTCTTTAAAGTATGACTTTGATTAAAATGAAACTAGTTGTTAATATGTTTGAGTACACAACAATCAGCTATTTAAAAGAAAAACATTAAACGTATAGTGATAGTTAATTGATAGCAGTGGCATTCATCCTCTTTAAAAAGGAGAGAACTAAAGTTTGTTCAGCAGTTCTTTGGTTCACTGTTGATATGTGTTTAATATGCGTCCTACCTTACCGCAGCATGCTTTACTCGTAACGCTTACTTTCTACTTTAAAACACATTTTTCGATAGTTTAATTTCTTATCTAAAATTTGCTTTTCAGGTTATTTCAATATTAAATATCAAATACTAACTTTGGAATCACAGATTTTATGTTGGAAGATTTTAGAACAGAAATGTGCAATATTATCTGTAATTTTCACATCTTTATGAAAGTTTCAGATTCTACAAAAAACTTATAGAAGTACATAAATAGTTGATTATCTATAAATTAGACTTTATTTCAAAATGCATTCTATGTTTGAGAAGAATTGAAACTAAGGATAAGGAATCTAAAATTTCGAATTCAACGAAACGAACAAAATCTGTGGTTTTTTTTTTTAACTTCTATTTATCTCAATTTTTTTCTTATACTGAAATTCCAAGAATGCATGATTCTGGAGACAAGAAGTCTTCATATATATATATATATAAACAAAAATATGATAAAAAAATATAATCAAAAATATGATATAGCTTAGTTCAAAAAGAGATGATGACTGTGCTTCAGGGAATTAATGAAAGAGAAAATCTCACGTCTGTCAGCTTTGATGTTACTCAGGTTTTCAGGAAGAAAAAATGTTAATTGTTTTCTCAAAGTAGCTGTTTTCGCGTTAAGTTGAGGTCGTTCTTCACCAAAAGGACACATGCTTTATATATATTACGATCAATTCCAGACTAAGGAGTAATTCACTGCAAAGAAGTCGCACCTTCCTCTCCGAGCCAAAAGAAAGAACGTTTTGGTCGATAGATTTACTATGTTCATCCACTTTTTATACGGTTTTACTTCTTGCGTTCCGAAGTAAGCTCTCTGAGTTTCGAAATCCAATTCCTTCTCTGACTTTTGAAAAGAATATTTACAAAATTTACAAAATTGATGTATTTTAAATAATGAAATTTTGGTCAGGTTTTTAGTGCATTGCGCGAGACTCTTATTACCATGTCGATGTTAGATTGAACGGAAAAAATGTTATAGTTTAGAAAAATACAAATAAACAGATATCCTTTTTCCTCTAAACTGGCTTCAGAAATTAAGGAAAATTCACTAAAACAACGATGTCGGAAAAATTTGTATTGATTTTTAATGAAGCTGGGACAAAGTCTACAACATAAAAACTCTCTCTCTCTCTCTCTCACACACACACTCACACTCACACAAAAGAGAATAGGAAAAAATATTCAATAAAATTGCAGTTCTTATACAGTAAATCCTCTACCCTTTACTACTACTAAAATTTTCCATGCTCTAAAATATTTCACATTAATTTTGAAGACAAGTCATTTTCCTTTCAACTTTTAAAAGATTCCACTTTTTCCCTCATTCAAAAATTTACAATTTAAAAAAAATAAATTACGATGAAATGATTATTTTGAAGATTTTCTATTACAAAAAACACACTAGAAAGAACGAATTTTATATGCCAAACTTAAAAAAACTAATCAGAAGAAGATTAATAAGGAAATATCGATAAAGAAGAAAAAATACACTGAGCAGTTGATGAGAATTATGAAAACGTGAATACTAACTAAGAATTAAAATTTCCATTTAATAATTCTGTACTAATAGAATAGAAAAATTAAGTGAATCACAAGGTTGTTTAAATAACTGAATCACAACGCTTCCAATATGCATTAGAACAGGATTGCTAAACAAAAAATCGAGAACTGAGTAAATCCAAGTTCGCTTAAATCGAGGCATTAGTATTAGATTAAGATTGTTACTTCTATGTAATAATACTTATTAATCATTTAAGTTAAGAAAAATTTCTTACCAATACTCCAACAAATAGATTTTAATAAAATACAAAAAAAAAAGAAAAAAAAAATTACAAGCTGAATCAAAGTCATCCATAACAAAGTAGAAAACAAAACAGAACAGTGTAGATAATAAAATTGTTACAGAGTGGTAAATAAAATCAAAACACTTTGGATAGTAAAAATGACGAAAATGAGTATGATAAAAATGTAAGTTCTTAAATTACTCATTGTCAAAATAAATTTAATATTACTCATATTACTTATAATAATCGAAAGTAAATGATTACTTTTTTATTGAGAAGGAATTTTGACAGTCTATTGCTTAATACTATAGATTTAGAAAAAAGTTGTTGAATTGTTTCGGACATTTATAGTATTTTTTAAATCAAAACAGAGAGATTGTTTTCTTAATGGGAAAATTACGAAGTAAAATGCTAACAGTATTTTTTAAAAGACATTTCCTATAAAAAAATGAAGTTAATTCAATTTTCCTCGTTATTAATTAGAAGAGTATTAATGTGTTCTAAGTGTTGTTCAATCGTTATGTCTTGTAGACACAAGACATAACGTTATATTGATGTCATTCCTGGAAAAAAAATTATGCTCCATTTGCAGGAAACAATTATGTTTTACTTGCAGGAAGCAATTATGCTTTACTTGCAGGAAAAAAACTTTAAAATTAGAAACAAGTAGTTGAATTTTTCTACAAAATTGAACACCAAGTTCGACAATAAAGAAAACTCATTTGGTATTACTTTCCGAAGTAAGAATTGGGAAAAGATTACCTCAAGAGCTGAAGTTGATGTGTAATGCCATGTTAGCTATAGCATACCTTTATCAATGGTGGCATTGCCATCAGTGATCTCCGATTTAGATCAGTCACTTTGTTTTGAGTAACTTTGTTTGATACACGATATCTTTAACATAAGCTTGGATACCACATATATCATATATCACTCCCCTCGTCATCTTTGAGGTTATGTTAAAGATATAGTGTATAAAACAGAGGTACAGGGTATGGTTAATCTAAAGCAGAGGATCACTAATGGCATTGCCACCATTGATGAGGGTATGCTACAGCAAATATGGCAAGAAATCGAGTATCATCTTAGTGCAACTATTAACAATCATATAGAGAGGCATTAAATTAAATTAAAATTAAATGAGGCAAAAAAACCTTAATTATATATGTCCCATTATGTGATAATTTTCACTTAAATGTCTTTTCATTTGCCTTTGTAATAAATTTTTGAAACTGTAAGGAAACTTTATGGATTCTATAAATAAATATATATATATATCTTAACTTTAAAGCATGTATTCATTCCACTTCTGCATTAACAAAGCACAAGACTAATTAATCAAATGGATTCTCTTCGTAGATTTTTTAACGCTAATATCTAAACATATTTGTTCCCAAATATATGTTGAATCTAATTTAATTAATTTCAGCGTTTTAATGTATTATTCTAGCCACAGACACTTTATTGTGTGAAATTTTAAAATTAAACATGCTTTCGGCAAACTCATAAAATATGTAATGGATTCTTGAAACAAACATGTAATTAAAGCTAATGTCTTGATAACCAAAAGAGTAGAGTCTCTTCTGTTATAATTATAAATAAATAAATAAAACAATATAAATCGAGACCTTACTGACAAAAGTTCTAATTTCTTATTTATCGAATTACAAACACTGAATAAAATATTTGTGCATTAAATATTTAAATATTTTAGCATTTGAATGTTTACTTTTTCATTAAGACAGGATCTGTTAATGTTTCCTATTTGTAACCTTTCCTTAAAATAGGAAAGTCTTGGTTTAAATTTTTAATGAATTACTGATGATACCGAAGACAACTAAAAAAATCTTAAATAATAATAGTTGAACATCTAATAAGCAAGCCTAGTCGATTTGCCACAGTACAGATGAATGGTGGTCAATAGAAACTCCTCCGTACTCTCTGTTGTCTAGACACAAAGAGATAAATCTGTCAGCAAAGAAACAGTTGTACTAGGTTGTCTACAAGCAACCGAGTGGGAATCCCAACTTTTAGACTAGCAGAAGAGGAGAAAGTATGCTAGCTATCGATCCACTGGCATTCTTTCTCATAGGTTTTATTTCCGAAAGACATGGTGAAAAATGATCATTCAACCACTGTTAAGGAAAAATAAAGTTTGGCTGTCTGGCTATCTGTATATACATTAATTCATCATCACCTGATAGCTTTGCATTGGATCATCTTACTCGCCATCGTCCATTCCATCCTAGAAATTAATCAATTCCCCTTATCAACGTAAATACTACTATGGATCTTTAAAAAATATTCTAATAAAAGATGTCCACAAATTTCTGAAAAAAATATTGATACCAATAACAATCTTTGACCAACTTGTAAGGTTAACAACTGCAGTTATCTCGTAGAAAATGCAGTTGTTAACCTTATGAACCGGAATCCACTCTTTGCAACATGAAATATGTAGGGCAAACAACCAGCACTATAAATATTAGAATTAACCAGCACTGCGACGATATTAAAAAGTATGACCAAACATCTTCCATTTACAATGCTCAATTCCATCAATTTTATATGCATAGCTTCAATCAACTCTCTATTCATATTATAGACTGTATCTATTACCAAGAAGAAAGACTTCTAAGAGAAAATAAGTACATGATAAATTTTAAAACAATCATACCTTATGGAATTAATGATCTTTTCAATAATAGACAATTACTCCTGAATCCACTGACACTTATCAATATTTTCATAACACTTAAAAGAAAACTAATAGAAATTGTAGAGTATCAGGGAAACAAAAATTAGAACTTATACATGTTCTGTTTACTTCTTTAAAGATTTAAAGGCACTAGAGAACTCTTTTAATACTAATTTTTCTTGGAAACCTCTCAAAAATTTTATTTTCTCTTTTAAAAATAAACAAAGCCAGGATTTCTCTAAAATAAAAAAAAAATTTCTTTAAAACTTATGATACAAGAGCAATTTCACTTTAAAATCCTTATTTAAGATCTTACCAATCAAATAATAAGTAAATTAACCACCGCCGTGCCCTCTAATTTAATTTATTTCACTTTCAACAACATGTTTTTGATAAAATTCCTTTCAAAGCCATTCTCAATAATAACCAGAAACTCCTCCGATTGCCAGTATCCAAATACAAAAACATCCAAATATAACAACTCATTTGGTAGGAAAGTTTGCAACTGTAATATAGAATGTAAAGACACCCACTTTCAGAAAAAATTATCACATGCAGCCGCAAAGATGAAAAATTTTCTATATTCCTTGACACAGACTCTGGTCATGTTGCAGACATTAGCATTGTTGACGACTTGAATCTTATTAAATCTTATCTCTTGAGATATTCTTGCTAAACGAACCGAATGCTTATGGAATGCTAACGTTTCTTGCTAACGAAAATTCAGACCGACTTTCAAGCTTAATATTAAAACTGTTTTACAAAAAGTATTAAAGCAATGCATGCCTGAAAGCATCTGCCCTTCTTCCCTTCCCATTGATTTTTTCACCTAGTGGAAGAGAACGTATATAAACGAATGAAAAATTTCATTCTAAATCAATTTCGCTCTTCCCCCTTCTATAATTACACTTCATCAATAAAGACAATCAAAAATCGCCAGGAAAAAATTTTTATGACACCAATTGATAAAGCCTCTAATAATTATGCTTTCATCTGTAAGCTACATTAACTCACTTTACTAGACAAAGAATTCAATAATTCTTCTACTTATAAATCTATTAAAACAAATCTTAATGTGACCAGTAAAAAGAATCAATGCTTTTAACAATTTTTTTAAAAATCAATAACCACTCCATCAAATTTCCTTATATAACAATGTATGCAAAATTCCATAAAACATCAATCATCTGTGGTATCTCTGCATATATGGATGAACCAGGTGATATATTTTGTAATCTTCTTTCTATCATTTCTAATGCGATCATCACAGATTCATACACATGGATTATTAATAACTTTAAACCTGTTTTAAAAATTTTAAACGACTCTTTAAATATATAAATAAATTATTAAAAGAATCATTAACAAATCGTAAATATAAACTATTGATAGTAATCGGTCAACCAATTACTCGCATAATGGTTGTATTATTACAATCAGTCAAAGATTTTATTGTGTGACTCAATTTTCAACGCTAATTTACACATTCGACACAGCTAATTCGTTTTACTTAAGTCCTCTATCTTGTTGACTCTAAACGGAAGATTATTTTGTTTACCCCATGTTATCGGAATGTGTCTCTAGCTGTGTATTTGACATAGATTCTGCCACCAACTAGCGAGCACAAATAACAGGGTTAATATTATCTTGAGAGGACGTATTACTGCTATCCTCAGGATGTTATAATTATCTGCCAGTGCAGTTTGGCCGTTCAATCTTTTGATTTTTCTGTTTACTAAAGGATTTTCAGTTTTATTGCTGCAGGCTAAGCTCATTTCGGATCTTTAACAATTACTTTTATTTCTCTTTTTTTAGATAATTATATATTAATTTTATATATTACATATATATCACATTTATATATTTAGACACTCCATATATATATATATATATATATATATGTAATAAGCACAACAATAAACACAATGAGTTTCACTAGTTGGATTTAAAAAAAAAAAAAAAAAAACAGGAAAGCTTCAATAAATAATGAGAATAAAGGAAACACGTAAATAGTTTGTATATTCATAAGATACTCTAAATGATGGAACGGTAAATAATGGATAAAGGAACTGTTACATTAAATGTAATTTATTAATTATTAACAATCCTTTGGGTTCCTGGATAGTTTTCAAAACAAAAGAATCTGTTTTACTTATATTAATGTCCTCTAAATTCTATAAATACTTCTGCTAAATTATGTGAAATCGCGTGACTGAAACAAATAATATTCCCACAAATGTAAACAATAAAAGAATTAAGTATCTGTACTTTTTTATTACGTACGTACAGTACGTATTATTTATTTATTCATATTTATGTTGATCAATTTAAAAAAAATAAAGTATATCCTTTGCATCTACAAATATAGCAAATAACTGAAAGAAGTAATGGGATTATAGATAAAATGATATCAATCATTCTATGGAATTAAACAATGCATATATTTATAATTTATTTATCATAAAAAAACCCCAATAAATCAATTCTTAAAGAAAAAATGTAAATAGATAAAATATGTTGAACAATCAGATATCGATTTCATTATTTTCATAAATAGGTTATTGAATCTAAAATTTAAAAATTACAAATTAATATCACTGTATGACATATCAATGTAAATGAAAAATTGTTCATATCACCAACTTCATGTTTATGCATTTACAGTGTTAAGGCTTATAAGAAAGTCTAAGACTTAATTTAATTAAATAAGATTCGTTAATTAATTAAGCTTAATTTAATTGATGTAAGTATGTAATTAATGAAACAAATTGTTGAGAGTATTTAACTTATATTGAATAATAACTAAACAAGCTTTTAAGAATTAAACCATTAAAATCTTTTTAAATATTTGCTTATTCACATGTATGTTAATAAAAAATTTTCATCTATTTTAGATTATCTGTTAACTGTAAAATAAGACACATACTTCATAATACTATATTCTGTTATAAAAATTATAAAATAAGTCGTTTATTTCAAATATCTTTTTGCTTTTATTGCAAGAAGTTTTGCTTATTAATATTGAATAAAATGGGTATATTTAGCATTATATTCTTGCCTATATTATTGGCATTATGTTAATTTAAATAGTAAGTGACAACTTATTTTAAAATACAATAGTATGCTACTTACCATTAAAGAAATGAAGTTAATGTATTAAAATTTTCTTTTGGTTTCTACCTAAAGGTTTACGACGGCTTTACTTACCACTTAAATCCAGGAGAATTTATTAAAACTCTCTCGTGTGCATCTTAAATTTTGTTAATGGTCTATAAAGCAGATGTAGGCTGCAATACTTACCTCTGTAGAATTTGAGCAATTTAATTAGAATTTTCTAATGGTTCTTATATTTTTCTTATGATTTACCATATGTGTTACTTACCATCAAACAATCCAGATTTTCTAGCTTTTCACAGATTTCTTAATGATTTACAAAGTACCTGTTACCTTCTACGAGAAAAAATTTACTTGCATAATATTTCTGAAAACACCTCTCTTCTTTTCAATCTCATTAAAAACTTTTTTTCCCTTTTCTCTTTGAAAATTAATTAAATCAGTTTAAATTTTACTGACAACGTTGTACATAACCCTGAGTCATAACTAATTGATATAATGTTCAAATACTACACGAGTCAACCGAGTTGAATTCCCACTTGGTGAAAGTGTTGTAGTGACTGTTTTGAAAAACGAGTAGATTTTGGGGAGATTGTGATAGATTGTTTCGCATCGAGTGGTGTCAATTTCTTAAGATTTTCTTCCCTTTGTTAAACAAATGAAATTCCCCCCACAAATCATAATTCAATCTTGCGCAATTTAAAAAAAATCTGTATTCAATAATTTACCTGCTTTATTGATTTAAGAGAACAACAATGCAATAAAGTATATTACAAATGCTTTGCTTACATATATAAATAACTTTAAAGAATTAAATACAAATTTTATTTTATTATAAAAGAGGAAATAAAATAAAGTTATTATTCAGCAAAAAAAATAGAGCATTTAGAGTGATTTTTTTTTTATCAAATGGAGGTAAAATAGAATTAACAAGAAATGTATAAATCATCTGAAATAAAGCTGATGTATAAAAATATTATTTTACTGAATCCAAAAATTATAGTCTTTTCATGTACCTGAATAATCATGAAATGTAGGATGCATGGATTCGAAATGAATAAATCCTTAAAATGTAATTATTTTATAAAAATAAATAAAAAAAAAATTTCACGAACAAGTTGAAATTAAAACTTCAAATGAAAATTCCTATTTAAAATAATATTAGCCTCATAAGGGTGCTACGGTAAAAGGTAGTCACCTGCATCATCAACTCTGTGAATTACTTGCATGAGTATTCATCTTCTTAACCAAGACTATGATAAATGATTCATTTACATTGAGACAGGTATTATGAAATCGTTCATATCTGCATTAGATTTCCGTAAATTGAAACAAACAACCCTACAGTGGCAATAAAATAGAGAGCATTTCCCTGCTCTAAAGGAACAGAAAGTTGGGACCAACATCTTCCGTCCTTTTCGTACTACAGTTGGCACTGTATCGCCGTATTTAGAAAACATAAACGAAGCAATTCTGAAAATTCCGAGAAATGCCTGATATTCTTCTTTTCAAGTCCTACATTTATTTAACTGTGTGCTTATTAAAGATAAATAGATGCAAGAAACGTTATTTTGTTTATAATGTTTCTTTTTTTTTCTTCAAACGTTTCCTTGTTTCTTGGTTTGTTTTGTATGAAATGTAAGAAATCATTACAAGTTCGTATAAATGAATACTTTATTTTTTAATCATTTTGGAGGGAAATGTATTAATGGAATACATGTGCCAAACATTTAGAAAAATTAAATTTATGGTTTTTTTTGCAGCTAAAAAATTGGATCCTTTCTTTTGAAACTCGATAGAGTAGTATTAGCCAACAGTAAAGATTGTTGCCAATAATCACCAAGCTATCATCGAATATGTTAAACTACAAAGTAAAGGGTACGTGTGGAGTATGATCACATGAGGTGTAGGTTTGTCAGAAACTAGAAACCCTGATGCGCTCTCTATTATAGTACTACTCTTTGAAAACCCAGTAAAACGAGTATTCATGGAAGTATCATATCACTTTTTATCATGTTAACGTGCACAAATATCAAAAGCACCTACCATTAAAAGGGGAAATGCTTTAGAAATATGTAAAAATATTCTTCATATTTTGAAGCTCCATTTCTTAAGAAAAATTCTATTTCTACATAAACTTCACAGCAAGAAATAATAAAAAAATTTCTACATCCAAGAATGAATCAAATCAATATATTTTTTACAGTGTAGCACTATTAAGCTATCCTTATTTCACTGAAATCTATTTTGGATTTATTGCAAATTAGTATAAACGTAATCTTTTCTGAAAAAATGGGACACTAATAATGTGTTTCCAGAGTCTTCTACCTTAATTAAAGTATTCTACAGGGATTTTCTAAAATAATGATCTCCTCAAATTAATCCTATAAGGATTAACTATTCAAAGTAGAACGAGGAACCTATATTCAAACTTCTACTTGGGTTATTCCTATGGAACATGTTTTTTAAATAGAAAATTTAATTTAATTTCAAAATTTATTTTGTTTGAAAATGTTAAATAAAAATGTTAAGAAATTACACATCTGCATGAAATGATCATGCATGAAATGAATAAAGTACTCTCCTACTCAACTTACAAACTTAATTCCTTTGCTTCTCAAAACAAGATATTTCTTATAGGAAATATCATAAAAGATTCGTAATTACCAATCAATACTCATTTGAATACCTCCCAAAAAGTCAGACTCGTCTTATCCTTTGTCTGTAAGAAACTATTTCTTGAGAATTTTACTTGGCGATAAATCGTTCCTTATGCATAAACCAATCAATTCTTTTCGATGGCAGTTTGCTTCTTTCTTATTTTTCCAATTTTTGTACCGAGAAAAAAATTTCGATAAACCACTCCTCATATTCAACTCGGGGTTCAGTGAATATGCTTGCTGCAACTAGTAAGTATAAGAACACGAATTCGAATTCGTTAGTGTGTGTATTGCAGTCACTGCGTGCACAAGCAAAGAGGCTCGATACCAATTATGACAACGTATGCAGACAACTTTCTGATTTTCTCATATAGCATGCCATTATCACTGCCTCATCCTTCCATATCTGTCTGTTATTAGTAAACATTATTGGAGCTCTAAGGCCCATCGATTTACAAAAAAAAATTTACAAACAAAATTTTACAAAAAAAATTAACGACCTGAAATTTAGTTTTTTTAACACAAATACTGAATTATTTCTTTTGAAGAATTCGCTCTCGGCTGTACAAATCGCGTTAATAATAATTGCCGCAGTTCGCTACGTGAATAATTCAATTTTATGGCAGTGAAGGATACAATAAGTTTTGACCAAGGTTAAAAAACATATTTCGTTATCGTATCTAACTAAGCCCCTCACAAAAGTCCATGTTGAATCATACTACTAGCTGTTGAATTTCTACTAGCAGATTCCGAAACAGGGGATACTTTCTTTTTACTGGGTAGGGTTGTCAGCCATACGCCCAACGCTCTAGAGCAGGGGTCGGCAACCTTTTGAGTCGGAAGAGCCAAAAATGACAATTTACAAAATTTCAAAGTTTTAAAGAGCCACAAATTTTTTTCTTGCCAACAATAAATAACTGGTGGGCTGAAAAGTTCGTAGCCTGACACATAGATGGCGCTACTAGTATTAAATCCATACGATTTTTAGTTCGCCCAAACCTTCAAAAGGCACGTATATAAATTTGATAGCTGTTCACTATATGTGAGTTATAGCATTTTTAGTGTTCATCACGTGCAGTCCACTAAGCTGACTGTCGATTGGATTCCGGTGTGAAATGATGGAGCCATGTTTCATCCATTGTCCCATATCGACGAAAAAATTCGGGTTTATTACGATTGAATAGCTCAAAACACTGCTTAGAATCATCAATTCGTTGTTGTTTTGGGTCGATTGTGAGCCTGCGCGGCACCCACTTTGAACAGAGCTTTCGCATATCCAAATATTCATTCACGTTATGTCCAACACGTTCCGTTGATATCTTTAGGGTCCGAATAATGTTTATCGAGCCAAGCCTTGGCTTCAATAGTATTTATATTTTTTGGCCAAGCAGAAATGCTTTATTAACCCACGAAATTCCTTTTTATTCATTTTTTCAAACTAACAAAAGTTGCTTCACTAAAAATGATATAACTCCCATACTAATATTGCACCAGCTGTCAAATTTATACACGTGTCTTTTGAAGGTTAGAGCTAACTAAAAATCTTATGGATTTAATACCAGTAGCGCCGATTTAATAATACTAGCCCACCTGTTAATACTCGCATAAATAAAGTTTTTTTATAAAAAAAACTAATCTATTTATTCATAAGAAAAAATATCTATTTATTCATTATATCATTCTATTTATTCATTATTAGATAACTTATTATAACTTATTATTTAAGTAAAAAACTTATTATTTAAGTAAAAAACTTATTATTTAAGTAAAAAATTAAAACAAACATTTACTTACAACACTAACTGTAACTTGTAATTTAACAAACAATGGAACAAACAAATTCAATGGGAGCGATGGCTTTGCATGGTTATTCAAGTAGAAAATTTAAACTTTATTAAACAATGTAATTTGTACTTAAAATAAAAAAACAATAACATACATTTGAGCAAACATATTCAATGGGAGCATTGGCTTTGCATGGTTTTAGAAAGTTTGGATAAATTTGGCTCATAACTTGTTGCTTTAAGTTTTAAACACGACTCTAAATTTTCATTTGTTAGTTGGCTTCTTACTTTACTTTTAATTATATTCATGCAAAAGAACGCTTGCTCGCACAAATATGTCGATCCAAAGATAGTCAGTACTCCAAATGCCAACTTCTGCACCTCACTGTAGCAATCTGGAAGACCATTCCATGCGTCGAATATAAGTGCCTCAACTCGTGGCATTTCTTTTAAAGTTGTCCACTTTTGTTGCGTTACGTACATACATTTCTGGACCTCCAACTCTTCCAACTTGCTTTTCAACTCTGTAAATTTTCCACTCCACAAAGCTTTACTTTTTAAATCGATCAATTGCATTTCTAGAGATCCAGTATCAATTCCAAATGGCTCAATGTGGATTTCGTTACTATTTGTGCTGAGAGGATTTACTATGAATGCTAGAGTGGTTTTGTTGGTTTTGAATTGCTCAAATCTGTCAGCAAATTCCTCTTTAATTTTTTTTATAACTGACCTGAAGTACCTCCTGTCAACAGTTGCACTAGTTTTATCACGATATTGCTTCAGAAATTGAAAATGAAGTAATTTACCGCTCTGAATATCTTCTGCAAAAAGAATTAATTTTTCTTCAAAACAAACCAATTCTTCTACCAAAACATAGGCTGGGTTTCCCTTTACTTGCAGTTTTAGATTCAGCTCATTTAATTTCGCTGTGATATCCACCATAAAGTAAAATTTTTGCAACCATTTGTCGTTCTCTAATTCAGGGTGATTAATGCCTTTTTCATTTAGGAATGTATTTATTTCATTCAAGCACAAAGCAAAACGTTTCAACACCTTACCTTTGGAAAGCCATCGCACTTTATTGTGAAGTAGGAGGTCGGAATACTGAGTCTCCATTTCGTTTAAGAATTCTTTAAACTGACGATGGTAGAGTGCTTTTGACAAGATGCTGTTAACAATCTTGATTACCAAATTCATGACCTCAACTATTTCGGCAGGAAATGTTTGGGCACAAAGCGCTTCTTGGTGTATTATGCAGTGAAATGTAAGAATTTCGTGGTTTATTTTGCTCTGAAGAATCGTTATTGCCCCTTTATTTTTTCCTGTCATACTTCTGGCTCCATCAGTTGCTATTGAAACGATTTTATTTAAATCGATCTTATTGTCTTCAAGGCATTTTTGCACAGCATTCGCTATATCTTCCCCTCTAGTTTGTCCCGAGAGCGGTAGCAATCCTAGAAGTTCTTCTTTTGGACCTTGGGAAGACATATACCTGACAAAAAGGGCAACTCGTGCCGTGTCTTTTATGTCGCAAGACTCATCTATAGCAAGTGATATGACAGAAGAAAGTTGAATATCTTCCACCTGCAAATATGTTACATTTGAAGACATTTTAGCTATTCTATCTTGTACTGTTTTAGCGGATAATGGCAAATCTTTGATTTTTTTTAAGATTTCTGGTTGGTTTTTGAAATCACGAAACAGTTCTTCAGATGCACGTATGAAGCAATCTTTGACATACTCACCATCTGTGAATGGTTTGCCTTTTTTTGCAATTTCTAGTGATACCGCGAAGCTTGCTAGATTAACATTACTCGTAAATTGCGCCCAGTTACTTAACATGGAACTTGATTGCTGTTTTTGTTTTTGGAGCTCGTCGACAGCTTTTTTTCGTTCTTCGCCGGTTGGATATTTACTAGCAAACTGAGTATGTTTTTTAGTGAAGTGTGTCTCTGAATTTGATTTCTTATTGTGTGCGAGCTTTTCGTGGCAAATGAGACAAGTCGGAAGGCCATCTGAGTTGCATATGAAAGCGAACGACTCCGTCCAATCCCGATTGAATTCTCGATGTCTATCTTCAGTTCTTCTCTTTTTTTTTGTAGATGCCATGCTCGCGGTAAAGCTGTAATAAAGGATCTTTAAAATTATTATTTAGGTATCCAAAACAGCAGATTACAAATTTTGCGATTATTCGAGCGCAGTCGGAGTAACTAAATAAAAGCACAAAAATAAAAATCACGCTAGATGCGAGAGAGAGAGAGAATCGAGTACGAAACCAAAACCATCGTTTCAGTCCACCAGAACCAAGGCGAAAATAACCTTTGATCTTGAAAAGCGGCGCCGAGGGGGAAAGCAACCATCGGTTGTCTGGGAAGAAACTAATAGCAAGTGCATTGTTTATTAATATTAAGTACGTATCGTGGGAGTTTGCGGCTGCTGGGAAGAGAAATATCATAATCAAAATTTTGAAGATCTTTGAGGACCTGGTTATTGGAATGAGAAACAGAATCATAGAACTTTATTTCTTTTGAGTGCGGTGAAAAGCGAGTACAAGTGGCTGAGAGATAGAATCGGTGCCTAATCCTCGTTAATCGATTCAGAACGATTTTTAAATGCTTTTTTTTTATAAAATAAATAATATTTGCTAATGGATCCAAAGTGCCGCAGCTTCACATCCAAAGAGCCACATGTGGCTCGCGAGCCACAGGTTGCCGACCCCTGCTCTAGAGCTGTACCAGTTTAAAGTGGATCGTGATCGGTTAGGGACAGGTACCAAGTTTAACAAGTACAGTTTAAAGTGAATTTCAAACCGCTACAAACATTCATGACATGGCTGGGACTCGAACACGAAACCTGTGGAACCGAGCACCAAAGCGCTAGTCACTACAAGTCAAAATATATTATTTAAAAGTTTATATCTCGAAAATTTCTGTGAAAAGTATTACGAAAATATTTAACATGGAGAAACAGTTGAATCAAAAACAAAAGCCCTATTATATAACTAGATATTTTTAATTTTATTGGAGTTCCTATCTTGTTTACATAGTATATCACGGATCAAAATTTGCCAATTAAGTTGGTAACTGAAGCTATGATTGACTACGTTTTTTAATAATAATATTCATTCAACACCAATAATGCCTTTGAAAAAGAAAACGGTTCGTGTAAACAAAACAAATACAGAATAAACCACAGTTAAAAAGTTGCAACTCATAATTTATCCTTTAAGGATTAACGACTAATCTTATTAATAAATTAACCTTACGCTTACAATTTTTTTAATTCATTGATTTTAAAATGTCATTAAAAAGCAGTCTATAATGAGACTTCATTTTAAAAACTGTTAAAATGAAACACGACCTTTTACACTGATTAAGATAAAATCTTTTAGAGGAACGCATTTAAAAGAAAAAGCCTTTTTTTTTTAGCTGATGAATGATAAAAAAAAAAGTAAATTGGAGATTAGTACGATGTACTTAATTTCATTATAAACCAGATGGCGGGAAATTACAATCTTAATATTACTAATCGGATTACCGGATTATTCTCGTATTATAAATGAATCTTATTATATTTCCATCTGATATAGTGTCAGTTTTTCACGTCTTTTTTAGGCTTTCTTTTTTATACTTTTTTTTTTTATAGAAAGTGTTTCAAGTTTTTGTAATCTTCTGAATTGGATCGGTTGTTTTTCCAAAGAAAGATTTCTACAAGAAGATTCTTCGTTGTCATAATAGATATTGTTGGAGCAAGAAGCTCTGGTATAAAAGGTGAAATTGGCCTGGAAGCACAAAAATAGGCAATTTTTTCTAGGTTAGTAGCTTTCTGGATTTCAGACATACTACAATGCACTAAGTTAATATTTCAAGTAAATTTGTTTTATAAATTATTTTAATTATTTAAATATTTCTTTTATACATTTTATTTAAGAAGCACTGAAAGTTGTAAAGAATAAAAAAAAAACAATTTTCGATTTTAGAAAAAGTAAATAAATACAATCAGTTCTTCTTGTGAAACAAGTTATAGTTATTCTATATTTTCTCCAAAAATTATGTTCATCATAGTAATAATTAGAACTTCTAGATGAATGAATTTAAAAAAGGAATAGGAAACGTAGAAAATCATCTACGTTTAGATTTGTGAAAATGAGAAAAAAAAAATGACGATTAGTATGATTTATTTTAAATCATGAAAATTATTCTCTTAATATTTTGTTTCAATTGATAATAAAGGTGATTTTGCTTTTACTGTTTTTTTTAATGAATTGAATAAACGATAAAACGTTGAAGGATTAGAGAAACGAAAAAAAGAACTTAACAAATGAATGAATTATGATAATGATCAGATTTCTAATGTGAAACAAATAAAAGATGTTAATAATCAATGAAAAGATAAGCATTTTGAACAATAAAAGGAAATTCAATATCTTAAGAAACTTAGCTGCTTATATTTTATCAAACTATTCATTGCAGATCAATTTTTATTATCCTTATTGATCTATTTGTAAAAGATAAACAATGGATGTTTATCAGAGTAATTCAGACAATTTACATTCTAGACATTTCAGTTGCCAAAGGGTTTATAATAGATGGTGAAATAAAATTTTTGAGAAATTGAATAGTTATAAAATTTAGTTGACAAGAGTATGAAGCCTCATTTTTCAAAAAGAAATTTCTCCAAGTTAAAATCAAGGTCATAAATAATCTGCAATGAAATATCATTTGCATAAAACACTAGTTTCTATAATAAAGTACAGAGGGCGTTCGCACATTTTTATAACGATTTTGAACCCACATATATAAAAAATAAAGATCATTTATTTTCTAACATGTTCAGTCTGACAGCCCTTTTGTTGAACTATCCTATTACATCTCGATTTCCAAGATAAAAGAGTTTTTCTCAAAATATCCAGGTTGATTTTATTTCACTCCTCCACCACAATCTGCCAGAGTCCATCCAATCTTGCAGCTTATAAAGAGTTTTTTTTAAAGCCTAAATGCGCAGACGCATCAGGAGGCATTTAAATGGATGGCTTCAATTTTTCCAAATATAGAGCTGTATTAGTTTTAGAGGTATGACTGAATGATTTAGAGGTGCGATTTTACCTCATCTTGATGAAACATAACACAAAGAAATTAAATTATGTAAAGTGAGGAAATAACTTCTTTTAAAATAAAATTTTTTTTTAAGTAGTCCAAATCAATTTTGACATGTTTTCAACAAAACTTTCCTTTTTCTTCTCTTATTCAGTAGTTAATCTATATTACAATCAGATAAATATATGCATCAATTATAACGACATACCTCATTTTTCACCTGCCAAATAATTTTCATTTAACAATTTATACGCAGTCTTAGGCTTAAGAAATAATGTTTTCGCGTTGTGATGTGAACGTCATGTTTTTTATTAGCTTGAAATAAGATTTTATAATTGTTTTGCAGTGTCTTTAGAGATGTATAAAGATTTTGCTATAGTTCTTTGGGAGTTGTATTGTCTTAAATCAGAGATGCAACTTTAGATATAATAAGAAGTGAACATATCTTTGTTATATATGCATTTTTATCCGCTTTTCCCCATCATATCTAAACTTTGAAGCTTCTTTATTTTATTACTAGATATGTCACTTATTTCACGTGTAGAAATATTTAAATCTTGCTTTTCAAATCTTAAAGTGAATAAAAGTAGTTCTAATCGAATAAAGGGATTTCTCTTCGTAAAGAACAAAAATATAGCCTTCAATACATAGTTTATTTTTCAGAAGCATATTAAAGCAAAGAATAATTTTAATAATATAAACTACAATTCAACCCTATTACGAACATTCAGGTTTTTTTCTTTTTCATTTAATTCATGGAGAAAACCAAAATCGGCACAAAATTGATTGAGTAAAACATGCATTTAAATGTAGAACAAAACTAAAACAAAGAACAGTTAAAACATTCAAATGCAAGATGAAGTAAATAAACATTGAAACACAGGTTGAAGTAAATAAACATTGAAATACAGGTTGAAGCAAATAAACATTGAAATACAGGTTGGAGTGAATAAACATTTAAATCGGGAAGAAATAAATCATTTAAATACAGGATGAAGTAAATAAACATTCAAATACATGTTAAAGTATATAAACATTCAAATACATATTAAAGTAAATAAGCATTCAAATATACGATGAAGTAAATCGTTCAAATACAGGATGAAGTAAATAAACATTTAAATACAAGATGAAGTAAATGAACTTTTTGCTCTCATCAGAAGCATGACTACTTAATATATGATGTAAATGCTAGAAATTGGAAAATGGGTCAAACCAGATATTGCCTACCTAACGGGGCATTTCCGTTCAAATATGATAGCATGAATGTTAAATTTGTAGAAATTGCTGATGAACAGCCATGTCCAGTGACATTATAATAGATATTTAATTTTCTCTTCTTGTAGGTAGGAAGGATCTGCGATAGAATATCTTTGTATGAACGTGTTACATTTTTCTGCGTATTTTATTTTTATCTTGGAATTTAGTCTTTTATTTGTAGGTTTTTTACAACTATACAGGCATCCTTTTGGTGTTCAAAATTTAAGTAAACTAATAAAATAAGTTAACTTCACTTGTCATGAATTGTAATGTTTACATTTTATGGTACTCTTGAATCAGGTTGTAAAAAAAAAAAAAAAAACATAGATAGTAAGGATAATTTAAATATAGATTACTGTAAAAAATATACATAATTGTGATTTAAAAAAAAAAAAAACGTAAATTTGATAGTGAAATGAGGTTTGACATCAACATTTTCAAAAATTGTTGTTTAGATTTTTGAAAAGAAGTAACATTTTAAAATCTAAATTGAAAAGTAAAAAATTTATTTCGTCGTTATTTCCTCTTCTATTTAGCCTCAAATCAATAATGTTTTGAATTACAATTAAACATACCAATAAACGAAAGCTTACAACATTACATTCTAAGTAGAGTTTGAAAATATATAGAAATATAAAAACCAGAATAAATATTTTTTCTGGTTTATGTTATTTTGTTTTGTTTATTGTATCTTTTGACTTAAGACTTAACTTAAGACAGTTCAAGATAGACAGATTTAAAGACAAAAGAAAGCAGTTCAAATAAATCCTTCTTTGTAGTTTGCAAGTTATTAATAAAACGATTGTAAAATTCTTATTCATTTAATGCTTTTCAATTGCACTTAACAATCCTCTTCTTTTCAATGCAGTTAAAACTATGAATCGCAGTGAAACAGTCAATGGGACAGATATCTGGTGACTTTAGTTATTGGAGAATCTATATTTTTTTAGTTTCCGGATTAAGTACTGAGATTTATTCTTAATTTGAGTGACTACCGGCGTGTGCATATGTATTTTTTTCGAAACCAAATACAGAATAATATGGAATAGGACATCTGAATTTTCATTATCATTAAAGTAAGAAATGAATGTGTCTATCGAAAAAATTTTGAAACATACCCAACCGAATATAAAAGTTACTGCAGAACATTCAACATATAGATTTATGCAAAGTAAATAAACATTCATTTAGACTTTAGAAAAAAATAAACTTAATATCTAGATTCTAGTCGCAATTCTAGAGCCATAAAGGAGTAGATATAAATTTCGAATGTTATATTATTTAAAATCAATCTATAAAAGACATAGAATTATATAAATGTACAGGTAATCATTATATTCTGTGTTACAGGTAATCATTTGTCATGCATTGTCGATATAAGATAAGTAATACATCTTAATTTTTTATATTAAACATATTTATAATTTAATAATATATGTAAAAAAATTTGCATTTCTAATTGAATCGGATTGACTGCGAACAGAAATTTAAATATTATTGCTTACCGAGTCTGACAATATTTGAGCAAATTTTGCACGATCTTTATATGTGATTAATTCAATTCATTGTTTACATGTGATAAATCAATTGTAAAGTTCCTTGTATTTTATGCATGCTAATAAAAATTAAAATAACCTTACACTATTGAAAGTTATTTTCACATGTGATAGTGTCTTTATTAAATTTGCTGGGACATTTTTGTATTTTATGTATTGCAAGAATCCTCTTTAGGTCATTCGCTTGGGCATTCTGATTTTGCAAGGGAATTTCGGTAACGAAGATGGGATAATTCATGTAAAACACACATAAGAAAATTTATTTTGCAATTACATTAATTGCATCAATTATTATTTTTTTCTCATTCCATTAATAGAGGTTTTAACAAGAACCCAATGTTGTCTAAATTGGACAAGCGAAAAGGCAGATTCCCCTAATTTTCTTTAAAAAATAATGTACATATTGTTTTATATTGTAAGAAGCGTTACTTCAAATTGGTTAAAAATTACTGAAGGATATGAGTTTGGATCTCAGTAAGTAGTATTTCAAAGTGTATTAATACAAGTTATTACATCTCTCCATCATCAGAAACTCTTTGGCTTTAACAATCAGTTATTTTTGCTTGTTATTTCTCTGAGGTTATTCATTAAATAGGATTAGAATGAGAATTTGAAATTTATATTTCATTATATAGCTTACATTTTTACTTACTGCCATAAATATATAAATGGACTGATTTGTTGGTGAACAGCGCTATAATTTATGCGGTCTTGATATTGTTTTCAATTCTTTATTAATGTCGACTTCAAAGAAAAGAAGTTCCTTTTAAAAAAGCTAAAATGGCATAACTTCCCGAAAAATGAATTATTTAGTTTAGAAAACTCGTCCTTATTCTTTGATGACTTGATTTTCCTGATATATCTATCGGAGTAAATATTGATTTTATGTGCATCCCATATAAACTATTAGCATTAATGTATCTACATCATTAATGTTTTATTAATATATATATATACAGATTTAAAGAAATTTATTTCATAATTTATCCAGCAGAAGTAATGTTTATTTCATGGGATGCTTCATTATATTATAAATAAAAACAAACGCCATGAGGTTTCAGATGAGTTGAATCAACAGAATTTGTGAAAATTACAATCAAATTTTAATTGAAATTCCTTCTTCATTCTACTGCTTTTGAGTTTAAATGAGTTTGTTATTAAAACGTGACTCCATATTCTAAAATGAATTTCGCATTTTTGACTAAGAAATATTTCTTTTGAACTAAATCATATTTGCTGTTATGAAGATTTTTCGTTTTCTAGTCAACTAGAATATAATGTTTTATTCTTCAAATACCTTCCTTCCTTAAATCGCTAATTAAAGCAAGCAGAGTATTCCTCCTTGACTAAGTAACAGCTTTCATATTTCTATTTCATGATTTTTTTTTACCTTTGGTAGCAGAAAAAGATTCGGATAATCTGTACTGCTGGTTTTTAGAAATTTAAAAAGATATTCTAGTCAAATTTTAATGTAATTCCTTTTGTAAATCAATGTAATGAATACATTATCAATATAAATCAAAATCTTGTAAGAAATTATCTTATCATAACGTGATCGAATAATAATAACAAGTTTGAAAACTCAACACAAAATATTCTGAGATCGAAGAGTTTTTTCTCATTTGATTGGGGCACTTAAAATAACGTCAGCACAACATATAGCTCATTAATAATTTCTTAAGTATAAGTAATTTCGTGTTTCCCCAGTTGGGATGTCTGAGTGAATATTTTATCTGTGTTCTCTCATTTATAATACAAATTCAAATATCTGTAAATGAAAATGCAAAATTACTTTATTATATTTCAATAAAATAAACGAATAGAACAGAACTTGGTAGATGAAAAAAAAATTCAAATAATCTGTACTGATAGATATAGAAGTTTAAAGGAACAAGTTTTCGAGTAATCCTTTTTGTGAATCAACGTAAAATTGGTGAAAACGTAATCAGTCTATATGTTACTAATTTGTGCGTACATGATTTGTTAAAATGTGCATGTAATCGTATCCTAAAGCGGCACTCATTTGTATTCCAGTAATTGTTTTCCAGTGAGTGAAACGGAATAGCAGCGAAGTAGCAACAAAAGACAAGCAAGACTGCAGAAGGAATGGACGAAGAGGTCACTTACCTATGTGGATGTCGCTGGGCAGTGCGAGGGCGGGATTGGACAGTTCGATGAGCACCACTAGGAAGACACAGAAGCCCTTCAGTGCGAGTTGACCGAGGGGCGCCGGCATTGCAAGGACTGGCTGCTAGAGGCCTTCCATCCCCGTGCCTGGCACTGCGGCAACGATGCTGTAGCCCCGGATTCGGAAGAGCCTTTCTCTTGAGATGGGGCGCATGCTCCCTCAGCATCCGACGCGCCTGCGCCCCTCGCCCTCCAGCACACATGCGCCCGGCCCCAAACGTGCTTTTCGCAGTTGCCAAATAACTCTTCACTGATCGTGCCAACATTGCCTTCATCCGGATTTAAAGGATGCAAGAACTGATATGGATTTAAAATACGGAATGGAATCTCATTTAAGAGTTTTCTATTAAAATTTTATTATTTTTAATGCTTCGATTGCAGAAAAGTCCGACTTTCGGCCCAGTGGCAACGTGCGCAGCTAGCAGGAAAGCTGAGGTTCGAATTCACCGGTAGCATTGTTAGAGTCACTGCTTTCAGAAACAAACAGACTCGATGGAGATTTTAACAATGTGTGTAAAAGCGTCTTGCATAGATTATCAGGCTACTTGATGGGAGTTTTACGGGTTTTTTCCCATAGGACAACTGGTTGTTATTGACAAAAGTTCTCCCCACAACACCCGTCAGTGGTCTGTTCGTGATATACATGAGTCCCACCGATGTTCCTCCCTCCTCTTTGTAATTAGTAAAGGGTTAGCTTCGGGAAGGTAGTACAGTCTTCGGTATGGAGTTTGAGATTTGGAGAAAAGAAAGCAATGTATGGCAGAAGAGAGATCAAATATCAAGTGGAACGTCTTAATATGTGTTTACCGGGTATCAATTATTTGTATTTGTTACTAGATAATGGGTCTATTTCAATTCAAACTCTACTTACATCTCTTTCAACAAACATTTTAGTTTCGGGATACGAATTTTTGTTAGTTCTCTTGACGAGTGAATCTAAACATTTTATGATGAATTTATTGCTTTTTTGCATAGAATAATGGGAGCACATTATTTTCTCATGTACTGTGAAAACTGAAGAAAACTGCCGCAAAAATAAAGGAAGAGAAATCACCCTTATTGAAACTAATCACACGTTGAAATCATATAGTACTATGTTTCTTGGTATATTTTTATTTTGTATATTTTCAAAGTGGAAAATAAGTGGGTTTTTTTTTTTAGCCCTCGTTTATTAATGTTTTTAGCAAACTTAATTAAATTCTATTGAAACAATGAATTTAAATTTAACAATCATATCTTTTCGATTTTTCTTTAAATTTTGGAAAACTGTCTATATGGTAGTGTATAGGATTTTTTAAGTTATTGAGTTCATTTTTATCCCATTTTTTATGACATTAAAATAGATCCAATCATTTAGAAACATGCTGTATTTTTGCTTTATATTACGATTTCAACCCCGTAATATACTTATCATGTCATGGTCTACTGTTATAAAATCCTATTTTCACTGGACAACAAGTGATCAGATAAGAAATAAGACCCCGTTTAGGTACCTCCCATGCTAAGTGTGGGAGCCACCATGTAATTAGGTCTTCTTACTCTTGTTCCTTGCTATAAGTAAAGCCGCCTTCACCCCAAGGCGTTGAGAAGAGATACGTGAAACACAGACCTATCATTAATGCCTTTTTTTATTTTCGAACAATTTCTAATAGACATTAATAAGAATAGATCCCCTCAAAAGTAAGTAGAAACGCCCCTATGATAAAAATCAAGATGAGCCATTTCCGATTTAACACTTGATAATGTAGCAAATCTTCTAAGTTTAACCTTAAAAAGGTCAGGTATCCCCCTTTTCATCATTAGATTTCATAATAATTTTGATTTGTAATTAGCTTTATTTTGTGCTAGAAATAATGAATAGCAGAGTTGTTTGCTTAAAATAAAAATATTCACAAAATCAGTACGCAAAAAACGGAATTAAAAGATAAATAGTTATAAAATAATGAATTTATTACTTCAAAAAATTAAATAAATAAATGTGTCGGGTTCAATGTAAGTAGCCTGTTTTTAAAAATTTACTTACAAAACATGCTGAGAATGTTCTCCCTTTATAGATAAAATTTTTTTCTTAACCCGTGGCTAGAGAATAGGTAAATAAAACAAAAAGACACTCGTACTAATACATTGTTGTGAGTGTCTTTAATGATTTTAAATTTTAACCCGGAAATATGTGTCAGTCAAAAAGCCAGTTGTGTATGTCAGTAATTAAGAAATATGAGATAATTAAAGTGTATACTTTTCAAAAAAAGGTTCTTTTGACATTATTTTTTTGCTCATTTTATAATTGATTTAAATTTTTGTGGGAAATTACCTTTCAACTCAATCTTGCTCTTTTAGGGTCACGCCCCAGAGTTTCAAGAGTCGTATTAACACAAATTGAAAACAGTTTTTTTTTTTTTTTTTTTTTTTTTTTTTTTTTTTTTTTTTTTTTTTTGTATTGCAAGTAGGAATATTTTTGGATGTTGATTCTAAGCGTAATTTCCATCACCTATAATTCGCCGATTTCCATCTTTTTATGAATTCTTTTTTTTTATAAAGCTCTATCTTTTAAAATATTTTTTTATTAAATTCTTTCTTTTTATAAATTGTTTTTATTAAATGCGCCCTTTTTATTAAATTCTGTCTTACTATCAAATTTATCCTTTTATCAGCAATTAGTTTAAATCTGCTAAAAGTATTCCTTAATTATTTGAAAGGAAGTAAGGCAAGTAAATTTCCCGAGTACTCCCATAACTTGATATGCCTTCTACCTGTGGAGGTTAAATACTTTCTCTGTTGGGAGTCCGCTGTCGTCGGAGGCAAAATCAATACCCTCTGGCTTGTTCTTCTGTATATTGGCTGCATTTTTTTGCATTACTTATTCAGTGTAGCGCAAGAAATTAAAGGTTTATCGCGATATGTCTGCCTTCATTCAAATCATTTCAATTTACTATTAAAAGAAGTTCTTATCAAAAGATTCATATAAGAAAAGTACAGTGCATTTTGTGAGATCTTTTTTAAATAATAAAAGTAATACAATGAAAAACATTCATTCTATTATTCATATCCATCATTAAGTAAGCGAAAACTCTTTCTATTGCATATAGTAATTTTTTTTAAAGAAGAACAGTCAGTTTACATAGCATTGAACCATGGCCTTATTTGAGCATCTCCAGTTGATGTGTTCCGTGTACGCCGAGTGTGAATAGCTAGCATAAATATTGATTTAGAAGTTTCTGCTTTAAACCTTCGAAAAGGATTATTTTTAAGAGCGTAAGAGTATTTTAAAGAGGTCATTTGGTTAAATACTCGATAAACATTATTTCTCAAATATATGTGGGAGGAAACAAAATGCGATATTTTTTTATTCTTTATCACTTTTATCATATTTTGCAATATATCATATTTAATCATTGATGAAACATAGATATATTTTTACTTTTAATTATATTTCTTGTTCAAATTAACTTATTGTTACATAAAAGATTACTAATTTATTTTCTTTATAATCCTTTCTTACCTCTGACATTCGAGATCTGAAGCAGCGGCGTGAATAGCACGTTAGGAATTCAAATTGAGAGGAGGTCAATTCGACACGTGAATCTGAAAAGGAAACTCCTTTGCTTATGGTGGACATTGAAATCATTTTCCGTTATGCTCAAGAAAGATGCAGTCTCTCCCAGATAAGTGTGTGAAATGATGATTTAATATTGTGGGCAACGCTATTTGTTGTATGTTAGCCATGCCGGTGGGGAAAAAATAGCGTCCAATTAACTTTAGAAATTTAGTTGAAATGTTGCAATTGCTCAAGAAAGGCTTTTCGCAAAAGTCATTGTTATGGATGACATCTTTTTACACCTATACGAGCTTCATCTGAGCACTGACAGTGTTTAAAAATATTTATTTACAAAATTTTTTACGTGGCAATTTCAAATTACTTCAAACATTTTTATTTTGAGAGAGTTATTCGGGATTTCACTGAAAGTTCACGGAGAGTTCTTATAGGCTTTATCATAGTTGGTAGCCAGAATTGTTTTGTTTGAAATTAGCATAAAGCACACCTTCAAAAATTCAAGAAGATAAAATTCGAAGGTCAATTGTATTTAAATTCCTATCATCCTGGAAATTTGAACATAGGAAGCGAATATAGGATTAACAAAACGTCTCCAGTCTGTCATAATTCAAGTGACAGATAATATTATGTGGAAATTAGAATTCTTTTCAAAAACTAAAAATTACTGTATAAAATTTAATAAAATAAAGCCTCTAAATCTAACGAAGATAAGGTTGGAATTATGTTTACACCGCTCATTAATAGTTTTAAGGAATCTAAAAAAACTTACACTTATTAACGTTTACCAGTTGTAGCTCTGCTGTATATCTGGCCCTTAGGTAACAGTAATAAAAAACTCGATTCCTTTTCATAGTAATTCAGTGACCTCTAATTGCCATAATCTAATGCTGCTAATTGTCTCTAATTGCCTAATCATAGAAATGGGATTACGACTCAATACAAATTGAAATAAAACATTGTTAAAAAAAGGAAAACTCTCCAATCAATATTTGAATAAAAGCAACTTTAAACAGTCTATCGACAATTTTTTTTTTTTGCATACAAGTATTTGTGAAGAAATATTTACGATTATGACAGTCGGAATGAAAATTCACAATGTACCAGAACAGAAAAATGTATCTCTAATACTAACAGAATTTTTCATTCGAACAGAAAACAATGAGAATTATATTTCTAATGACTTATTTCCTAGGAATTGCTGAATTAGCAAGCAAAAGTTAAAAAAAAGCAACAAGGAAAAAAAAGTCGCACATTCAAATATCGACTTAATTGTTAAGGAATATTAAAATGTCGACTTAATTGTTAAAGAATATTAAAATGTTGACTAAGAGAGGTGATGAGTCCGTATCTTCAGCGAAAAAAGAAGAAAGTGAGCAATTTCCATAAATGTTAACAAAGTCTCTTTCGCAATCGATATACTCAAAAATCTCTGTTAAAGCAGAAATTCGGCATTCATAAAGTGCTCTAAGATACCGTGAATCCTATTGACTCTCTTCTTTTTACTATAAAAATCAACTTAGTTCTTGCAATATTTTTCTACTTATAAGGCTTCATAATCAGGTAATTAATTACTATCGTGTATATCAACATAGATCTTGTATGTGTGTGTATATATATATATATTACTTTTTACGACGATATGGTAAAAAATTATAATGAAACAAAAAAGATACTGGGTAAAAGACATATCCTTCATATTACATGTGCAGTCTTTAATGAAAACACTACAAGACCGCTCTCCAGTGCACCGCCTTTTAGGTATTATCGCGTTCGAATTTTCAAAAACTATTCTTTTAAAAACTATTGAGAAATGAGTTCTATTACTTTAGCCAGTCATTATCCATACATGCAGTATCAATTTCAATCAAATCGACGACGGAAATTTCTGGAATTCTCCAAGTAAGTATCGGGAGTAGAAAAATGGTTAAAAAAAATGGGAAACATAACGTGATTCTAAATTGAAATGAACGGAGAAGCAATGTGATTTCATTTCCTATTTGAGTTATATGTAACGCAAAATTAAATAGACATAAAATATTTACCCTTAATGGAAATAAGGAGCGGTAGACCACTGTCTTTATTAATTCTCTTTTCTTTCAGGTACAGCAAGTCAATTAAGAGAGTGGTCAATGAATCGCTACAAAAAATACTAAAACACTTTTTAGAGCCTCCTTTCCTCTTCTTAAGTATTAAGGATCCAAAATTAATATCGACACCATCTTCACTTGCACTGGATTGCAACCTATTACAAAAAAAAAAAAAAGTAAAGAAAGGGAGCTTTGCCGCTTTTGATCCTTCCCTTCTCCTTTTTTTTTTCTTTTCTAATTCTTTTCTTCCTGAGAAAGTCGGCTCTCCTTAAGAGCATTTCGGATCATATAAAACATTTCTTCTCCTTCAGCGCTGATGATGTTGAAACACGTATACAAGAAACGACGGAAAGTTTTTACGTTCGCAAAAACTTGAAAGCTTTTTTTTTTCTTTTTGGATGCGTCGGTTAAACATCGTTGCTGACGTATTTTCCGAAAGAGCGACGTTATTACTAGTCAACTATTAAATACATCCTAAAAACGTTTCACGCCTTCAGGCTTCCCCTACAAGTACTATTTCTTCATTAAGCAAGGGAAGCTCCGCAGAAAGCGAGAGCGGCGCGTGGGAAAGACTTTCCAATCATTATTCATTAAGACACTCGGCGGATCGTTTATCAAAATGGAACACAAAAACAGGCTCAAGAGTCATGCAATCGCCGCTTAATGAAGCCTATCTTCACAGAAGAATTTCTGCTTCAAAGTGAAATATGATGTCTGTCATTGCTTCATTTTCAACAGAACATTGCAGTTTATCGGCAAAGAATTATATATATATGCATGTGTATATATATATATATATATATATATCTTTTCGTGTGTGTGTGTGTGTGCATGTTTGTGCATGTGTGGGTGTGTAACAGTACGGAAGTTACTACGAATTGCAGTCGAAAGCCAAGTGGAATTTGTTGATAAATGAAAAGACACGATTATGTTTCCTTCATTTTAATTAACCTTTAAGGAATTTAAAAGTTTTGGTACCTGCCCGGGAGACGACAGAAAAACATGGCCACTAGTTGTGAAAGTTCCTAAACAGCTGCAGTCTTGTGCTTTATTCAATTATTTCTGTCAGAAAAACATTTTTTTTTAATCAGAATTCTGTTGACGATCCTTTTATAAAATGTTTATCAAATCATTTGTACGAAAATGTACTTTATATATTTCGACATAATATTGCAGTTGTCCATTAGAAAGTGTCCGAAGGTTCATTTATCTTACTTTATTTTACATTGACAGAATTTCAGAAAAGTAAGAGAAATGTTATAAAAAACTAAATAATAAAAATGCCTAGATTAATAATTATTGTTTATTGTTATTTTTGTAAACTAAAATCTATATCTTAATAATGAATTTACATAATAATGAAAAATGGATAATTCTTACATAGATATATTTTTAAAGAAATATCAATTATATTTAATCCTTCTAAATAATAAAAGAGTTTTCAAAAGTTAGCATTTTTGTAGTAATTAGTTTAAAAATACCATTATCCCTGCAGCAAGTTTTTATATTTTATTTAAAATATTTCTCCGCAGATAGTTTTTGAAAAATAAATAAATATTATTATCATAAAAAAATTATTTCAAGAAAACTTAATAATCTATGAGGATAATTAAAAACTGATGATGAATGAAAACAGCTTTTAATATTAAATTAAATTCTTGATATTTGTTACGTCGAAACCCAGGTCCCTCTGCTTAGGGAAGGTCAACGCCCTATGCCCAGAAAAACACCCTGTCTGTGGGGGTGTCTGGCGGGGGTGAGGGCCAGGGAGAGAGAGAGAAAGAATGTAAGTAAAGGGAGTTGAGCAACTGCGACCAAAGAGAGAGGCCGTGTAGCAGTGCATCTACGAGCTTGATGGCTGCATAAATAAAAGAGTTGAACTTCTGTAACCAACGAGAAAGGTTGCGTGTGGCAGTCCATCCATGAGTGCGATGGCTGCATAAATAAATGAGTTCAATAAGTGTAACCCCAGAGAGAGGTTGTGTGGTCAGTTCATCTTCGAGTTTGATGGCTGCCTAAATAAAGGAGTTTTATTTACATACAGTCCACTGTGTCGAGTATTTATTGAGTTTATTTTTGTGTATAACCGAGCTATCGAACAATATTTATTGATATTTATGATTTTCATTATTCTAAATTGTGTAAGTTTAGAATAATGAATTCTTAGTTTTTCCATTATTATTCCTAATTTTTTTTTATAGATGTTTATTTCGCAGATATGAATATTTAATCAAATGTTATCCTTTTTGATTCCTTTTACAAGGAAAGGAAAATTTATGATTTCCTTCTTAATGGAATAATGCTTTCATCAGGAAAACAAATAGAATATCTCAGAATTCCTTTTTTAATTATAGTCCTGGTATATTTAACACTAGTTTATTTTATTTATTATTTTCAATTGTATAACTAATAGCGGCAATAACTAACTAATAATTATTAATATTACTGGTTTAATTTATTTGTGTTGCTTTAGTAAAAATAAAACTAAACAGATCTGTTAGCTCTTGAATAGATCAAATGCAGTTTTGATCTAACAGTTAAAATTGTTTTTGCTCGGTTCATGGAATATGAAATCGACTTTTACGCTTAGCTTACATACAACATTAGCCTTTGATGTGTTAATACTAAATTACTATTAGTATGAACATTTTTTTTAACAGGGTATTCTCTTTCTGATTATTACTTTTGATATGGACCCTCTATTTATGCTGCTCAATTTCATTCAAACACGCAAATAAATTTGGTTTGATTAACAATGGTAGTAAATAAATTTAATAATGCAACAAAAGCATAATTATTTTACAAAATACTTTCAAACAAATGAATTTTTAAAATAAATATTATTGTAATGGTCTACTTTTTCATCAATTTCTCTGGATTATGTTTCCTTAATTACTATAACCCTAGGTCTAAATTATAGAAAAATTGAATATCTCCGAACAGGTACATAGAAAAATGCCCAACAGAGAAAAAAAAGTTCTCAAGGCCAAATTCTCTACTCGCAGTATGAAAAAGTGAATGCGGCTTGAAATAATAGTTGAACTGAAATATTAACCCAGTTCGTGCGAACTTCTTTTGAATGTAAGTTGATTAAGTTCCTCCTCAACTTTACCTGCAGTTGTCATCTTTTTTTCCCCAGAGAGTAGTGAAACTCCGCCCATCTTCAGAAAAGGAAATGAGCCTTCAACCGGAAGGAAGTACAAAACTTCCCCAAAAAATTAAAAACTAGTAATTATAGCCTTATCTTTTTCTGCTCGGTAGCATACGAAATTCTTCCAACAGACATTTTTAAATATATATTTTTTAAATCTGCATTACTACTTCAATTTAGTCTCTATCTTTTAGCTGTTTAAAGAATCTTCTATCGGAATATCCTGTAAATCTAGGTAAAAACAAACGGAACTACGAACATTTTTTTTTTATATTCATATATGCTGCATGTGAATTTAACAAAAATATTCATCAATAAATTATAGTTAAATTTTGTTTAAACCAAACCAAGTATTAAGGAATAATAAGACTCACAACTTCCGAGGGATATTTTTTTAAAATCTAAATTATGTATAGACACAGAAAAAAGGGAAACCCTACAGACATTAGAGAAACAAAGTTAGCGATAAGCGAATAATACATGAAAATTGGATTAAATAGTAATTTGATTTTGCGTGTGTGTGCTTTGCAATTCAGTGTTTGTCCTGAAGAACGACAAATGGTTTTCATAAAGGATTAACGGAAAGACCATTTAAGAAAAATGGTTGCCATGCTACATGCATACATTTTAATAGAACCCCATAGATCTGCTGTAAGAATGAGCCTGAATCCTTTACTTTTTTGAAAAGTCTTTTCCAGGGCATCATATATCCGATTGGGAATCAATAATAAAAAGTCGAATAATGGCGATCAAAGACGATCAACTTTTTTGTATCAATATCAAAGCTAATCAGCTTTCTTAAATCCTCAACAAAGAGGATTGAAACAAGATGATCAACTTGTTCCATCAACAATAAAGATGATCAACTTGTGATCGATTTTCAAAATGAAACATTAGTTTTGATCTACTTTTAGCATGAAAAATTTGCTTATAAAATTTAATAAATAAACTTTTACTATTGAAGAAAATAAGACATAGGAAAATAGTTTTAAGCGGAATAATATCTAAAAGAAAAAGAAATTTGTAAAAACCATTTAACATAAACGAAATATTTATTAATTAAAAGCTAGTTTTTTGTATGTTAACTAAACCATTCTATGGGATGTTCATGTCACCAATGAATTTTTAAAAAAATACTGGTGGTCCTCGTGTTTCACGGATGTACGCCAACGGAATATAGTGCCTTCCGGGAGGTGTTTTAGAGGTAACTTCCCTGCGTAACCCATAAAACTCCCACCAGGTAGCCTGATTATCGATACGAGGCGCTTTATACTGTTACAATCGCCTTTGAGAGTAATCATTTCTGAAAGCTACAATGGACGCAACCAGCGGATTCAAACCTGCACATTAGCCACGAGTTGGGTTCAACAAGGATTACTGATTGAACTTTAACTACAAAAAACCGATTCCCATGAGTATATAGTGAGAGTATATTCCCATGATAAAAAAAAATATATAATCAATGTATTTTTCATTCTTTGAAGTTTTCTGGGATTTCATGGATGTGACAGACATATTTTCTTTACCAAAAGTATATTATCTGAAATTCATTGCTTTCGTTTTGTGGAAAATTAAAAGGCAAGAAAAATTCTAAAATCTCATTTAACTATTATTATTATTGCTAATAAAAAAATTGCAACTCCTCATTTTTGCGATAAAAAAAACTCATAAGTATTACTTTATAGTTAAAACTATGCGAATTAGCGAATTATATAGCCGAAATTTCAAATGAGAATTTTACATTTGATGTATTGGCAGGATACTAAAATATACAGAGAAAATTTTTGCTGCAATTTTATTTTACATTGAATAAATATTTTATTATTCATGCGATCACGTACGGGACAAAAGTGGTATGTATGACACAGAAAATGTATTAACATTATTTATTGTTTTAGATTTATATTAGTATATGCAGAAAAACAATGATAGGAATATTATTATTTAGAATTATTGTTTAGAATTAGTTCTAAATATTGTTTAATATTCGAACCATTATTTTCTAACTATGTATAGTGGGTTTAACGTAAAAACGAAAGTCACTTATTAACAGTCATAAAATTCTTGCGTTACCTCTTTCAAAATGAAGTCTCTAATCAGATTGCAGATAACACTTACTTTACTGGAATACCAGATTCGCCACAATAAAGTAAATTCTCTTGACAAAAAAACCAAGAAGCTAGTAATCATTCTTTTTTTTAAGCACAACAACATGCCATCCTTATTTTTCATAGAATTACAACAACGTTGCCAATTTCGCTTAACTAAACATTTCAAAATAAACGTTGCCATTCACTTAAATTTTTGAATTGCACGTGTAAATATAACAGTGGGTTTTATGCAACTGTGTTCCAAAGAATTACAGCAGTTTCAGCATTCTCAGTACTAGAAAAACAAATTATTTCTCTATCATTTTGTCATTACCTTCCATCAGTAAAAAACGGGAAGCATCACTTCTATCTTTTCAATAGCAATCGATGTGATCCTGTGATAGTGTAACAAATTCCTCGTGTGCATTGATCAAGTATAAACATACGAAACATTGTCAGTTTTATAACAAAGTTCAAATACCTTTATTGAATAATTTGTTTAGAATAGTCGATGGGAATCAGATAATGCTTTCAAGACTTTTGTGGTACTGAATGTGGCCTAGTGGACAACACGATAATGCCAGGGATGGGCACATTACATCTGCTGGCCGGAATATCCTTCCATTGGGCCCCAAGGGTGCAGTAGTCAACTTGGCCAGTATTGTACTCAGTGGCAACGCAGCTAGCGTGAAGGAAGGCTGATGTTCGAATTCGCTGGAATATATTATTTAGGAAATGTAGTCACTGCTTACAGAAACGAGGAGTCTCGATGGTGATTGTGTGTAAAGATTCTTGCCTCGATTTTCAGACTGCCTGGTGGGAATTTTTCCGCGTTTTCTTCCATAAGACGTCCCGGATGGCCCTGTCCTACACTCAATGCCCGTCATTGGCTGTCCAAGGTCCCCTGACTCCATCCATACTTTTGTAACTGATAGACGGCTACATAGCCTTAGCTACGGGGGTCAGGTGTACATAAAAAAAAAGAAAAAGAAAAGTGGTGCAACGCTGCATTATTCTGTCGTGTTTACATTTGGCACTTACTTTAAAGACACTCCAGTGAAGAAATCTGCAGTTTCTGCTTTATCAGTAGCCACCATTTTATTATACATAAAAATGAAAGAGAATTTTAACAAATATCCGGAGTCAGTTAATTATACTTCTAAGATAGAGACAAAAAAATTTACTTTAGCCAATAAAAAGAAGTAAAATCATTTGATGTTACGTTGAGCAGCGTACAAATCCAAATTATTTTCGATGAATTATTCAATGCAGAAGCATCGGGAAAGGCAAATATTTTAACCCTTTAAAGCTATCTTCACTGAAAATGATTCGCTTTTAATGATTCCAAATGTTTAAAAATTAAGCACTTTAAAGCCAATACTTCGCATGCTTCCGATATTTTATCCGTCAACATTTACTCTTCGAATCATCAGCACATAAATTAGTACTTTACAATGGGATTATTACTTCAGTGGGGCAACATATGTGTCAGGAGTTAGGACAGTTTGGAAATCATTATTCCCGTCTTCTTCAAAATCAATAACATTTCTGACAAACTTTCACAGTTCATTTGACGGGTTTCAAATTCATATCCTCTAGGTCTATGTTTTTGGTATAAAAAACTATTTGAAATGTTTTGAATTTTTTTTTCTACTAAGGTCTAATTTTAAATGCTGGTAATGGAAAGAGGAAAAGAAATTTGAGAGCATTCGAATTTCATAAAATGTAATAAATACATTAATCTCTATACATATACATATTACAATTATTATGTATCTACGTATTAATATTTTACATAGTTAAAAATGACAAAAGCAAAATGTCATTTCTTCTTTAACTGAGCATTCTTGAGGTCACATTGGCAAGCATTCCAATTCTAATCGGTAACATCAGAAGTAAAAATATAAATGATTCATAAATAGATATTTGGTTTCTTTTAATTTGTATTTGTTCTAACACTGAATAATGATTAGGAATATTTATTCATCCTTTAAAATTGCTATCTGTCCTTGATTTCAGTTAGTAAATTTATTTTTAAGGCAAATATATTTATTTGTTGAATCATAGATTTTGTGCTATTTAAACAAGGCACACAATAGTTTCTTTTTTTTTCAAAGTTTATAAATAAAGAAATAAAAGTAATAATAATAATTATTATTCATTGGCTTGGAACATCTCTAAAAAATTCTGATACCTTTTCAGAGACGCAATGCCAATGAATCTGAAGAAACTAAAATTGCAAAACAAAGGTTCGAACATTTCGAGTTGTTCTACAGAAAGATCAGCATTTCAATACTAAAACTGTCGAACCTGGGCGAAGCTACAAGCCTCTTACGAAACATTTCTCAATTTCAATGTATAAATTTAATTCAGTTGGCTTTACTACAATATTATTATAAGATTAAATAAAATATTCAAGATTAAATTTTAGAATGAAATCTATTATTCATGAAACAAAGACGAGAGATAAACATTTGGGAAATAAACACTTCCTTTAGGCTTAGGAATAATACCTTACTTGAAGGCCAGGACCTTGTAAATATATCCTTGAGGATGTGAAATGCGTTTTATTTTTTACTTAACCTTATGATCTCTTGCTTCTATTTCATAAATCCTATTAATTGGATTCATCTTTTGAAATAAACAGCCACGGATTGCCGTTTATAATCTCCTTACACCTTTTAGTATTTTCGATCGCGTCCTGTATGGCCGAGTGGTTAGCGCTCTAACGTTCGGTGCCACAGGGCGTGTCCGGGCGGTGCTATGGATGTCTGAGTGGCTCGAAATCCACTTTAAGCTGTGGGTCCCGGTCTAACAGGACGGGGTTCAAAAACAATTCTTGTCTTAAAATCATGTGACAAGACAATATTTAAATATAATAATAATAATAATAAACAAATTACTAAATTAAATTATGTATTATTGTAATATTTATAAATCATCCTAAATTTATTGGTTAAAATTTTATTATTAAATAATTTAAAAATAATTTTATGTCTTGCCACATGAATGTGACATAAAATTTGTTCTTTTATTTATTTTTTTTTTTTTTTGAACTTTGGTGTGTGTACTAGAAAAAGGAGTTTAGATATTTCAGTTTTAATGACAAATTATATAAATTAATATGAGAAAAAAACAAATGAACATCGATTTCAAATTTTAGTCATAAAATTCAGAAATTTTTAAATTAATAAGCGATTAAGCATAACGAAAAAACAAATAATTAATAATCAATAGCTTTTTAAATGGAATGAACGTTTGGCTGTCTTTGAATTACAAAGGTTTTGAACTTTTCACAACAGTACAACTCACACCTTAAAGCAAAATTGAATCTCACAAATGTACCATGGTTGATGGTTGATGTATTTCTTTTAGAGCTATTTAGCCCCTACGGGCTCCATCTCCGATATGACAGGGTAAATACAGTTGAAACAATGAAAATTGCCCAGATTATATTTATAAATATAATAAAAAAAAAATTTAGCTGACAATCATAAACAGATAAAAATAAAAATTGAAATTAAACTAAAATTTTGCGCGGACGTTTTAAATCATTATTGGGAATGTAAGAATCAATCTCCTGGATTGCAATATTTTCGTGACTAACAAGCGTGTCAAACAGAAATGTATTTAAAAAAATCTTTTAAGGAAGGAATGTTAATAGCTTTACAGATATCAGAATTGCGCAAAAACCATTTAGCAGAGGTCATTTGGCGATTAGTGATATTTTGTAACGTTTCAAGTGTTTTTAAATTAGATTTAGCTGCATTGGACCGGGCAAGACAAATGTACCATTGAACCAGAATTCCTATTAATACTTATTGATCTTCTGTAGGACATGAGCAGAACACAGTTTGAGATGTATACATGCATATTATATTTTTTTTTATAAAAGCTTGACAATATTTAAATAGCTTCTTCTATCTGTATTTAACTTTTCTTCGTTCATAACTGTTTGCTCATTGAACTTTTCAAAAGGCAGCTTTTCCCCGTAATTGTCAATCTGACAGCAAAAGAAACGCTCTTTGACCACGTGATCGCCGGTCATTCACCCCTCTTGTTTGCTTCCAACGAACGCCTCGGGATTGGCAGGTTTAAAGCAGCGCTTTTGTTGGTTTGTTTTGAATCTTTGCAAACAAGTGTTTTTTTCTTTTTTTTTCTTGTTGTTTTTGTAGTAAAATGAAGCAATGAAATTACGCTATTAAGATGGTTCTTTTGGTTGATTTTTTTTTCTAATATGGCTATTTTGTGAACTAAAAATAATAACCTGAATACCAACGTAAAATATAAAACATTCACAATAACAATTACAATACTATTGGTTTATCGGTATACGTCGTCAATCTGTTCCAGTTCCTTGGACTTATACCAATGAATTTTTCCTTTAAAAAATGAAAGGGTTATATAAAGCACTGCTAAATATTAAAATGCATGAATATAAAAGTTGTTATAGAAATCTATACATACATTTCAATTTGCCAAAATTTATTTTCTGTATTTTTCCCTGCCAGAATTTCTTTTCAGTACTTGGACTTGGTTGGGAATCACTAGATTTGACAAGGATTTCAGGTATAAGTAATAAAAATATTCACCCTTTTCATTTTTTTATTTTAATCAAAATTTAAAATGCATTTTTAAAATTCATATGTAAAGTGAGTGATTTTTATAAAGTTTTTACACATGTGTATATCTTATTATTATTATTTTCTTATGTATATATATATCTTAAGTATGTGTATATATTATTATTATTATATTAATACACTGAAGTGACAAAAGTCATGGGATAGCAATATGCAAATTTTCAGATGGCAGTAGCATCGCGTAGAACAGGTATAAATG